>CM012451.1:13772645-13952645 GCA_003999625.1 Oryzias javanicus
TTCCCCTCAGATTTTCTTTCTGCTCCTCTCACCTCCCAACAATTTGAAAAAAAATACGCAGAAATGAAATTTATAGCCTGTGTCTTAATATTAGGTCTGTGGATCGTTGCTTATGTGGCGATCCGATACGATTCACGAGTTGAACCACGATTCTTACTTTTTAATATTATGTTTATTGCTATGAGAATATTTACTAGATGGAGGAGAATTGATATTATTTGTATTAATCACCAACATTTATACATTTAATTAGAACAGTAGATCAGAATCAACAAAATTGATTTTAAAAAACCCAAAAAGATTCAGATAGAAAGAAATTTTGTCATTTTAAACTTGTTTTTTGTCAGCCTTCTGGTTAAGTTCAGCAGTAACAGAAACAACATAAAGAGGATAAAAATTACTGCTGTTTTGGATCATTTAACAACAAAACTTAAAAATGTTCCCCATATTTGTTTTTATCCTCAAAGTTCTTCAATATTTTTCGGTGTACAGCTCGTGTGAAAAAAGTATTTTTTCCCCCCGCTGCAGAATCATCTGATTCACGTTGTTTACATCTGCGTTTCTTCAGAATAAGATGGAGTTTCGTTAATTGTTTCAACTGTTGAAGAGTTATCATAACCAAAAGAATGTAAACACTGAGATAAAGCTTCGATGTTAAAGCTAATTCATTTTTTCAGAAGTTATGTCACTGAACAGAACTTCAGTCTCAGTTTTTGAACGGAAAAAAACTCTTGCGAGTTTTACTTTGAAAACAGGAAGTTTCTCCGCAACTAAGATGTGTTTATTTCGGTTACTACCGCGGCTCTTTCGGCTTTGTTTTAGTTCGTAAACTTAAAATAATACATTAATCTGAATTCCAGAAGAAAAATACATCATTACCAGATAAAATTCTGATCATATTTTACTACAATTTACCATATTTATAAAGATCGCAAATCAGCGATCTTGGACGTCACGAATATTCGTACTCGGATTTTCTGGAGCAGATCGCGAATACCCAAGCACCCGGATACTTGTTACAGCCCCACTTAATATATGTCCTCCGTCGTCACTAAAAGACGATTTTCATCGTGTTCAAACCTGTAGTTTGAGGTTTCCGTCCAATCCCGAACAACTAATAAAGCTGGTTAGACCGAGACAGGACAGTGCGATCATTTGAGTCGCGTACGAACCTGACTGCTGCCTGAAGCTCTGAGGTCGTCCCCTCCAGACGTCTTTGGGTTTTCACACTCGGGTTCTCTCGTCAGCGTCGCCGAGCCTTCGCTGCTGTTGGACTGTTTGAGGGAGAAATTAGGAAGAAAAAGAAAATGATGATTTAATAAAATGAAAACAGATTAAAGTCAGACTTAGTTTATGGCTGGTTCTATTCAAAAATGTGTTTGTTATTATTTAATGACGCGACGGAGAAATGTTTCATTTTCGATCCCGCTTTGGTAAAAAACCAGAGTGTTCTCCTCGACTCGGCCTCCCTTTCCACATCAATAAATCCACGGTCATCCATGATAGCCGAGGAGAGAGTAAGTCATCACGGTTCGACAGCTGCAATTTACCGACGTTAGGCAGTGCTCTGTTATTTTTATCTATAATGGCTGCTCTCCGAGGCTCTTCAAAACAACTATTAGGATGAATCTACACAAAACACACGAACCGCGTCTGTGTCAAAGCAACACTTTCTCCTGACACACAAAAAGCTTCCAGAAACTAGATTTGATGCCATCTATGTGCATCAGCAGAGAAAAGGAGAAGGAATCATGTATGTTTTTCATTCAAAAACTGAGACTGAAGTTCTGTTCACTGACATAACTTCTGAAAAAAATGAATTAGCTTTAACATCGGAGCTCCAGAGTTTACATTCTTTGGGTTCTGGTAACTCTTCAACAGTTGACGCGATTAACAAAACTCCATCTTATTCTGAAGAAAGGCAGCCTCGAGCTGCTGAAAGGAGGATGGAATCGACGAAAATGGATGATTACCTGAATATAAATATGACTTTATTGGTTTGAAACCCAGTTATACATATAAATACATATTTTTTCTTTTTGGACATTAAGGAAACATTTTTTACAGCATCGAATATATCATAATAATGAAAAGAGTTTTAAGAATTTCAAGCTTTTTATCAACAATTTGCTCCATTTTTTAATTTTGTGCATTCAGGGGGAAGCACAAAGCCTCTTGATTTAATGTGCACCAGTATAAAAAAAGATTTTACAAAGTTTATCGTATTTTTTATAGGAGTATTTTAGCCAAAACTGTATAAATCTAACAAACTACATTTAAATCAGGGATACAATTGTTTTATTTTCTTTAGCCAGAAAGCTACAATCAAGCGGGTAAAAGTGGCTCCAGAGCCTCAGTAGCAGACCCCTGGTATAAGGTATCATACTTCATTGAGAAAAAAAAAAAACTCATATGACTCTGATTTTGATGATTAAATGCAGGACTCCACTTAATTTAGCATATCCTTGAACGGAAAAAATGACAAAAGAAAATTTTCTAATGGACATCAAGTCGGGCAGGAAGGGGTTAAGATTAAACCCACTGATTTGTTCATGAGTTTCAACACAGTTTGGCCAAAATAGCGAAAATTTAGCTGAAAAAATAGCAAAACTTTAAAATAATCTACAAATCTAGTTCAGCTAGCATGTAGCTGAAATATTAGCTAAACTCCAAAATACTTCATAAATGGTAAAATAGTCCAAAAATCTAACATTTTTAACATTTTAAATCTTTAACTTTTAACATAGTTATGAATAATAAAAGGTAAAATAAATATAGAAAATACTAAATATATATCAAATATGCTGAGAGGAATATTATTATAATATTATTCCAGAATAAATCAACTTCAACCTTTAATAACTTTCAATATTTGACTCTCCATAAAAATATATTTTGTCAAAAATTTAAAAATGAGCACAAGATAACATCGGGTCATTAATTATAATAAAATAAAATGATCTAGAGGGATAGATCCAGACACGCGTGACATAAATGACACATTATCAACATGTTTCATTATCTGGAAAAATAAATTAAATTGAAAAGTGACTTTTTAAAACAAAAGGTGTTAACACTGAGCAGTGAGGTCAAGAATGCATCCCAAATATTATTTTTATGATAACTTTTGAGCCTTTAACCGACACTGAACCGTGGACCAAAAAAAAAAAAACCAAAAAAAAAAAAAAACAGTTAATTCAAGTTTATTATTATTATTATTTAGTTTTTTTGATTCATCAAACCCAAATGCGGATGAGATTTTATTTAGCTTCCACTTTAGCAGTTATTGGTTAAAAAGAGAAACTCTATAAAAACGTTTTAATGAAATCAAGTTTACAAACACATTTAAAAGCTGCTGCAGGGGCCCGTTTCAAGAAGCAGGTTCAACAAATTTAGAGTTGAAACCTGAACTTAGAGTCTCTGGACTCAAAATTCCTGAACTTCGAGTTTTCGGTTTCAGATCAGCTAAAAATGTTTGATTCAATCAACTTGAAGTTGTTGGAACCAGAATCAGGTGCGAGCGTCGCCAGCATTAAAAGCCCTGATCAATGGAGCAAAGACAGAACGATTCACCATGGCAACGAGAACACACATGAGACTTCCGGCGACGGAAATTGATAAGTTCCTACAAGCATATGAGACTATAAGAACATTTTCATCAAGATAATAAACCCAGCTGCAGCGATAAAACAGAGAGAAAACATCTGCAGAGTTAATGCAAACGTCTACATTTGAATCATTTCAAATAACGAATAAATAATATCAGGAAGGTTATTTTGACATTTCTTAAGTAAGGAATGATTCTTGATCTGTTAATAATTTAACCAGTCATCTACGTAATCACTTGAATGACCGTTTTCCTCAACCCCCCACCCCCACCACCACATACACACACGGATATCACTGCACGCTAAAAAGAAACACTGTAGCTGCCTGAGATATGTTTAAATAAGCATTTATTTAAATTTAATTCTCAAGACTTAAAAAATATTCGCTGAAAAGGTTTTTTTTTTTTATTACAAAAACGCGGATTGCCGGGGCCGGGATTTGAACTTGGGACGCCGGAAGCGGAGGCAGCGTTGCTGACAACTCGGCTAATACTTTTCTTTTTTTTTTGTAATTATATTTTTATTTGAAAAAGATACAATGTACCGCAATTTTACAGTATTCATTATACAGATTTCTCTGGTGATCCTTTTCAAGCATTTTTTTTGTTGTCCATAAGTTCCAACAAAAATAAATAAATAAATAAATAAATAAATAAAAACAGTTGAGGCTAGAACATCAGAAATGAGGGAAAAATAAAAAAATAAAAAAGTGTCGGCTAATACTTTTCAAATGAATGAGGTTGTATACGAGTTCAAACCCCCAACCGGTTTTTGAGATTCAATGATTTCGATTGTTAAGGGTTTCAAATGA
The DNA here is from genome assembly GCA_003999625.1 of Oryzias javanicus. NCBI lineage: Eukaryota > Metazoa > Chordata > Actinopteri > Beloniformes > Adrianichthyidae > Oryzias > Oryzias javanicus. The sequence goes on from CM012451.1 coordinate 13,777,065, forward strand.
TGAAAATAAACTATTTATTTTTAATATCAAATCCCTGGAATAACTCACTATTTAAAATGTCGCTCAAATAAAGATGAATCGTAGAAACTGCGTCAATCGACTCGTGTCCTCAAATCCTCTCCCGACATAAATAACATTTCCTCTGGATTAATCCCGCCTCCTCTCTACATGATCCTCTATGAATGAACATGTCATTTTGGTTTCTGCTGGTGGAAACGTGACGTCTCTAATGTGAATGTTCTCTAAATATGAATGAAGAACTCAGATTTGAACATCTTTCACTTTAAAAAGGGGCGGAGACCGCAGAGAACTCTAAGTTTCCTGAAGAAAACCTGCTCCAGACCAGGTTTTGTTCACAGACTCAGTTGCCACAGTGATTGATTCTGAGTTCAGCTTAACCCGCTTCTTGAAACGGGCTTGGTTTCGCCCACTTTCACGGGTTTGAGTTATCTCTCTTTCTGAAACCGAAAACTCAGAGTTTTGCTGAATTTGGAGTTCAGGAACTCAGAGTTCCAACAAAACCTGCTTCTTAAAACGGGCGCCTGATGTTTGACAGACGGAAACAATAAATGTAACGCTCAAAGGTTAAGGGAAACTGGAAGCTAAAAAAACCAAAACATAATGGTCGCTCTCTTTGGCCTCTTTGGCCGCTCCGTGAACAAACTGACGTTTCATGGCTTCAGACCACACAAAGTTCAACATTCCCCCCAGACCTGTGAGGCTCCGCTCTCCTCCAGTTCTCTCCTCAGCTGCAGGATCTCGGCCTCTTTCTCGGCCACAGACGCTTGCAGATGAGCCACGCTGGAGCTGCTTTCAGCTCTCTGAGCCTGAAAAACAACACAGATCCAGGAAAAAATGTCAAACAAATGCAGAGAAACTTCTATCAAACAGGAAAACTGATCAACTTTCTGAAGAATGTCGAAATATTTGTTAAAAAGTTTCAGTTTTGCGTGTCAGAACCCCCTGGGCAGACTTCTTATCTCTAACAGGTTCAAGTGCAAAAGTCTGACATGAAAGGATGGAACTCCGACATGGAAAGATGGATGATATTAAAGCTGCTTTGATCACTCAGAAAATTAATCTGCATATTTTAAGATTAAGTTAATAAAAATATATGTTATATATAAGCATCTAACTGACTCAGTGAGGAGGTGGAGAGGAATCTAAACTAATATTTAATTAAAATTAAATTAATATTTCTCAAGAATATGTATATTCTTTAAACGATCGTGGGATGAAATAAATGAAAATCCAAATAAATGACATAAAAATAATCTTGTATCGTCTCTTAAATTCTACTCAGTGCCGTTAATAATAAATGAAAAGAAAGAAAGCTCAGTTTTCTTTACATAATTTGTCCTGCAGGCTGGAGATTTTATAGGTTGTTTACAAGCCACTTAAATTATTAACGTTTTTTCACAAAACTTGTGGCTTTTTCAGCGCAAATTGCATGTTTATGTAAAGTTTCTTGATTAAACTTTTATGTAACTAAATCAGAGAATAATTGGATTAAATGACTGAACTGGTCCTGTTATATTGTAGGGCTGCCACGATTAGTCGACTAATCGATGACTAATCGACTATTAAAATAGTCGACAACTAATTTAATAGTCGATTAGTCGTTACTTTATAATATATGGAGTCAGGCTGTAGTGAAGTTGAAAGTTATAATGACATTCTGCTAGCTTTTTAAACTATTTTGGCATTTATTAAGGGTTGTTTCAGGCTATTTTGGAGTTTAGCTAATATTTTAGCTTCATGCTAGCTATTTTGTCTAATTTAGGCTTTTTCAGTTTTTTAGGCTAATTTGGAATTAAGATAATATTTCAGCTACATATTAGCTCTTTTGGCTAATTTAGGATTTTTTTCAGTTTTTTTAGGCTAATTTCAAGTTTAGCTAATATTTCAGCTACATGTTCGCTTGCTAATTCTAAATGTTTACAGTTTTTTAGGCTAATTTGGAGTTAAGCTAATGTTTCGGCTACATGTTAGCTAGCTAATTGTAAATGTTTACAGTTTATTAGACTAATTTGGAGTTTTTCTATTATTCCAGCTACATGTTAGCTATTTTGGCTAATTTGGAATTTTTACAATTTTTAGGCTAATTTGGAGTTTAGCTAATATTTCAGCTATATGCTAGCGATTTTAGCTTATTTAGGATTTTTTAGTTTTAAAGCTAATCATATTTCAGATTTTCTGTACATTCACTTTGTCCATGATCCGATTAGTCGACTAATCGGAAAAATTAATCGATGATTAGTCGACTATTAAAATAATCGTTTGTGGCAGCCCTATTATATTGATAAAATAATAAATAATCAAATGAAGAATTATCCTGCTAATCTGTTAAAGACAAACTACATTGTTCATCAGATTCAAGACTTCATAAGTCTGAGAAATATTCTGTTCACTCATCTCTGCTCTGAATCTTTTTATTATTTTATTTTCGAACAAGAACAAAAAAAAAACAGTAAAAAACAAACATGTATAAACAAATATAAAAAACAATGCAATTTATCCCACTATCAATGTTGAATATAACAAAAGATGTTCAGAGTTCAAGTCTTATATAAATGTGCTTCTTCCCACTCCTTCTGAAGGAATCAATCAATCAAACTTTAGTTAATAATGACTTTAATTAATAATTACTATATTTAATAAATCAAATGTGATATAAGTGTGTCTTGTTTATATGTGTTTAATTATTTTCTAATACATGCATTTCATTATTCCTGTAACAAGTTTGAAAAAATCTTTTTTTTGTCCTTATAGTCCAAAACCCACGTTTTAAATAAACAGGATCAATTGATTGATCAAAAAAATTGATCTTTCTTTGTTCTTTTTCAGCCCAAATTAAATCTACAATTATCTCATTGACTTTACTGAAATACATGAACAAAAAGCTGAATACATTTCTTATAACGATCAACATATTTGATCAATTTCAGGAATATTTCTAATTTATATAAGGTAGTGCTGCCACAAACGATTATTTTAATAGTCGACTAATCATCGATTAATTTTTCCGATTAGTCGACTAATCGGATAATGGATAAAGTGGATGTAAAGAAAATCTGAAATATGATTAGCTTTAAAACTAAAAAATCCTAAATAAGCTAAAATCGCTAGCATATAGCTGAAATATTAGCTAAACTCCAAATTAGCCTAAAAAACTGTAAAAATTCCAAATTAGCCAAAATAGGTAGCATGTAGCTGGAATAATAGAAAAACTCCAAATTAGCCTAATAAACTGTAAACATTTAGAATTAGCTAGCTAACATGTAAATGAAATATTAGCTAAATTCCAAATTTGCCAACAAAACTGAAAAAATCCTAAATTAGCCAAAAGAGCTAATATGTAGCTGAAATATTATCTTAATTCCAAATTGGCCTAAAAAACTGAAAAAGCCTAAATTAGCCAAAATAGCTAGCATGAAGCTAAAATATTAGCTAAACTCCAAAAATAGCCCTGAAAACCCTATAAATGCCAAAATAGTCTAAAAAGAGCTAGAGAATGTCATTATAGACTTTTCAACTTCACTCAGCTGCTCCATATATTATAAAGTAATCGACTAATCGACTATGAAATTAGTTGTTCGACTATTTTAATAGTCGATTAGTCGACTAATCGTGGCAGCCCTAATATAAGGTTTGACGTTTCTCACATCTGTTCTTTGTTTTTTTAACGCAGATTATAAATGTACCAGCACACATAATTCTATAAAACTGTTCATTTTGGGAGAAATCTCAGATGATCTCATCTACAAGGACACCAGAAGTATTGAAAACTCCAGAAAATCCATATTAACAGAATATTTAGAATCTACTGAAACAGATTTTCAGCATTAAATCTGACATAAATCTGTCAGTTATTGAAGTGTTGATAATCTCAAGAGAAAAACATTTTTCTGGGGTTTTTAAACACCTAAAATTACAGATTTTGCATTTATTATGAAGTATTTTTCCTCCTGACCTTAACTCCAACATATACAGCAGGGGTGTCAAACTCAATCACACAGGGGGTCGAAATCCAAAACACACATTAGGTCGCGGGCCGAACAGGATAAACATTTATTGAACACTCTAAAACTAATTTATTAAAACTTAAAAAATGTAACTTTTAACATAGTTATGAACTAGATATGTAGCATGTGGTGATGCTAGTGTGAATGCTGTAAACTGAATTTGGCCGCTGAAGATGCTGAAACTGATATTTAAAAACACTCAAGCTAATAGCTGAAAACGCTAAAGCTGAGAGACAGATAAAATATTAGCTAGCTGACAAATTAGCCGAAAAAACTAAAAGAAAAAAAACTTAAGTCAATCAAAAAAGCTAGCATGTAGCTGAAATATTAGCTAAACTCCAAAAATAGCCTAAAAATTCTTAGTAAATGCCAAAATAGTCCAAGAAACTAGGATTCCAATTTTTAGAATTGTAACTTTTTAACATAATTATGAATAATAAAAGGCAGCAATATTATTCCAGAATAAATTAAGTAAAGCCTTAAATAACTTTCAATATTTTACTCTCCAGAAAAGAAATTTTGTTGAAATTAAACAAGAAAAAAATAGGCAAAAGATAACATCGGGCCATTAATAACAATGAAATAAAATGATCTGGAGGGCCGGATAGAATTACCTGGAGGGCCAGATCCGGCCCCCGGGCCTTGACTTTGACACATGTGATATACAGCATCAAATAAACAAAGCGAGTTCATAAGATTCAACAATAACTAAGCTGAAGCGTGAGAGACTCGCAGCTCCTTACGGCTTCAAAAGCAGCTAAGAGGCCAATTTCATTTGATTCTGCAAATCTGCAAATGGAGTTGAAAGTAAAACCTTTCTTGCTCTTTATTCAGCAGCAGGCTGACACGGAGCTCTGCTCCTCCACTTATCATAATCCTCCGTTCAATCTCCCAGATACTTATTGATCCCACAGGGGAACCTACTTCATCATACTTCAGCCGGAGAACGGAGCCCATTGAAATATTTGCAGAAAAACACGAGGAAGAAGGCTCAGGAAGCAAAAGGATGGAATATGCTAATGTCTACATAATGACTGTGGCTGGTGTCAGTCAAACCAGAATGCTTTTTGTGATTGCAGAGCTGCTGATGTTGCGCCGGCGGCTCGGCTGACGGATGACTGTGCGGCGTGGGCCGCGTGTTTATTTGCATACAGAAAGGATGGCTGGGATCCGATCACAAGCCCTCGATTCATGTGTGGGCACATGTGAACACCAGGTGAGATGGGAAAAAAAAAAGAAAAAAAAAAAGCCTGATTTTCTATTAGTGAAGATTAAAATACAAATAAAAATGTTTAAAACTCAACTCTGGTCACACATTTGTGAATATATTCATGTTTATTGTTAAACTTTTATTTTTCCACATGATAAATGATTAATATGCGAGTGCTTGTGCGGTGGTTTGATGTTGTGTGCTACACTGACCTCTGCTGGTGGCTGCGTGTTCTGCAGGCGCAGCTGCTCAATGATTCGGTCTTTCTCTGAAAGGCTGGACAGAAGTTTCTTCAGCTGGACCTCCAGAGCTGCGACCAGGGTGTCCCTCTCCTTCCTCCAGTTCTCCATCGTCTTCTCCTTCTCCTCCAGCTGGGACTCCTGTGAACAGGCAAAGCATTATGGGTAAGCGCTTGTTGCTTTTAGCTCCTGGAAGGTTTCCCGTTTAATAGAAAACAAGTGACGACACAAATAAATAGAATATATTAAGGCCGGGAACTGATTAAAAAAATTAACTAATTAATAGAAAATCTGGGAAATATGTATAGTAATTAATCATCATTGATTTATTTATTTTTATTATTTATCTACAAATAATAATATGAAATCACAAGCAAAATTCACATTTAGAACATTTATTTTTAACCTTTTGGAGCCTTAAACTCAGTTTTTTTCTATTTTTTAATTTTCTGTATTGTCAATTTGAAAGACTACTTGATTGATCTTATTTGGTTGCTCTTTTTAATCAGCGCAACCACACCTATGTGACACTTTTTCAATGTTCTATTCACACATCAGACATAAAATCATCCAAAAACAGAAAATTCTGTCTGGAAAAATGGGATTCATTTAGCTGTGAAAACCCTAAAAATGTTAAACAAACTGTTTTTAGTTTGTTTTAAGTGTCATTTTATAAAAACAACAAGAATAAAATTTGTCAACAAACTAATCAACATGTTTTTGAATAAAAATACAAAAACATGCAGGCTAAAGTCACACCAGGAAATAATTTCTCACTGCTGTCGAGTTGACATTTTTCCTGGAATTCATTTTTTTTTACGTATTCTTTTTTCTCATACATTTTATTGTATTTGTGAATAGGGCTGTCACGATTAGTCGACTAATCGATGACTAATCAACTATTAAAATAATCGACAACTAATTTAATAGTCGATTAGTCGTTACTTATATTGTATGAAGTCAGATTGTAGTAAAGTTGAAAGTTATAATAGCCTTCTGCTAGCTTTTTGGAATATTTTGGCATTTATTAAGGTTTTTTAGGCTATTTTGGAGTTTAGCTAATATTTCAGCTACATGCTAGCTATTTTGGTTAACTTTAGTTTTTTTACGTTTTTTAGGCAATTTTTGAGTTTAGCTTATATTTCAGCTATATGCTAGCTGTTTTGGCTAATATAGGATTTTTCCATTTTTTTAAGGCTAATTTGGAATTTAGCTAATATTTCAGCAGCATGCTAGCTATTTAGGCTAACTTTGGCTCTTTTTATTTATTGGCTAATTTGGCATTTAACTAATATTTTAGCTGGTTATCAACTTCAGCATCTTTACATCCACTTTGGCCATGAACAGATTAGTCGACTAATCGGAAAAAATAATCGGTGATTAGTCGACTATTAAAATAATCGTTTGTGGCAGCCCTATTTGTGAAAAATAAACGTTTTTGTTCGGCTCGGCTAGAATCTACCCAGTTGGGGGCGTGTCTTTCTATTCTGAGCTGCTCGCTGTTAACAGAAAAAACAACTTCAACGTTTCCACTTTGACGACAACGGTTAACATAACGACCCTTTCTTCATGAGTAGAACGCCCCCCACATTATTACAAACTAGAGCTGTCACAAACGATTATTTTAATAGTCGACTAATTACTAATTATTTTTTCCGATTAGTCGACTAATCGGGTCATGCGCAAACCGGATGTAAAGCTCATATCTTCAACATCATTGGCGTTAAATTTGAAGTGTTGAAGCTTTATTCAAACTAAAAATAAAGACAGTTTATTAAACCTTCAATGAATCAGGCAGCTTCTTTACTTCATTAGTTTATGGTCGACATGGTCACTATTTGTGGCAGCCCAGCTTAACCATCATTAGTTTTAACCTAACTAGAACCAGATAATGCTAGTGTGAACGCTGGTCGCAAGAGACGCTAGTGCTTATAGCTGAAAATGCTAAAATTAATACCTAAAAACGCTGAAGTTTATAGCTGAAATCACAGAAGCTAAAAGCTGAAAACGCTAAAGCTGATAGCTAGCTAAAATATTAGTTAAATGCCAAATTAGCCTAAAAAACTGGAAAAATTCCAAATTAGCCAAAACATCTAACACACAGCTGAAATATTAGCTAATCTCCAAAATAGCAAAAAAAAAAGCTAACTTAGCCAAAATAGTTAGCATGTAGCTGAAATTTTGGCTAAACTTCAAAAAAGCCAAAAATACTTTTTAATAAATGCCAAAATAGTCCAAAAAGCTACCATGACACTAGGGCTGCCACAAACGATTATTTTAGTAGTCAATTAATCATCGATTAATTTTTCCGATTAGTCGACTAATCGGATCATGGACAAAGTGGATGTAAATAAAATCTGAAATATGATTAGCTTTAAAACAAAAAAATCCTAAATAAGCTAAAATCGCTAGCATATAGCTGAAATATTAGCTAAACTCCAAATTAGTCTAAAAAACTGTAAAAATTCCAAATTAGCCAAAATAGCTAGCATGTAGCTGAAGACATAGCAAAACTCCAAATTAGCCTAAAAAACTGTAAAAAACCCAAATTAGCCAAAATAGCTAACATGTAGCTGGAATATTAGTTAAACTCCAAATTAGCCTAAAAAACTGTAAAAAAAAAAATTCCAAATATAGCTAAAATAGTGAAATATAGCTAAACTCCAAATATAGCCCAAAAAAAAACTGTTCCAAATTACCAAATAATAAAGCGTAGCTGAAAATAGAAAAAGCATGTAGCTGGAATAGAAAAACTCCAATTAGCCTAAAAACTGTAAACATTTAGAATTAGCTAGCTAACATGTAAATGAAATATTAGCTAAACTCAAAATTTGCCTACAAAACTGAAAAAATCCTAAATTAGCCAAAAGAGCTAATATGTAGCTGAAATATTATCTTAATTCCAAATTAGCCTAAAAAACTGAAAAAGCCTAAATTAGCCAAAATAGCTAACATGAAGCTAAAATATTAGCTAAACTCCAAAATAGCCTGAAAACCATTAATAAATGCCAAAATAGTCTAAAAAGCTAGCAGAATGTCATTATAACTTTCAACTTCCACTACAGCCTGACTCCATATATATATATAGTAAGTAACGACTAATCGACTATTAATATTAAATTAGTGTCGACTTATTTTAATAGTCGATTAGTCATCGATTAGTCGACTAATCGTGCAGCAGCCCTACATGACACCATTATAACTTTCAACTTTCCTACACTCTGAATCCATATAATATAAAGTAACGACTAATTGACTATTAAATTAGTCGTTGACTATTTTAATAATCGATTGGTCGACAAACTGTAACACTTGCCTTCCGTGACGTTGGTGGGCGGGGCTTTCACAGTGAACCGCAGAGTTTCTGCAATTTTTAAACGACTACAGTGTTTTTTAATGTTAAAAATCCATTTAGATTTCTCGTTGAGTTTCTAACAGACAGCTCCCCCCACCCGAGCGGCAGACTGACGTTCATTCTCCGCCTTAATTATTATAATAAAAGATCGCTTTTGTCCAAAAACTATAAATAAATGACATTATCTCTTTAATTTAATTAAAATCTCAGTTACAGAATGTAAAAAAAAGTTTATTTTAGACAGTTTTATCACGCTTTAACACATTCAGAGCCCTAAAAAAATACAGAAACTAACTAATATATCCTGACTTGTTTGTGCTTTAAGATTCCATTTTTTAAGCTCGCCTCTTACCAGCTGGCCTTGCTGTCGACCGTAGCGTTCTCGGTCTTCTGCAAACTTCCTCATTTCCTGGTTCCTCTTGTCCTCCGCCTCTTTGGCTTGGCCAATCAGAGACAGTTTTTCCTCCAGCCACTTTTTGCGTTCGGTTTGGTGTTTCTCCGTCAACATCTGATTTAAGAGTGCATTTCAGAATAAAATCATGATTTAACACATGGGAATTCTGAAACTCGTCCAGTCGAAGGTGTTAAGTTCTGGTTTTATTAACGTTGGACAGTCGGGACAAACCTTCAAGCTTTCTTGAGCTTGAGAGAATTCCTCCTTTGCCTGTTTGAGCCGGTCTGATGGACGGTTGGATTCTCCCTGTGGGTTCCCGTCACTTCTCTGCTGCAGCAGAACGCTCTTCAACCGCTCCACCTCTGCAGGCAACACTCATGTTAGGGTCATTGTCAAATTAGACAAAAAGTGATTTAAAACCCAAAGAAGACCGTTTATAGCATAATCCCTGTTTTTTTTTCTTTTTTTTTTTGTTTATAACAAAATAATATTTCAAAATGACTCTTTAAAGCCCCAACATTTTTCAGGACTGGTTTAAACTAGAAAACATGATTATTTTCAGAATAAAATGCCACAAGAAGAGATTTTGAGATTTAGATTTTTTTCTGTTACAGATGAAGATTCAATGAAACTAAATTGTTGATTTAATGAATGAATGAATGAATGAAATGGTTAATTCAAGCAATCAGGAATAATACATGAAAAAACATCACATTGAATCACAAGTAGATTGCTTGAGAGAAAGAAGCGAATTTATATAATCTCACTCCGACTCGACCATTTGACCATTGAATTATCAATATCCGGTTCAGGACTTAATATCAAATATATTTAGACTCTGAGTTGAGGAGAGTCGGAGACGCACGTCCGCCGCTCGTGACCGAAAGTTTTACAAAAATCGTTCTGATTTGAAAAAATTCCATAAAGAAAACAAATATTGATTACCATTTTAACATCAATCCAGGCTCCAATGATCTTTCAGGGTAAAAAGATTGATTTTACAGAAGTCCTCATTCATTGTGAGGGTTTTTAGAACATTTTCTGTTTCTGAATAATTCAGCCTTTCTGTAGGAAAATTCTCAAACGTCTCTTTTACAAGTTTCCACAAATCAGAAACTTTATTTGATTGAATCTTCATTCTCCATAAGTTATTTTACTTCCTGCTAGGGCTGCCACAAACAATTATTTTAATAGTCGACTAATCACCGATTATTTTTTCCGATTAGTCGACTAATCGGGTCATGCACAAACTGGATGTAAACACACACATCTTAACCATTATTAGCTTAAAAACAAACTAAAAACTAAATATATCCACACAAGCATTATCTGCGAAAATGCTTGTGTGAATGCTGTAAGCTGAATTTTGAAGCTGAAGCGAGTGACGACAGCGAAGATTAAATTGATAGCTAAAACACTAAAGCTGATAGCCACTAAAATATTAGCTAAATTACTTAAAAAATAATTAAAAGCCTCAGCTGGCCAAAACTGCTAGCATGTAGCTGACATGTTAACTTAACTCCAAAATAGCCTTAAAAAACTGAAAGAAATCCTAATTTTTTTCCAAAATACTAGCATTTAGCTTAAATATTAATTAAATTCCAAAAAACCCTAAAAAAAAACTTTTTTTTTTTTTAAGTTTAAGTTAGCCAAAACAGCTAGCATCTAGCTGAAATATTAGCTAAACACCAAATTAGCCAAAAAAATAATTTAAAAGCCTCAGCTAGCCAAAACTGCTAGCATGTAGCTGACATATTAACTTAACTAAAAACAGAAAAAAAAATCCAAAATTTTCCAAAATAGCTAGCATATAGCTTAAATATTAGCTAATCTCCAAAACACCCTAAAAAACTTTTTTTTTTTAAAAAAAGCTTAAGTTAGTCAAAACTGCTAACATATAGCTAAAATATTAGCTGAACACCAAGTTAGCCAAAAAACTGAAAAAAGCCTAAATTAACCAGAATAGCTAGCTTGTAGCTGAAATATTAGCTAAACTCCAAAATAGCTTAAACAAACCTTGATAAATACCAAAAATGGTCTAAAAAGCTAGCATATTTTATTATAAACTTTCAACTCACGACACTCTAACTCCATATATTATAAAGTAACGACTAATGACTATTAAATTAGTTGTCGACTATTTTAATAGTCGATTAGTCGTCGATTAGTCGACTAATCGTGGCAGCCCTACTTCCTGCTAACGTCAAAATAGAGGCTAACGACCGGACGCTAGCTTCAGCTACGTCTGACTCTTAAGGTGGTATGGATAAATAAAGCAAAATAAAATGACACAACCGTCATAAAACTGATATTTTCTAAATATAATATAAACCCAGAGTGTCTCCAACTTTATTATCTGCGTGTGAAACAGTGGAGCGTCTGTCACCACGTATTAGCCAGAGCCGCTTCTCCTACAACTGTCTCAATAATTCCGTATGTGGAGGAAAAGTCCTGGTTTTGTCTGAATACAACAACAAAAAGTAATTTTTTTTTTTGTTATTGTTGTTTTTTTTTTAGCTTTGGGCTACTAGCTTAGCCACACAGCTAGCCGCTTTAAACCGCGTGACCAAGATGGGTGATGTGGACAGAATCTGTCAGTTTTTCAAAATAAAACTTCCTTCAAGATAAGAAAATAAACTAAACGGAAATAATATAAAAGTTAGTGGATGTTTTTCTTTGTCTGTACCAAGTGACCTGACCCACTCTAATGAAAGGATCATGTTTTTGGTTTTGGAGGACAAATATAACATTATTTAAGATAAAAAGTGCATTTCTGAGTGTTTCTCTACTTAAATCGTTTCGGATGAAAATCTTTGGTTTGAAAAAGCTCAGGTTTGTGACGTAGCGGCTATGGTGGGGGCGGGGCCAAAGTCTCCCTGCTCTGCTCCAATTCCGATGCATCCACTCGGACACAAATAGACGTTTTCCTTTGTTTTTCTCGTCTAAGCTGGAATCTGTACGGCTGGACAGCTCCGATATCGCTCATCATACTTTCTTTTGTGGCTACGCTAATGTTAGCTTGTGCTAGTAGCTAGCGAGAGAGTGAGTAAACGAGGGAATGCTGGGAAATTAGCTAGGTTTACCACAACTCAGAGGGTAGATTTCTAATAAACTCCTGCAGTTCTCCAACATATGTGTCTTAAAAGTTATAAGTGATGATTGTAATTAAACAACCACGAGGAACGCTTTCACCGTAGACTCTTTTCTCTCCCGCCGTTCCCTCGTCAAACTTTTTTTGTGGCACTAGCGGCTGGCTTATAGCAAGGAGTAACAGAGAATGCTGGCAATAGCTATCCACAATTAATACGCAGCGCAAAATATCTTAAATCCGGTTGAAGTGAGCTCCTGGCATGTGGAACAGCTTCTCACCAGACTTTTTCCATCTTCTCCTGCGTGTCGTCCTGCTCCACTAAGAAGCCGATCCAGATTCCATTTTCCATCTTCTCTGCGTGTCGTCGCACTAGAGCCGATCGCACTTTCGCCTCCAGGTCTGCAAATAAACAAAACGCAAACAAACCGCTGTAAACAAGCTAAATTACAGGCTTACAAGAGTCATAAAGACGCCGTCACGTGTTTGTCCCTTAGGGAGGCCGTTTCTTTTTCCATTTCATCAAGTTCTGCTACAGTCAGAACAATACCTTCAATTCTGTTCATTTAATGTAAAAAACATTATTTTTTATATTTTAAAACAACATTTGAAGGCTCAAAACTTTATTTATAACATCAAAACCTCTATTTACATCGGGACATGAACTTCACTTGCTGCCTTTGGTGTGAAAAGTTTAACAGAAAAACAAATGTTTTACCTTTACAGGCTTTACTGTAGAGCTGCTGCGTTTCATCACATTTGGTGTTGGATTGATCCTAAGAGAGGATGACGATTAACAGGAGCTGGACTTGATCTGACACCAGTGACTCGAGCATTGAACCTTTACCAGTCTGAGCTGCTGGATGGTTCTGTCTCTGGTACTGAGGTCACACTGAAGCTGCTTCCTGGTCTTCTCCGTGTCAGCCAGCTTCTGCCGCAGCAGCTTCTCCTCCTCCCTCATTGCAGAAATCTAAATGTTTTTTTAAAAAATGAGGAAAAAAAAGAAAAAAATGGAGCCTGTGACACTTTTACAAAAGTTACATTAGAAAAAAATTAAGTTGTTAATTGTAGCTGGAAGTTTACACTAGAGCTATAACGGACGTACGGATCACTAGCCAATAGGGAGAGGCCGTATGGCAAGAAAAAAGGATCAAAAATCAGCAGGAAAGCGGCCTCACCTGCACATGTACCAGAGATAATAATAACTACTTATAAATATTAGTTTCAATACTACAATTACTACCAAAATTTTAATTTGAACTTTTTCATTTAAGTTTTGCATTTTAAGCATTTTTTCTCTAGTTTTTGTAGATTTGGTAAATGTGATCATGTAATTACGTTCACAGTCCTGAGTGTATATTTATGCTTTGAAGTACTTTATAGATGTTTTCTCAAATATATGTTTTAAAGCTTTTCAAAAAAGTAAAGTAACGATTTTATTTTCTAGTTTTTTTATTTAATCCTTTTACTGATCCGACCCGTAAGTTTAGTGATCCGTTTACACTGAAGAGTAGGGCTGCCACAAACGATTATTTTAATAGTCGACTAATCACCGATTATTTTTTCCGATTAGTCGACTAATCTGTTCATGGCCAAGTGGATGTAAAGATGCTGAAGTTGATAACCAGCTAAAATATTAGTTAAATGCCAAATTTACCAAAAAATAAAAAGAGCCAAAGTTAGCCTAAATAGCTAGCATGCTGCTGAAATATTAGCTAAATTCCAAATTAGCCTTAAAAAAAACGGAGAAATCCTATATTAGCCAAAACAGCTAGCATATAGCTGAAATATAAGCTAAACTCAAAAATTGCCTAAAAAACGTAAAAAAGCTAAAGTTAGCCGAAATAGCTAGCATGCTGCTGAAATATTAGCTAAACTCCAAAATAGCCTAAAAAACCTTAATAAATGCCAAAATATTCCAAAAAGCTAGCAGAATGCTATTATAACTTTCAACTTTACTACAATCTGACTTCATACAAAATAAAGTAACGACTAATCGACTATTAAATTAGTTGTCGATTATTTTAATAGTCGATTAGTCGTCGATTAATCGACTAGATCGCTGCACTAAACTAGCATTAGCTTTAATATTAAATATCCAAAAAAATTAGACATAAATTACCACCACTTGTGACTTATTTCCCTTTTTCTCAGCTGTTCTATTGATTCAATGTTTCTCTCTGTTGATCAAACTTTCAGATTTCCCTTCTGGAGACTTTTTACCTTTTTATGTTCACCGTTTGACTTTTGTTCAAATCATGTGGAGTTTTTATGACCAGTTGACATTAAAACTGGCTAAAGGATGGGATCTTTTTTTCTTATTTATATTGCTGAAATGTAACAAAAATGAAAACAAAGCCTTTATATTTAGAGAGTATGAGTTTGGGGCTGGTGCTTCACCTCCTTCTGGACCTGCTGCATCTGCTTCTTGTAGTCGGTCAGTTTCTCCTGGAGGTCTGAAGAGTCGTCCTCTTTCCTCTGAAGATCAAGACTGAGACTCTTCAGTTTCTCTGCGTCTTGTTTGGCGATTTCCTTCAGTCTGTGAGTCACGCAAAGAAATCAAAGTAGTAAAAAACTATAAAGTCAGCAGCTCCCTCTAACCAAAACTACCTCAAGGAAACAAATAAATAAAGCCTGCAAACTAAAAGAACAAAACCCAGCAATAAAAGACAATAAAATATGATTTTTAAAGTAAGGATTATTTAATTAGGATTTATTTAATTTAGATTAGTTACATTTATAAATTGATGGCTGGAGTGCATATAAACCACATGTCAAAAATCAAGGCCCAGGGGCCGGATCCGGCCCTCCAGATCATTTTATTTTATTGTTATTAATGGCCTGATGTCACCTTATGCTCATTTCTAACTTGTATCATTTTTACAAAATATCGTTGAATGGAGAGTAAAATATTGAAAGTTATTTAGGGTTTAAAGTCCCCCTCCGATGGCGGTCCGGGACACAGCAGCTCCTCCAAAAGCCACGCCCCCACAGAGGATTTGTTTCTGATTGAAGCTTCAAATCAACATGAAAAATAACTTTTTAAGACATTCAGGTTCTGGGATTTTGGTTAAAAACTTCATAATCATAATTAAAACACTACTGAGAATGTTTTTTATTAAAGTTCTCATTATCATTAGGGGCTTTAAGTTGATTTATTCTGGGATAATATTCCTGCCTTTTTATTTATTCATAATTATGTTAAAAAGTTCGTTTTCAAAATTGTCATTCTGTTAGCTTTTTGGACTATTTTGGCATCTACTAAGATTTTTTTTAGGCTATTTGGGAGTTTAGTTAGTATTTCAGCTAAAAGCTAACACTGTTTGAGCTAATTTTGGCTTCTTTTTTTCATTTTTCAGGACATTTTTGA
This sequence comes from Oryzias javanicus, assembly GCA_003999625.1. NCBI lineage: Eukaryota > Metazoa > Chordata > Actinopteri > Beloniformes > Adrianichthyidae > Oryzias > Oryzias javanicus. The sequence continues at coordinate 13,792,746 of CM012451.1, forward strand.
GTTTAGCTAATATTTACACACCAGCTGTTTTGGTTAATTTAGGCTTTTTTTTTAACACTTTTCTAGGATACGTTCACGTTTAGACATTTTAGCTGTTTTGGCTAACCTAATTTTCTATTTTTTTTTTAATTTTTTAGGCTGATTTGGCATCAAGCTAATATTTTTGCTGGCTATCAGCTTCAGAGTCTTCAGCTATCAGCACTAGCATCTTCTGCAGCCAAATTCAGCTCCCAGCATTCACTCCAGCATTATCGCAGGTAATGCTGTAGATTTAATTCATAATTATGTTAAGTTACAGTTTTAAAAATGTAGTTTTAGACTGTTCAATAACTGTTTATTCTGTTTGGCCTGCGACCTAAAGCGTATTTCAGATTTTGGCCTTCAGTGCGATTGAGTTTGTTTGATACAGAGCAGCTTTTATTTTGAAAATAAGTTATTTGAGCTTCTATCAGATACATTAGAAAAGAAAAATCTAAATTTCTTATAGGTTTAAGTGGAAAATGATCCTAAATAACTCTGTCACTGTAACAGGTTGCCGACCTCTGAACTCGACTCAGACAGGTGCGTCTACCTGGACTGTAGGGCTGCCACAAACGATTATTTTAATAGTCTACTAATCACCGATTATTTTTCCGATTAGTCGACTAATCGGGTCATGGCCAAAGTGGATGTAAAGATGCTGAAGTTGATAACCAGCTAAAATATTAGTTAAATGCCAAATTAGCCAAAAAATAAAAAGAGCCAAAGTTAGCCTAAATAGCTAGCATGCTGCTGAAACATTAGCTAAATTCCACATTAGCCTTAAAAAAAACGGAAAAATCCTATATTAGCCAAAACAGCTAGCATATAGCTGAAATATAAGCTAAACTCAAAAATTGCCTAAAAAACGTAAAAAGCTAAAGTTAGCCGAAATAGCTAGCATGCTGCTGAAATATTAGCTAAACTCTAAATTAGCCTTAAAAAAATGGAAAAATACTATATTAGCCAAAACAGCTAGCATATAGCTGAAATATAAGTTAAACTCAAAAGTTGCCTAAAAAACTAAAAAGCTAAAGTTAACCAAAATAGCTTAAAAACTAAAATAAATAAGCTAAATGCAAAAATAGCTAATAAAAAAATTAAAAAAAAAGCTAAACTCAAAACTAAAAAACTTAAAAAGCTTAAGTTAACCAAAATAGCTAGCATGCTGCTGAAATATTAGCTAAACTCCAAATTAGCCTTAAAAAAACGGAAAAATCCTATATTAGCCAAAACAGCTAGCATATAGCTGAAATATAAGCTAAACTCAAAAATTGCCTAAAAAACGTAAAAAAGCTAAAGTTAGCCGAAATAGCTAGCATGCTGCTGAAATATTAGCTAAACTCTAAATTAGCCTTAAAAAAATGGAAAAATACTATATTAGCCAAAACAGCTAGCATATAGCTGAAATATAAGTTAAACTCAAAAGTTGCCTAAAAAAACTTAAAAAAGCTAAAGTTAACCAAAATAGCTAGCATGCTGCTGAAATATTAGCTAAACTCCAAATTAGCCTTAAAAAATGGAAAAATCCTATATTAGCCAAAACAGCTAGCATGGAGCTGAAATATAAGTTAAACTCAAAAGTTGCCTAAAAAACGTAAAAAAGCTAAAGTTAGCCGAAATAGCTAGCATGCTGCTGAAATATTAGCTAAACTCCAAAATAGCCTAAAAAACCTTAATAAATGCCAAAATATTCCAAAAAGCTAGCAGAATGCTATTATAACTTTCAACTTTACTACAATCTGACTACATATATTATAAAGTAACGACTAATCGACTATTAAATTATTCGTCGATTATTTTAATAGTCGATTAGTCATCGATTAGTCGACTAATCGTGGCAGCCCTACTGGACTGGACACTCACCTGCTGATCTCCTGGGCTTTCTTCTCCAGCTCGGCGTCCTTCTGAGCGATGGCGTCGTGCGCCACAGCCAGCAGCTCCTTGCGCCGCTCCACCTCCTTGCGCCTGGCCTCCCGCACTGCCTGACACTCGTCGTCCTCCCGCTTCTCCTGCGCCGCCTGCAGACTCTTCTGCAAGGTCGCGACCTGCGCCTCGGCCTCCAGGACTTTCTTCTGAAGCTCGGCCTCTCTGTCCTCGGACGCCTTCGTCCGCTCGCCCTTCTCCTGGAGAGAGGACTCCAGCGTAGCTTTCAGGGTCGTGACCTCGCTCTGGAGGTCAGAGTTGAGTCTCCTCAGATCTTCTTCAGTCTTCAGCTTGGATTTGAGCTCAGCCTCCAGCAGCTGCAGAGCTTCTTCCTTCTGGCTGAGCTTCTCTTTCAGCTCCTTCAACTGTTTGCTGGCGGTCTGGTTCTCTTGGCTGAGTTTCTGCTCGTTCAGGTGTCTCATCTGCTCCTGAAGTTCCGCTCTGAGCCGATCCACTTCCTCTTTAGACTCCCGTTGGAACTGAGCTCGGAGCTCATCTGTCCGTCCCTCTCGTTCCTCTTCAGAAGACGCTTCGGCCCGACTCAGTTTCTCTGACATCTCCTCACAGACCAGCTGGTTTTGGGCTAGCTGTTGGCTAACCTGTGCTAGCTCGCGCTCCAGCTCCTGCGCCCGGCTTTGGGCCTTCTCCTTCTGGTCTTTCTGCTCGGACAGTTTGGTCTTCAGGTCCAACAGTTCCTCCTTCAGTTTATCTCTGTCACCTTCAGATGAAACGTGACTGTCCAGGAGTTCCTCTTTCAGCATCTGGAGCTTCTGGGTCAAGGTTTTCAGCTGGCAGCTTTTCTGGACTTCTTTGGACTCGGTTTCCAGTTGGGTTTGAACAGATGCTAGCTGTGCTCGGGCTCGCTCTGCTACTTCAGTCTTGTTGGTCACCTAAGAGTTGATCAAAAGTAACTTTTAGGAAGAAGTGATTTTGTTTTTTAGTTTTTAAATAAATACATAAAAATTAAAAAAATATATATATATGGAAAAAAAAAAAAATTAATTTATGAAAGAAAATATGAAAAAATAAAAAAAATAATAAATACATTTTTTAAATAAAAAATATATAAAATTTAAAATAAAATAAAAATAATAATAAATAAAAAATATGAAAAAATAAAAAATAAATAAATTTTTTAAATAAAAAATATAAAATTCAAAATAAAATAAAAATAATAAAAATAAAAAATAAAAATAAATAAATACATTTTTAAATAAATAAATTTAAATAAATAAATAAAAAATAATAATAAATAAAAATTTATGAAAAAATAAAAAATAAAAAATAAATACATTTTTTAAATAAAAATATAATAATAATAAAATTTAAAAAAAAAATAAAAATAAAATAAAACAAATAAAAAAATAAAATATGAAAAAATAAAAAATAAATAAATACATTTTTTAAATAAAAAATATAAATAATTAAAAAAATAAAAATTAAAAAAAAAATAATAAAAAATATGAAAAAAAAATAAAAATAAATAAATACATATTTTTATAAATAAAAAAAATATAAAATTTAAAATAAAATAAAAATAATAAATAAAAAAATATGAAAAAATAAAAAATAAATAAATAACATTTTTTAAATAAAAAATATAAAATTCAAAATAAAATAAAAATAAAAATAATAAAAATATGAAAAAATAAAAAATAAATAAATACATTTTTTAAATAAAAAATATAAAATTTAAAATAAAATAAAAATAAATAATAAAATAAAAAAATATAAAAAAATATAAAAAAAATAAATAAATACATTTTTTAAATAAAAATATATAAAATTTAAAATAAAATAAAAATAATAATAAATAAAAAATATGAAAAAATAAAAAATAAATAAATTTTTTTAAATAAAAATATAAAATTTCAAAATAAAATAAAAATAAAAATAAATAAAAAATATGAAAGAAAAAAAATAAATAAATACAAATTTTTAAATAAAAATTAATACAATTTAAATAAAATAAAAATAAATAATATATAAAAAATATGAAAAAATAAAAATTAATAAATACATTTTAAAACCCAAAAATATTTTTTAAAAACAAACAAAAAAATAATTAAAAATGTTTTACAATAAAATCTAAAAATAGTGTTTTTAAACTTCATTGGTTGACCCACCTGTTGCTCTGCAGCCTCCAGCTTCTCGGCGACCTGTCGAAGTTCTCGCTGCAAAGCGTCGACCTCCTTCTGCGTCCGTCCTCCCTCGTCAGCCAGCTCGCCGTTTCTCTTCCTCTCAGACTCCAGAGCGCTCTGGACCTCCTGCGCCCGCCTCCTCTCCTCGCAGAGAGCGGCGTGAGCCTCCTCCCTGCTTTGCTTCTCCTTTGAAAGCGCTGAGACGAGTTCCTCGTTTGCTCTCCTCTCGGCTTCCACAGCGGCCTCTGCCTTTTCCCGCCCGCTTTTCTCTCGTTCCTGCGTCTCCTCTGTGAGTCGCCGGAGCTCCTCGAGGGAGGCGACGGCCTCCTCCCTCGCTTTCCTCTCCTCCTCTAAGAGAGCCGAGGCCTCTTCTTTTCCTAAAGTCTGGTACTCCAGAGCAGCAAAGGCTTCCTCCTTTTGCGTTTTGACCTTCTCCAGGGCAGCCAGGGCCTCCTGCGAGAGTGAGGAGTGGATTAATTGCTCGTCTGAAGCCGGAGAAATGCTTCATTCAATTCTGCTCTCACCTCCAGCTGATTTTTCCTCTGGGGGCTTCCCTCTTCAGAGCGGGGGGAGGAGGCCTGATCCAGCAGCTTCTGCAGCTCTCCCACTTGTTCCGTCAGTCGAGCAACTTCTGCTGATTTCTCCTGAAGCTGCAGAACGATTCGGCTCTTCTCCTCGGCTGCTGATTTAAACAGAAAAATGACAACAAGATTCAGGGATTAAAGGATTTTTTTGCCTCTACGTTCCTTAAATTTGTGCAATTGTCAAGTTTGAATGCTGTTTAAAGTATTCTTACATGTTGAATCTCGTTTTTTTTTTTTTTTTTAATTTTATTTTCGAACAAGAACAACGATATAAACAGAAAGAAATGAAAATGCAAACATCAAAAAACAAGAAAAGAAACAAGTAAACAAAGAAATTTCTCTCACAAATCATTTCTTGAAAGCAACAAGATGATGTCATAGTTCGAAAAAGGGCTTTGGATGAAGCTAATAGCTTATCAACTCCAAGTCCCTTTGACCTCTTTTTTTTTTTATTTTTTTTATAATAAATCCAAAGAAAAAGATAAATATTCTTAATACTTTTAACCTCATACTAGTGCTGGGTGATAGAGAAGAGACTGTCGAGCCATTTCTCTTTTTGTTTATTTTATTGCTGAAATCTCAAGCAAAAATATATTTTCCTTCCAAGAAACTTTTCTGAACTTTAAAAAAAATATTTCTCATTTGTAACTATTCAGTTACATGTTACTTGAGAAAATATAGTCAGAGAAAAGTAAGTAATTACATTTTTGTGCTTTGTTTTCAGAGAATAACTGAAAATATACTTATAGATATATATCTTTATTGAGATATAAAATAATCTCTATCATGTTTTTTTTCATATCACCCATCACTGCTGCATATAATTTAAAAATATTCTAATTTCAAATTCAACTTTATTTATATAACTCTCTCAGCTAAAAACATCTCAAAGTGATTTATATAATAAAATAAATGGTAAGAATAAAAAATAGTGGTTAAAAAAGCAATCTTAATAAAAAATAAATTTAAAAAACCCTCAAGTGCAATAAAAAAATGCAATTATTGATAAAAAATCTAATTAAAACCTGTTGACATGTAAACACTACACTAAAAAGATGAGTTGTAGTTTTTAATTTTATATTATTCAAGAAAATAATATTAAAAAAAAAAAAAAAACTGTAAATGGACCAGGTCACAAAAAATGTCTCGTAGAAAGGGTGGGACCAAAAAAAGAATTTTCTTCTACCCACTCCGTTTCAAGCACAATGTTTGCTTCACTTGTATATTTGTATATTTGTATTTTTTTTCCCAATTTTTTTATATTTGTATTTTTAGATTCTTACGTTTATTTAGTATTTTTGTACTTTTAAATTCTTATATTTGTAATTTTCAAATTCTTATTTTATTTTCATTTTGTGTTTGTGTTTGAAATAAAAAAAAAAAATAAATAAAAAAAAAAAAAAATAATAATTTAAAAAAATTGTTTTTTCACCCAGAATCCACTCTGCTTCACTTCCTGATCTGTTAACTCAACAAAAGTGTAAAATATAAGAAATAAAAATCACCTTCCTGCATTTTACCTGGTTTAAAACAAAAGATCTTGTATAAAAAGAAAAAATATAGATTTTAATCTTAATGTATGTTATTGAATTTACTTAAAATATATATATATAATATTGTTCTTGGTCATTAAGAACAATATTCTTTATTTTTGAGTTAATTTTAACTGATAGCATTTATTTATTTACTTTTATTCTTTTTTAAATTGCATTATTTTGTAGTTTTCTAGAGGATTTGTTTTACATGTTTGAAATAAATGTAAATCTCGATTCAGAATCAATAAAAGATGAGTTATTTCTTAATGCTGCAGGGATGAAACGGTAAGAAAAGATGATTTAAAGTGTTTTACTGAAATGAAACCATCACTTCCCTGCATTGTGAGAAGCTAATAAGTGTTTGGTTGGTTAATATAAGTAACTACATTTCAGAGTGCAGCAGGAAGTTTCCGTCTGTGAGGAAGTTTTAGTTTAAAATCAGTTTTTGTGAAGCTAAATCCTGGACGTGTGATTGATCCACACAGCGAGCAGCTGTCACGGGACGGACGTCACCAGAATTTATGATTTACGACTCAGACCAAACATTTAAGAGAACCGAGCTCCTCTGAACAAAGACAGACTCGGCGTATCACTGATTTGTTACCATCAGGGTCGCCGCTCTGTTGCGTCTGGGTTTTCTGCCGATCGTCGGTTCCGGCGTCCGTTCTGCACGTCTCAGGACCGGTTCGGCCCGAGCTTTGACGGGAATGAGAATCCTCTGCCGAGTCTGCAGACGTGTCCTGCCAGAAGGAAAGACGAGACAAACGTACAAACTGGAGTCATGTGAAAGATGCCGGCAGAACAGACTGGAGCTACCATGTCTGGTGCATCTGGACTGGAGCCGGACGTGTACATCCTGTTGATGAGGTTCTTGCAGATCTGCATCCTTTTCTCGGCTCGCTCCTCCAGGATCTCCTTCTCCCGTGCAAGACGTTCACTAAAACATGAGGAATCAAACCTCATTTTGTCAAGTTATTCTCCTTTTAAGATAAGATCTTTATGTTTTCTGATCAGATGACTTCCATTTCTGTCCTTGTGGGAATTCATGCAGAATTAAAATGAACTAGATATATTACAATAGATGCAATAATGTGAATGCTGTATGCTGAATATGGCCGCCAAAGATGCTAGTGCTGATGGGTGAATGAAATGAATGAATGAATGAATGAAACTTTATTTCTATAGCACTTTACAACTGCTTATAGCCTGCCAAAGTGCTTCACATTAAAAGAAGGAAGAGAGTTTAAAAATTAGACAAATTAAAAACAAAAATAAATAAAAACAGCATAAAATTACAAAAGCAGTCTGCAGTAAAATACATAAAAGATCAATACGAAAACAATAAAACAAATAAAAGTAGAATAAAATAAAATGCCACCAACTACTGAGCATTAAAAGCCATTCTAAAAAGGTGTGTTTTAAATAACCTTTAAAACTGTTAAGGTCTGACATCAAAAAAAGAAAGCGCTAAAGCTGATAACCAAATAGAATTAAATGTAGAGCTGCCACAATTAGTCAACTAATCGACTATTGAAAGAGTAGACGAGAAATTTAATAGTTGATCGTTACTGGGGATGTCCCAATCAGGTTTTTTTTTTGGTCCCGATCTGATTCCGAGTCATTGGATTTTGTGGGTTTGACGATATCAAGTCCCGATCCGATACTTTTGTAACACATTTAAAACATGAACAAATTGAATAAACAGATTTGTGTTGTCACTTATTTAGGCTATATTTAATTAACCTTCTTTTAACACTAAAAACTTACATAGAATACTTCAGTGAAGTAGCTTTAATAAACAAGTAAAAATAGAGAAAATTCAAACTAGGAAAAAAAGAATCATATTTTCTTGTTCTATAATTGATAATTAGTCACGTGAGAAAGTTTAGTGACTTTAGCTTTAAAATCTTTAGAGCTGTTGAACATTTTTAATCAAATGTGATTCCTGTCCTCATTTAAAATTCTTAAAAAATATGACTTTTTTTGCATGAATTTTGCTGATGTGTGTTCATGATGAGCTCATATCATTAGAAACAGTTATTAGTTTATTTGTTAAAGATTTATTTATTTATGGGGGGGGTTTAGATTATGTGATTAGTTTTTTAAGCACATCACATTTTCGGTTTTATTACCCAAGTAGTCATTTTAACTTTAGCTTTTATTTCTGTTAGATAAATAAATAAAACAGGCATTTCAAAGAACAGCTCCGGCCCAGAGGAATTAAATCACGGCGTTAGCGCTTAGCTTAGCACAGTAAGAGGAACTTAACAAAGAAACAAAAACTCTTCTGTTGAAATGCCTTCATTGATGGTTGTTTACGTTAAGACAAACTAATAGAGACACTTGCTGTCAGTTTAAAACGCTTTCAAAAGCGTTATTGATCCCGGAAGTCTGAATCCGTGACCACATCGTTAGCTTGTTTATGTTAGCATCTGGTTTAAACTGCTGCCGAATTCTGCCGGGTTTAACGGCAACAACATTTGTGATCTGTTAATAACGTGCTGACATCTAGTGGAGTAATAAGATTGAAATATAAAGCGCTGTTTATAAAAAGAATACATAAAATATCCGATACTGTTCGGGAGAAAAACTCCGATACCGATCGAGTCATCCACCATGTAATCGGCCCCGATTTCCGATCACGTGATCGGATCGGGACATCCCTAGTCGTTACTTTATATTATATGGAGTCAGAGTGTAGCAAAGTAGAAAGTTATAATGGGGTATGCTAGATTTTTGGACTGTAGCATTTATTAAGGTTTTTGAGGCTACTTTGGAGTTTAAGCTAATATTTCAGCAGCTATTTTGGCTAATTTAGGCTTTGCTTTTATTTTTAGGCTATTTTAGACTTTAGCTAATAGTTCAACTACATGAAAGCTGTTTTGGCTAGCATGGACTTTTTATTTTTTTCGGCTAATTTGGAATTTAACTGATATTTTAGCTGCCAACCAGCATCAGCATTTTCAGCTCTACACTTAAAACATTTTTAGCTATCAATTTCAGCATCTTCACCAGATAAATTCAGCTTACAGCATTATCATAGGTAATGCTATATAGCTCATTTTTAGTAAATTCAAAACTAATGATGGTTGGTTAAGATGCGTGCTTTACATCCACTTTGTGTTTGACCCAATTAGTGGATTAATCAGAAAAATGATCAGTGATTAGCCGACTATTAAAATAATCGTTTGTGGCTCAAATTAAATCCCTAATTGGACTAAAAAACTGACAAAAAAAGCCTAATTTACCCCAAAATTGGCCAAAACAGCTAGCATGTACCTGCAATATTAGCTAAAGTAGGGATGTCCCGATCAGGTTTTTTTGGTCCCGATCCGATTCCCAGTCATTGGATTTTGTGGATTTGCCGATACCGAGTCCCGATCCGATCCGATACTTTTGTAACACATTTAAAACATGAACAAATTGGATAAACAGATTTGTGTTATTATCATTAAAAACTTAAATAAAACACTTCAGTGAAGCAGCTTTAATAGCCAAATAAAAATAGAGCAAATATAAACTCGGAAAAAAACAAATCATATTTTCTTGTTCTATAAGTGATAATTAGTCATGTGAGAAAGTTTAGTGACTTTAACTTTAATATATTTAGTTATTGAACATTTTTGACCAAATGTGATTCCTGTCCTCATTTAGAATTCTTAAAAATAAATTGTGTGTGTTTTAGCATGAATTTGATGAGTGTTTATGACTAGCTCATCATTCATTTTCATTTATTAATTTTTTATTTGTTTGTTTTTTAAGATTATGTGCTTCTTTTTAAGTTCTTAAGACATCACATTTTCAGTTTTATTATCAGAGTAGTTTATTTTCTTAGCTTTTATTTCTCTTTCAGATAAATAAAACAGGCATATCAAAAGACAGCTCGGGTCCTGAGGAGTTAAATCATGGCGCTAGCATGTAGCAGTTAGCAGCTGCTGTTTAGCATCTATCTGGAGCACAAAGAGTTTAACATTAAAAATAAACCAAACTCTGTCTTTTTCTGTTGAAATGTCTTTAGAGGTTGTTGTTTAGAGACACTAACTGTCAGTTTAAAGCGTTTTCAAAAGAGTTATTGATCCCGGAAGTCTGAATCCGTGATCGGCTAGCTAGCTTTTATTGATCTGTTTACATCATTGTTGCCGTTTTCTGCTGCGTTTTCCAGGAATAACATTTTGTCATCTGTTCTTGACATGCAGACTTCTAGTGGAGGATTTATCCGGAATATTAAGATTGAAATATAAAGCTCTGATCAGAATAAGAATAAATGAAATATCCGATCCTGATTGGACAACGGAGCCCGATTCCGATCGAGTCTTCAACCACGTGATCGGACCCGATTTCCGATCACGTGATCGGATCGGGACATCCCTACCAAAAAACCTAAATAAATGCTAAAATAGACTAAAAAGCTAGCATAATGCCATTATAACTTTCAACTTTACTACACTCTGACTCCATATAATATAAAGTAACGACTAATCGACTATTAAATTAGTCGTTGACTATTTTAACAGTGGATTCTTTGACTAATGGTGGCAGCTCTACTGCGCAGGTCGATTAAACGTGGTCGGCGTCTCACGTGAAGTCCGTCTGCATCTCGTGGAAGAGCTGGGAGAACTCCTGACTGGTTTCCTCCCTGATCCGACCCTCCAGCAGCATGCTCTCCGCGCGCTCCTTCTTCAGCTGGACCTGCAGCTGCTTCAACTCGGCGATCAGCCTCTGAGGAACGACACATCCGAACGTGAACCGCTGAAAAAATGCATCAAACCGTTTGGAATCATTAAAAGCGTTTACTCAGAAACCTGCAGTGGACCGTCACAGTATAAGGTTGTGTATTTAAAACTAAACTCAAATGTTTTATTTTTTTATTTTAGCTTATGTCAGTAAAAGCAGTTTACCTGAGCTAGCAATGGGTAACTATGGAAACTAAACTGTTCCTTCCTTGAAAACGATGATTTAACACACACGTGTCAAAGTCGAGGCCCGGGGGCCGGATCCGGCCCGCCGGGTAATTCTATCAGGCCCTCCAGATCCTTTTATTTTAGCGGTATGTTTTTAACTTAATATACTAATATTGAAATTAAAATATTGAGTTATTTAAAGTTTAGGTTGATTTATTCTGGAATGTTCCTGCCTTTCTATTATTATTATGTTAAGTTTTGGTTTTTAAAGTTATAAAAATTAGCATTCCGTTAACTTTTTGCAACATTTTGGTATTTACTAAGATTTTTTGGCTATTTTGGCATTTAGCTATTTTTTCAGCTAGCTTTTTTGGCTAACCTAAGTTTTTTTGTTTTTCTGTATTTGTTTTATTTTTTAGGCTAATTTGGCTTGTAGCTGGCTATCAGCTTCAGCGTTTTCATCTATCAGCTTCAGCTTTTTAGCTATCAATTTCAGCATTTTCCGCTAGCATCTCCAGCGATCAAATTCAGCTTACAGCATTCACGCTAGCATTATCGCAGGTAATGCTATATATCTAATTCATAACGGTGTTAAAAAGTTACGATTAAAGTTTTAAAAATGTAGTTTTAGAGTTTTCAATAAATATTTATACATTTGTTTTTAAACCAATTCTGAATGTAAGAAACTGTCAACAAGAGGCAAAGTAATGTCATTTACAATGAACTGTTCTATTTGACAAAATATACTAATATTGAGAGTAAAATATTCAGTTATTTAAAGTTTAGGTTGATTTATTCTGGAATGTTCCTGCCTTTCTATTATTATTATGTTAAGTTTTGGTTTTTAAAGTTATAAAAATTAGCATTCCGTTAACTTTTTGCAACATTTTGGTATTTACTAAGATTTTTTGGCTATTTTGGCGTTTAGCTATTTTTTCAGCTAGCTTTTTTGGCTAACCTAAGTTTTTTTGTTTTTCTGTATTATTTTTTAGGCTAATTTGGCTTGTAGCTGGCTATCAGCTTCAGCATTTTCATCTATCAGCTTCAGCTTTTTAGCTATCAATTTTAGCATTTTCCGCTAGCATCTCCAGCGACCAACTTCAGCTTACAGCATTCACGCTAGCATTATCGCAGGTAATGCTATATATCTAATTCATAACGGTGTTAAAAAGTTACGATTAAAGTTTTAAAAATGTCGTTTTAGAGTTTTCAATAAATATTTATCCTTTTCGGCCCGAGGTCTAAGGTGTGTTTTTGTATTTTGGCCCCTTGTACGGTTGAGTTTGACACCCTTGATTTAACACATCCTCCTTTTCTCACGGATCAGGATATATTTAACAAAAATTAAGATTAAAATTGCATTTCTGCGTATTTCTTCATTCAAGTCATAAGCGCTGGGCGATTTGATGATACATATCACGTGTCTATGATCCCATTTCTCTTTTATCGTTTGGAATCTAATCTGATCAAATATTACAAATCCTTAAATAGCCCGAGACAGTTGCATAGGTGTCGTCAGTGTGTACACAAAAAGTGTATATAAGAGAAAATAAAGAGAATAAAAGAAAATCTTGCATTCGGAATATTTGCGACGTCCAAATCACTGATTCACCATCTTTATAAAAACAGTAAAATATCATAAAGTATAAAAGTACTTTCTCTGAAATACAGAATAAGCCGAATGAGCGGTTACCGTCGCCGGAAGTACACAAATCTTCAAAATAAAAGTGTCGGTGAGGCTTCCTGTCTTCAAAGTAAAACTAGCGAGTACTTTTTTTCCGTTATACTTCTGGAAAATACGAATTAGCTTCAACGTCGGAGCTTTAGCTCCAGTGTTTATATTTTTTTAGTAACTCTTCAAAAGTTGACGGAATTCCAGCAAAATTTTTTTTGCAAAAATAATAATAATAATACATTTTATTTATATAGCGCTTTTAAAAGATACTCAAAGACGCTTACAAACAAGTTACATTAAAAACATTAAAAAATAATACAAATGATAATAACAACAACAATATTAGTAACTAAATAAATAAAATACAAAGTAAGCAGTAAAATATGTTTTTCTGCTCAGAAAAATGAAACTGGAGCACTTTTAAAAATATTTTTCATAAAAAGTATTTTTTTTTTTTTACAAATTTAGTTTAAATACTTTTGATTTGAAAACAAATGTGATCTACCAGCCACATCTGTTCTCATTTGATTCATCTTGTTGCTCTAAAATGTTTCTTCCTCAATTGTGACTATTCAGTTTTGTTACTTAAAATAGTCAGAAAAGTAAACTTTGACATTTTTCCAGAGAACATCTGAAAATATACTTTATTGCTGCACATCGTTATTATTAGGACTGTGGATCGTTGCTTATGTGGCGATCCGATACGATTCACAAATCAAGCTCAACGATTCACAAGTTGAACCATGATTCTTACTTTTTAATATAATGTTTATTGCTATGAGAATATTTACTAGATGGAGGAAAACTGAAATTATTTGTATTAAATCACCAACATTTATACATTTAATTAGAGCAGTAGATCAGAATCAACAAAATTGATTTTAAAAAACCCAAAAAGATTCAGATAGAAATGAATTTTGTTTGTCATTTTAAACTTGTTTTTTGTCAGCCTTCTGGTTAAGTTCAGCAGTAACATAAACAACATAAAGAGGATAAAAATTACTGCTGTTTTGGATCATTTAATAACAAAACTTAAACATTTTCCCCACATTTTTTTTTATCCTCAAAGTTCTTCAATATTTTTCGGTGTACAACCCGTGTGAAAAAAGTATTTTTTCCCTTCGCAGTAGAATCATCTGATTCACGTTGATTCCATCCTCCTTTCAGCAGCGAGGCTGCGTTTCTTCAGAATAAGATGGAGTTTCGTTAATTGTTTCAACTGTTGAAGAGTTATCATAACCAAAAGAATGTAAACACTGAGATAAAGCTCCGATGTTAAAGCTAATTCTTTTTTTCAGAAGTTATGTCAGTGAACAGAACTTCAGTCTCAGTTTTTGAACGAAAAAAAACTCTCGCTAGTTTTACTTTGAAAACCGGAAGTTTCTCCGCAACTAAAAAGTGTTTACTTTCGGTTACTAACGCGGCTCTTTCGGCTTTGTTTTAGTTCATAAACTTAAAATAATACATTAATCTGAATTCCAGAAGAAAAATACATCATTACCAGATAATATTCTGATCATATTTTACTACAATTTACTATATTTATAAAGACGTCGCGAGTATTCATACTCGGATTTTCTGGAGTAGATCGCGAATACCCGAGCACCCGGATACTCGTTACAGCCCTAATTATTATGATATAAAATCATTGATATCGTGATATAAGATTACTACAAGTCACTGTGAATCAGGAGCAGAAACAAAAATCCAGTTTGTTTGTGTCTGGCTGCTTCTCTGCTTTCAGACAAATAGATCCATGAACGTCTTTGTTTTCCTCATCCGAGCTAGAACCTGGACCAGAACTTTACGGCTGGACAGCTCGATACTGCTCGCTAACGCCAGGTCGGGTTGTGAGGGGATGTGAGATAGTAAAAATAAAGAGATGATGGGAAGTCAAGGCAGGCTTCCTCCGCACCCACAACATGGACGATGAACTCCTCCCCCTCTGACGAAAATGTCTTTTTTTATTTTAATTAAAAGATCAAAAAGAAATCGGAGTGAGACTTGACTAAAAAAATATAATAATAATCACACTCTTTTCTGGAGAACCTGACAGAATTTCCTTTAAGTGGTTAAAAATGCGACTGACCTGCAGCTTTCCTTTACTGATGACCGTTTTCTCGTCACCTTCGTTGACAGAGTCATCTGCAGTGTCGTCCATGCAGCTCGCATCTTCATCGTAGTCTTCATCCTCCTGAACACAGACACGAGCGACGGGTTGGATGTGGAAACAGAACGAACGTTTCCTTCATCCTACCTGCACATCATCGAGGCTGCTCTCCCATCCAATCAGAGAGCTTCTGTCGCTGCTGTAAAGAGCCTTTCTCTCAGCGCTCGGGTTTAAGGTCGCTTCACTGGAGGACGTCAGCGGCATGACGGACAGCGGCCTCGAAAACAAAACTACAACCTACAAGCAAAAGATTGATTTTACTGGAAAACTGATGATTTTGGAGCCTGGGTGAATTTCATTTATAGCTTATAAAAGGGGCCAAAACACACTAAATATGTATTGAACACTCTAAAATTAAACAAAAAAAAACGTAACTTTTAAACATAATTATGAAGTAGATATATAGCATTACCCGCAATAATGCTAGTGTAAATGCTGGAAGCTGAATTTGGCAGCTGAAGATGCTGAAATTGATAGCTAAAAATGCTGAAGCTGATAGCTAAAAATGCTGAAATTGATAGCTAAAAATGCTGAAGCTGAAAGTTAAAAATGCTGAAATTGATAGCTAAAAATGCTGAAGCTGATAGCTAAAAATGCTGAAATTGATAGCTAAAAATGCTGAAATTGATAGCTAAAAATGCTGAAGCTGATAGCTAAAAATGCTGAAATTGATAGCTAAAAATGCTGAAATTGATAGCTAAAAATACTGAAGCTGATAGCTAAAAATGCTGAAATTGATAGCTAAACATGCTGAAGCTGATAGCTAAAAATGCTGAAATTGATAGCTAAAAATGCTGAAGCTGATAGCTAAAAATGCTGAAATTGATAGCTAAAAATGCTGAAGCTGATAGCTAAAAATGCTGGAAGCTGAATTTGGCAGCTGAAGATGCTGAAATTGATAGCTAAAAATACTGAAGCTGATAGCTAAAAATGCTGAAATTTATAGCTAAACATGCTGAAGCTGATAGCTAAAAATGCTGAAATTTATAGCTAAACATGCTGAAGCTGATAGCTAAAAATGCTGAAATTGATAGCTAAAAATGCTGAAGCTGATAGTTAAAAATGCTGAAATTGATAGCTAAAAATGCTGAAGCTGATAGTTAAAAATGCTGAAATTTATAGCTAAAAATGCTGAAGCTGATAGCTAAAAATGCTGAAATTGATAGCTAAAAATGCTGAAGCTGATAGCTAAAAATGCTGAAGCTGATAGCTAAAAATGCTGAAATTGATAGCTAAAAATGCTGAAGCTGATAGCTAAAAATGCTGAAGCTGATAGCTAAAAATGCTGAAGCTGATAGCTAAAAATGCTGAAATTGATAGCTAAAAATGCTGAAGCTGATAGCTAAAAATGCTGAAATTGATAGCTAAAAATGCTGAAGCTGATAGCTAAAAATGCTGAAGCTGATAGCTAAAAATGCTGAAATTGATAGCTAAAATGCTGAAGCTGATAGTTAAAAATGCTGAAATTGATAGCTAAAAATACTGAAGCTGATGGTTAAAAATGCTGAAATTGATAGCTAAAAATACTGAAGCTGATGGTTAAAAATGCTGAAATTGATAGCTAAAAATGCTGAAGCTGATAGCTAAAAATGCTGAAATTGATAGCTAAAAATGTTGAAATTGATAGCCACCCAAAATATTATCTAAATTCCAAATTAACCGAAAAAACTTTTTAAAAAGCCTAAATTAACCAAAACAGTTAGAATGTAGCTAAAATATTAGCCAAACTTAAAAATAGCCTAAAAATTGAAAAAAGTCTAAATTCCAAAAACAGCTAGCATGTAGGTGACATATTAGCTAAACTTTAAAATAGCCTCAAAAATTTTAGTAAATGCCAAAACAGTTCAAAAAGCTGCAGAATGCCAATTTGTAAAACTTTAGAACTATAATTTTTTAACATATCCACCTTATTCCTGGGCCTGCTGATGTAAAACGGGTTGTGGGTGCAACTTCCGGTACAGCAACCGGAGTTGGCGGTTTTGTTAGCTTTAGCGGTGCATACAAACTTTAGAAGCGTGTCTTATTTAATCCCTCAAAAGTTTCAAAAATGGCTTTGCGCAGCTCATGGTTGTTCTAACACCCAAACTAAATTAAATTTGAGTCTTAAGGAGTGTTGTGTGGAACATGGACCGCTGACGAAGAGGGAGTGCAGCTGTCCTCCTCGGTACAGATTTTACCGTCCATCGGGCGAGGATGAAGTCAGAAGGATTTGGCTCCAAATGTAAATCTTAAGAAGCCACTTAAGACTTTATATGTATGTTGGTTTTATTTTGTGGATAAAGTACCCACGGAGGAAAATCCGTATCCAACATTCTGGTTGTGTTACTCTAGACCACCAGAGAAGAAGAGACGCCGGGTACTGCAGAGACCTGACAGCAGGAAGATATTTCTGTGTAATTGCTGCATCTCCTGGTATCAGATATTCAAAAATTGCAGCATGTAAACACAAGCACGTGAAGCCATAAGGTTACAATTGATCAGCACTGTGTGGTAACTCCAGCAGAAATAATCATGTATGAAGGTATTGATATGCCTCGGAGCTTTAAGATTGTTCAGAGCTTCAACATCTGCCGCAACCGAACTGAGAAAGTAGCTAAAAATGCTATTATATGTTATATTTGGACATTTTTTAAGGTCATCCTTTAATTTTAGCAACACCAGAATTGTTCCGTCGCCTCTTTTAAGACATGACAGCTGCTGTTTCCACATTTATATGTAGTTATAGATCCAAAACAAGAAGAACTGCACTGTCGGCTCTACAGTTGTAATGTAAATAAATGCTACTTCCGGCGTCTACAGGAAGTATCGCCCATAATTCACGCAAAGGCTCATGGGGCATAGGAATAAGGTGGATTTGTTTCATTAACCATAAGACATGAATATTATCCCAGAATAAATCAATTTATAATAAGATGATGTTAAAGTAATGAAATAAACAGGAAACCAGGTTATGAACCTTCTGAGCCACAGCGGAGAACTTGAGGACGCCGAGCGTCTCGTCGTACGTGGAGGCGCACTGGTTGATGTTGACGATCATGCAGGTTTTCCCCCGACCGCAGAAGAAGCCCTGCAGGTAGTGGGTCAGCTTGCTCTCCCTGAAGGGGACGTGCTGCAGCAGCCTGAGGAACGAGGACACACCGCCACAGCTGAACATCTGCTATAAAGCTCTCTGGAACCGAGATTTGAAACTATAGAAGACTTAAACGGACTTTGTCTGCTGTTTGTGGCGCAGAGCACTGATGCATTTCCCCAAGATCAGAAGAGACGTGTTGATGTTTCCTGCCTCCTTCAGGCGCTCTCCTTTGTTCTGCGTCTTCGCACAGCGCTCGGAGCCCGCCAGGTCGCACAGACACAGCCTGACCCAGGATTTACAGGACATTTAATGCTGTAATGATTACACAGCTGCAGATACGATCAAAGGCCGATCTTTACGGACTCGCTGACTGTGCTGACTCGCGGCACGCCGACGTCCTCCATCCTCAAAATTCGAATGGAGAAGATACTGTGGCTAGATAGAGAAAGAAACAAGTCAATATTGATAAAATTAATAAATAGAAGAGTGAATCTACAGAGATTTCCAGTCATGAAGATTTTTTTTTTGGTGGATGAACTACATCCCATCAATTTTTATTCTTAAAATATTTTTAAAAATATCTCTACACATCTGTACTTTGTTTTAAGTTGAAAACAGTTTCTTTGCTTCATTTTATTGTGAGTCTCACTGCAGGTGGAGACCATCGATGACCAGGAAGACTGGAGCGAACCACTTTAGAGAGGACAAATCTTCTTTTATGGACATTATTTTGTTTGGTTTAAATTGATTTTCATTTTGTTTGAGTTAGAGATTTAAATTATACGGTTGATTCTGTTAGTTTTTTTAAACCTATAGTTATAGATGAATTGTTTGACTGTTTAGCTGCCGTTTCTGCTCCCCTTGGTTTGTGGTACGGACTTCCCCGGTGTGTTGTTCAGCTTTTGTTTTTTTGTTTTTTTTTGCTTCATATTTGTTTTGCTGTTTTTCTTTTTTCCAAAATTATTATTTTGGGAACAAAAAAATTCCAGCTCATTATTAAAAATAGAACAACTAGTGCTGTCATGTAAGTGCGATTAATTAATCGCAAACTGTAAATATAATTAATCTATTTTAATCGCAATTTTTTTTTACCTCATATTTCCTGTAAAAAGTCTGATTTTGAGGTATTTTCATTTAACTTCATGACATTGTAGAAAAGTAAAAGATCAAATTACAACTAAACGACATGGCTTTATGAAGCTTTCCTAACAGAACAGACTTCCAACCTTTACTTTTACACCAACAAAGTTTTTTTTTAAACCTTGGACAGCTTAAAAAAACAAAATATAAGAACCATTCGGTCCACATAAACAGTAGGAAACCCTAAATTGACCACAAACTTCTTATCAATACATGTTCATAGATGTGCAATTTGGTTTTTTATTGCACTGTTTAAGTTGTTACCTTAAAAGGTATGTTATTATTAAAGATACTTTAGTATTTATTAGGGCTGTAACGAGTATCCGGGTGCTCGAATACTCTGAATTTGCGCCCGAAAATCCAAGTACGAATAATCGTGACGTCAAAGATCTTTATAAATATATATTAAATTGTAGTAAAATATGATATGATCTGGGAATGATGTATTTTTGCTCTAAAATGCAGATTCATGTTGGATTTTAAGTTTACCAACTAAAACAAAGCCCAAAGAGCCGCGGTAGTCACCAGAAGTAAAAATGTTTGTGACGGTGAGCCTCCGTTTTTCAGAGTAAAACTATGTGAGAGCTTTTTTCTGTTCAAAACCGAGAATGAAATTCTGTTCAGTGACATAACTTTTGAAAAAAAGAATTAGCTTTAACACTGGAGCTTTAGCTCCAGAGTTTACATTCTTTCGGTTATGATAAATCTTCAACAGTTGAAGCAATTAACAAAACTCCGTCTTATTTTGAAGAAACGCAGCCTCACGCTGCTGAAAGGAGGATGGAATCAACGTGAATCACGTGATTCTGCTGCGGAAAAAAAGGTTTTTTCACACAGAATCTACACCGTAAAATATTGAAGAAATTTGAGGATAGAAAAACTTTGGAGAATATTTTCAAGTTTTTTGATTAAATGATACAAAAAACTGTGATTTTTATCTTTTTTTATGTCGTTTGTGTTGCTGCTGAACTTAACCAGAAGGTTGACAAAAAACAAGTTTAAAATGATAACATTTCTATCTGAATCTTTGTGGGTTTTTTTATTCAGTTTTGTTGATTCTGATCTCCTGTTCAAAATAAAAGGTATAAATGTTGGTGATTTAATTCAAATAATTTCAATTTTCATCCATCTACTACATATACACATAGCAATAAAAATAGTATTAAAAGTAAGAATCGTGGTTCGATTCGTGAATCGGATCGCCACCTGAGCAACGATCCACAGTCCTAGTACTTATTGATTATTTTATCTTATTGTTGCAAAGAACGTTTAATTAACACATTTAATTTCTTCATGTGCAGAGCTCGTCATTTGTATCAATAAAGTCTTAACAATAATCATCACTATTTGTCTGTAATTAATTAATTAATCCGATTAAAGCAATAATTAGACAACCCTACAAACAACCTGCTGACTGACTTCTGGTCATTTAATTAAATAAAATGCATTAAATTATTCATTATAATAGTTAAAAAAAACAACAATATCAAGTTTTAAAAACTACATTAAAAACAGTATTATCAATGACTATAAAACTATCTAAAACAAATAACAATGACTCATCCCAGAGGTATTATTTTCCCTTCACACTGGTTGATGTTGTAATTATAAGATGTTGGTTTTTTTTCTTTCCCAATTTTCTCTCACTGTGTAATGAATCCGCCAAATGCTTGTGTATCTGTATCTTTCTTTTTTTTATTGATAGATTGATGTATTGATTGTTAAAAGGGGCAGACAAAATGCGTTTTTCTTCTTTCTGTCCCCTTTTCATTTTTTTTTTTCCTTCATTTTCTATCATGGCTTGAGTTTACAACTCAAGTTTATATTGTATGTTTTTTAATGAATAAAAATGAAATAAATAAAAAATAAATAAATAAATAGTGAATAAAAATCAAATCCAGTAAAACAGCATTATGTGACATCATTATTTTATCTCCAAGCATTTGTGCTAAAGCAAAATGGAGCAGATGTGGATTATTAGGCTATAATTTTAGCTACAGTTAACATGTCTGAAGGTTTCTTTTTCACCATTAATGTTTAAAAAAGTCATCCGTCTGTTTCTTGGAGTCCTCACCTCCTGCTGGACAGATTATTCAGTCGAGTGGAGCAGAAACTCTGATTCTTCTTTCCCAGCTTCACCACTTTGTAAGCCTCGTCTGCAGAGTCCACCTGAACCCAACGGAGATCTGGAGGAACCAGAAAAACGAACTTTGATATAGAGTAAAGAGGGAAGTAGGGCTGCCACAAACGATTATTTTAATAGTCGACTAATCACCGATTATTTTTTCCGATTAGTCGACTAATCGAGTCATGCACAAACAGGATGTAAAACACACATCTTAACCATTATTAGCTTTAAACAAACTAAAAACTAAATAAACAAGCATTATCTGCGAAAATGCTTGTGTGAATGCTGTAAGCTGAATTTTGAAGCTGAAGCGAGTGACGATAGCGAAGATGCTGAAATTGATAGCTAAAAACACTAAAGCTGATAGCCACTAAAATATTAGCTAAATTAGCCTAAAAAATAATTTAAAAGCCTCAGCTAGCCAAAACTGCTAGCATGTAGCTGACATGTTAACTTAACTCCAAAACATCCTTAAAAAACTGAAAAAAATACTAAATTTTCCAATAAAGCTAGCATGTAGCTTAAGAATGAGCTAAATTCCTAAAAACCCTAAAAAACTTTTTTTTTAAAAAGCTAAAGTTAGCCAAAAAAGCTAGCATCTAGCTGAAATATTAGCTAAACAACAAGTTAGCCTAAAAACCCAAAAAAGCCTAAATTAAACAAATACCTAGCTTGTAGCTGCAATATTAGCTATACTCCAAATTAGCCTAAAAAATAATTTAAAAGCCTCAGCTAGCCAAAACTGCTAGCATGTAGCTGACACATGAACTTAACTAAAAACTGAAAAAAAATCCTAAATTTTCCAAAATAGCTAGCATGTAGCTTAAATATTAGCTAATCTCCAAAACACCCTAAAAAAAAAAAAAAAAGCTTAAGTTAGTCAAAGCCGCTAACATCTAGCTGAAATAATAGCTGAACACCAAGTTATCCTAAAAAACTGAAAAAAAGCCTAAATTAACCAGAATAGCTTAGCTTGTAGCTGAAATATTAGCTATACTCCAAATTAGCCTAAAAAAATAATTTAAAAAGCCTCAGCTGGCCAAAACTGCTAGCATGTAGCTGACATGTTAACTTAACTCCAAAATAGCCTTAAAAAACTGAAAAAAAATCCTAAATTTTCCAAAATAGCTAGCATGTAGCTTAAAAATGAGCTAAATTCCAAAACACCCTAAAAAACTTTTTTTTTTAAAAGCTAAAGTTAGCCAAAACAGCTAGCATCTAGCTGAAATATTAGCTAAACAACAAGTTAGCCTAAAAACCGAAAAAAGCCTAAATTAACCAGATACCTAGCTTGTAGCTGCAATATTTAGCTATACTCCAAATTAGCCTAAAAAATAATTTAAAAAGCCTCAGCTAGCCAAAACTGCTAGCATGTAGCTGACATGTTAACTTAACTCCAAAACATCCTTAAAAAACTGAAAAAAATACTAAATTTTCCAAAATAGCTAGCATGTAGCTTAAAAATGAGCTAAATTCCAAAACACCCTAAAAAAACTTTTTTTTAAAAGCTAAAGTTAGCCAAAACAGCTAGCATCTAGCTGAAATATTAGCTAAACAACAAGTTAGCCTAAAAACCGAAAAAAGCCTAAATTAACCAGAATACCTAGCTTGTAGCTGCAATATTAGCTATACTCCAAATTAGCCTAAAAAATAATTTAAAAGCCTCAGCTAGCCAAAACTGCTAGCATGTAGCTGACATGTTAACTTAACTCCAAAATATCCTTAAAAACTGAAAAAAAATACTAAATTTCCAAATAGCTAGCATGTAGCTTAAAAATGAGCTAAATTCCAAAACACCCTAAAAAACTTTTTTTTTTAAAAGCTAAAGTAGCCAAAACAGCTAGCATCTAGCTGAAATATTAGCTAAACAACAAGTTAGCCTAAAAAACTGAAAAAAGCCTAAATTAACCAGAATACCTAGCTTGTAGCTGCAATATTAGCTATACTCCAAATTAGCCTAAAAAATAATTAAAAGCCTCAGCTAGCCAAAACTGCTAGCATGTAGCTGACATGTTAACTTAACTCCAAAATATCCTTAAAAAACTGAAAAAAAATACTAAATTTTCCAAAATAGCTAGCATGTAGCTTAAAAATGAGCTAAATTCCTAAAAACCCTAAAAAACTTTTTTTTAAAAGCTAAAGTTAGCCAAAACAGCTAGCATCTAGCTGAAATATTAGCTAAACAACAAGTTAGCCTAAAAACCGAAAAAAAGCCTAAATTAACCAGAATACCTAGCTTGTAGCTGCAATATTAGCTATACTCCAAATTAGCCTAAAAAAATTTTTAAAGCCTCAGCTAGCCAAAACTGCTAGCATGTAGCTACAATATTAACTTAACTAAAAACTGAAAAAATCCTAAATTTTCCAAAATAGCTAGCATGTAGCTTAAATAATTAGCTAATCTCCAAAACACCTAAAAAAAAAAAAAAGCTAAAGTTAGCCAAAACAGCTAACATCTCGCTGAAATAATAGCTGAACACCAAGTTAGCCTAAAAAACTGAAAAAAGCCTAAATTAACCAGAATAGCTAGCTTGTAGCTGAAATATTAGCTATACTCCAAATTAGCCTAAAAAATAATTTAGAAGCCTCAGCTAGCCAAAACTGCTAGCATGTAGCTGACATGTTAACTTAACTCCAAAATATCCTTAAAAAACTGAAAAAAATACTAAATTTTCCAAAATAGCTAGCATGTAGCTTCAACAAGTTAGATTAAAAAACTGAAAAAGGCCTAAATTAACCAGAATAGCTAGCTTGTAGCTGAAATATTAGCTAATCTCCAAAATAGCTTAAACAAACCTTGATAAATGCCAAAATGGTCTAAAAAGCTAGCATATTTTGTTTAGAACTTTCAACTTTACGACACTCTAACTCCATATAATATAAAGTAACGACTAATCGACTATTAAATTAGTTGTCGACTATTTTAATAGTCGATTAGTCGTCGATTAGTCGACTAATCGTGGCAGCCCTAGAGGGAAGACTTCTATATTTAACACGAACAACTACGACACTGAAAAGCTTCACAGCTGAACCTTTGATGAAGGCGTTCCCCTTGACGTCTTGTGACAGGCGCAGCGCCGTCCTCTTCAGCGCCGCGCCGGGCACCGCCTCCAGGAGGTCGTGGATGTTCTCGTTGTAGATTTCACAGAAAGAAACCCAAACGGAGAACTTTGTGTTGGCTTCAAGCTTCAGGCTGATGGCGTCCTCGGCTGCTGGAGAGGTTCTCTCTGTGAAGGAGCCTGCAAAGACGTTCACTTTTAACAAGGAAAGCATTTCTGCTGCGAAGGTTACAAAGAAATGTGGGATTTAGAAGAGATGTTTGGCTGTGAGTGACCACAGATTTAAACAAGAGAAAAATGAAGATTTTCATTAAAAAAAGTCTCGCCTGAAAGGAAAGTATCGCCGCTCAAACTGGAAAAGCTGCTTTTGCTCTTTTCGTCCTAAAAAGAAGCAAAAATACAAAGTTAACTCAACCACAGAAAATGCAGAACAGTAAAGTGGGTTTGACATCTGAACATGTTAAGAAAGCTGTTAAAAAGCTGAATTTCATTTATTATTTGTTACTTCTAAACTTAAAAATAAAACATTTGAATCTTCAAAAACATTTTTCATTTGTGGCTCTTTAACATAAAAATGATGTAAAATGATCTAATTTTTTTTAAGTTGTGTTTAGAATAGGGCTGCCACGATTAGTCGACTAATCGACGACTAATCGACTATTTTAATAGTCGATTAGTCGTTACTTTTTTATATGGAGTCAGATTGTAGTAAAGTTGAAAGTTATAATGGCGTTATGTTAGCTTTTTGGACTATTTTGACATTTATTAAGGTTTTTTAGGCTGTTTTGAAGTTTAGCTAATATTTCAGCTACATGTAGCTATTTTGGCTAATGTTAGCTTTTTTAGTTTTTAGCCTGTCTTGGAGTTTGGGTTATATTTCAGCTACATGCTACCTGTTTTAGCAAATTCAGGATTTTTTCAATTTTTTTGATCTAATTTGGAGTTTAGCTAATATGCTAGCTGTTTTAGCTAACGTAAGCTTTTTTTTTAATGCTAATTTAGTATTTAACTAATATTTTAGCAGGCTATTAGCTTAATTTAATAGTCGATTAGTCGTTACTTTATATTGTATGAAGTCAGATTGTAGTAAAGTTGAAAGTATAATAGCCTTCTGCTAGCTTTTTGGAATATTTTGGCATTTATTAAGGTTTTTTAGGCTGTTTTGAAGTTTAGCTAATATTTCAGCTACATGTAGCTTTTGGCTAATGTTAGCTTTTTTTAGTTTTTAGCCTGTCTTGGAGTTTGGGTTATATTTCAGCTACATGCTACCTGTTTTAGCAAATTCAGGATTTTTTCAATTTTTTTGATCTAATTTGGAGTTTAGCTAATATGCTAGCTTTTTAGCTAACGTAAGCTTTTTTTTAATGCTAATTTAGTATTTAACTAATATTTTAGCAGGCTATTAGCTTAATTTAATAGTCGATTAGTCGTTACTTTATATTGTATGAAGTCAGATTGTAGTAAAGTTGAAAGTTATAATAGCCTTCTGCTAGCTTTTTGGACTATTTTGACATTTATTAAGGTTTTTTAGGCTCTTTTTGAGTTAGCTAATATTTCAGCTACATGTAGCTATTTTGGCTAATGTTAGCTTTTTTAGTTTTTAGCCTGTCTTGGAGTTTGGGTTATATTTCAGCTACATGCTACCTGTTTTAGCAAATTCAGGATTTTTTCAATTTTTTTGATCTAATTTGGAGTTTAGCTAATATGCTAGCTGTTTTAGCTAACGTAAGCTTTTTTTTTATGCTAATTTAGTATTTAACTAATATTTTAGCAGGCTATTAGCTTAATTTAATAGTCGATTAGTCGTTACTTTATATTGTATGAAGTCAGATTGTAGTAAAGTTGAAAGTTATAATAGCCTTCTGCTAGCTTTTTGGAATATTTTGGCATTTATTAAGGTTTTTTAGGCTATTTTGGAGTTTAGCTAATATTTCAGCAGCCTGCTAGCTATTTCGGCTAACTTTAGCTTTTTTACGTTTTTTAGGCAACTTTTGAGTTTAACTTATATTTCAGCTACATGCTAGCTGTTTTAGCAAATTCAGGATTTTTTCAATTTTTTTGATCTAATTTGGAGTTTAGCTAATATGCTAGCTATTTTAGCTAACGTAAGCTTTTTTTTTAATGCTAATTTAGTATTTAACTTATATTTTAGCAGGCTATTAGCTTCAGGGTTTTCAGCTATCAATTTCAGCATCTTCAGCTGCCAAATTCTGCATAGAGCATTCACACAAGCGTTATTCGCAGTGTGAATAAATCTAGTTTTTAGTTAGTTTAAAGCTAACGATGGTTAAGATGTGTGTTTAACATTCACTTTGAGCACGACGCGATTAGTCGACTAATCGGGAAAAATAATCGGTGATAAGTCGACTATTAACATAATCGTTTGTGGCAGCACTAGTTTAGAACAATGAAAAAATCTTTTTTTTTTTAGTGCAAACTGAGTTTTGATTGAGCAGATTACCTCAGCCGTCTGTCTGAGGAGGTTTCTCTTGAACGCCGCCTCCTCCGCCTGCTGCTCGCCGCCGAGTCTCGTGACCTCCCGGCAGCGGTGAGGCTTGACGCTCGTGCCGGAGAAGAGCCGTCCCGCCACGCTGTTGAAGACGACGTCGAGAGACCGGGGCAGGATGCCGGCGTCGCCCTCTGGACCTTCGGAAGAAAAGGAGTTAATCAAATCAACTTTATTTCTATAGCACTTTTCCAAAAAGTTCATTTTTTATCAAAGTGCTCAACATAAAATAAATTAATAAAAAATATTAAAATGTTAAAAACAAACCCCACCCCCACCCCTCCACACACTCACACAAACACACACCGACATATTTCCACATCATGATGTTAAAAACAATAAAAATAAATCACAAACAACTAGAACGGGTCGGCGACGTTTCTGGGATCAAGCGCCAGTTTGAATTTCTCTCTTATGCGTCACTAAATGTCACTTTTATTGAATTAAATTAAACATTTTTACTTTTTTGTTAGTTATTGAATCATATCATTATTACAGTTATTCATTTTTTCTCATCCTCAGTAAAGAGGGTCAATCAGCTGCAGTTTTAATTTTAAAGAAAGTCTTTCTATAATCTGATTTTATTTGATTATTATTCATCAAACTGAACAGTTTCATACATTTAACAGTTTGTGGATCAGCTTTACACTTTTCCGCAGCAATAATTGGAAAACACAGGAGAATTATTGCATTGCTTTAATTTCATTTTTTTATTTTTTCCCTGTAGTGCGCAATAATGATGCTGCTTTTTGGCCTTGAAAAAGAGATCTGATCTCAATGGGATTTACTGGAAGAATTTTCTTCTACACACTTTTCCTTTTCCAGCCATTGTTTGCTTCACTTGGTATTGATCTTTTGTATTTTTTTTGTTGCCAAGCTTTTCTTATAATCTGTGTTATTTTAGAGATTTTAGTTGTATTTTGTATTTTTGTACTTTGTTTAAATTTTCTTTATTTGTAATTTTCAAATTCTTATTTATAATTTCATTTTGTGTTTTGAAATAAAGAACAATTAAAAAAAAAATAAATAAATAAAATAAAGACAGAATATAATAAATAAATGAATAAATTCAACCCATAGTGACATCATTGTAACAGAAAATGTAAATGTTTTTTTGTTTCCACTTTTTTTTAGGTCTTTATGGGTCAAATAACCCGTTTATGAACTCTGACGTGGAAGGTAATGTACACTGTGTGAAAACAGTAAAGGTTTATTTAAAAAAAAGCAGCAGTATGGGCGGGGCCACAGGAGCAGCACTGCATGAATTGACCTTTTTTCTTTTATCCACTTTTGTGGATTAGTCCAGCTTCTCTAAATCTCAATTTAAAAGAATAAATGATTAAAATAAATATAATGCAAAAAGTGTATGACGTCCCTTAAATTAATCTTAATGCGGACTATAAAAACAGAGGCGTAGATATATGTTTCTAGATGTGCAGAACAGTTTTCCACAACATAAGAGAAAAAAGGTCAATAAATTAGATGAGCCCGAGGATCATTTGTATCAGGGCTGCCACGATTAGTCGACTAATCGATGACTAATCGACTATTAAAATAATCAACAACTAATTTAATAGTCGATTAGTCGTTACTTTATATTATATGAAGTCAGATTGTAGTAAAGTTGAAAGTTATAATAGCATTCTTAGCTTTTTGGAATATTTTTGGCATTTATTAAGGTTTTTTAGGCTATTTTGGAGTTTAGCTAATATTTCAGCATGCTTAGCTATTTTGGTTAATTTAGCTTTTTTTTAGTTTTTTTTAGACTTTTTGAGTTTATCTTATATTTCAGCTATATGCTAGTGTTTTGGCTAATATAGGATTTTTCCGTTTTTTTTAAGGCTAATTTGGAGTTTAGTTAATATTTCAGCAGCATGCTAGCTATTTGGCTAACTTATAGTTTTTTAAGTTTTTTTAGGTCATTTTTTGAGTTAGCTTATATTTCAGCTATATGCTAGCTGTTTTTGTATATAGGATTTTTCCGTTTTTTTAAGGCTAATTAGGAGTTTAGCTAATATTTCAGCAGCATGCTAGCTATTTAGGCTAACTTAGCTTTTTTAAGTTTTTTTAGGCAATTTTTGAGTTGCTTATATTTCAGCTATATGCTAGCTGTTTTGGCTAATATAGGATTTTTCCGTTTTTTTTAAGGCTAATTTGGAGTTTAGTTAATATTTCAGCAGCATGCTAGCTATTTTGGCTAACTTTAGCTTTTTTAAGTTTTTTTAGGCAATTTTTGAGTTAGCTTATATTTCAGCTATATGCTAGCTGTTTTGGCTAATATAAGGATTTTTCCGTTTTTTTTTAAGGCTATTTGGAGTTTAGTTAATATTTTCAGCAGCATGCTAGCTATTTTGGCTACTTTAGCTTTTTTAAGTTTTTTTAGGCAATTTTTGAGTTAGCTTATATTTCAGCTATATGCGCTGGCTGTTTTGGCTAATATAGGATTTTTTCCGTTTTTTTTTAGGCTAATTTGGAGTTTAGCTAATATTTCAGCAGCATGCTAGCTATTTAGGCTAACTTTAGCTTTTTTAAGTTTTTTTAGGCAATTTTTGAGTTAGCTTATATTTCAGCTATATGCTAGCTGTTTTGGCTAATATAGGACTTTTCCGTTTTTTTTAAGGCTAATTTGGAGTTTAGCTAATATTTCAGCAGCATGCTAGCTATTTTTGGTTAATTTTGGCTCTTTTTATTTTTTAGCTAATTTGGCATTAACTAATATTTTAGCTGATTATCAACTTCAGCATCTTTACATCCACTTTGCCCATGAACAGATTAGTCGACAAATCGGAAAAAATAATCGATGATTAGTCGACTATTAAAATAATCGTTTGTGGCAGCCCTAATTTGTATAAATAAATACTTGTTTCTTTTCAGGCTAAATTTATACAGAAAAGAGGATTTAAGGACAGACGGCCTGACACACAAACTAACACTGTTTGTTTCTAGCCTTAAAGCGATCAACTTTCTTGGGTAAATCTGTCAGAAACAAACGTGCAATTCACCCAAACTGAGAGGAAGAAAAATGAACCAAACAAAGAAGCATGGAAATGATAATAGCTAAAACAAAAATAGATATAAATGAAGGAATGAAGAATAGAACTCCACATTCAGTTTTGTTTGCTTCAAACAAAGACAAAATTCCATCAGAAAAAAAACAGGATTTGTTCATTAATATTCAAAGAATAATGTCAATCAGAGAGAAATCCTGCAGTACCTAAGAAGGTGAAGGTCTTCCCAGCGTTTGTGACTCCGTATGTAAAAACCAGAGTGCTTCTCCCTTCCAGAGCGTCGTTCACCAGCTCTCTCACCGTGCCGTCAAACAGTTCTCTCTGCGTCGTCTCAGGACCGTACACCTGGAGAGAGGAAGACGTACTTTAAAGGAAAAACTTTACTCGGATCTCACTAGTGCTGCCACAAACGATTGTTTTAAGAATCGGGTCATCCGCAAACTGGATGTAAAGCACAAAACTTCACCATCATCAGCTTTAAACTGACTGAAAATCCAGCATGATAATGCTGTGAATGCTGTAAGATGAATTTAGCTGCTTGAAGATGCTGAAATCGTTGGAGTTAATAGCTGAAAACTTTTAGCCAGCTAAACTATTAGTTAAGTATAAAATTAGTCTAAAAAAATGTTTAATGACAAAAAAGCTCGTGTCCAGCTGAAATATTACCTAAACTCCAAAAAAGCCTTAAAAAAACTACTAAATTAGCCAAAAATAGCTAGCATTTAGCTTAAATATTAGCTAAACTGCAAAATAGCCCATAAAGCTAGCAGAATGCTGTTATGATTTGTTTTACACTCTCTTATTGATGTGATTCTCTTTATTTATTTCTTTGAATATAATCTGTCCTGGTATTTGGTGTTTTTTTCTTTTTTATGTTTAAATAACCTGACCTTGTGATATATTCTAATTATTGTGGAGGCAATGTTTAACAAATCTTTTCATTGGGAATTATGTGTTTGTGTTGTTGGAAAAAAAAATATATATATATATATATATAAATAAAGAGTTAAAAAAAAGAATGCCGTTATAAACTTCCACCTTTTCTACACCGACTTCATATTAAATCGGTTCTCAACGACTATAATGGTCGATTAGTGGAATAATCGTGGACACTCTAGTTCTTATCCACCAGGAGACACCAACCTTGGAGAAGCGGAAGCGCTGTCCGGCCTGTGGAAGCGCTCTGTCCATGCTGTACCTGGCTGTGACGGAGCTGCTGGGAGGCCTCAGCAGGACCGAGTCTGGACCCTCCAGAGTGACACAATCCTAGAACCACCAAACAGGAAGAACTGAAGCGGGTTTCTCACTGTTTGGACTTCACAGCTCTGGTTCTTCTTACCTGCGATTCTCCCCTTTTGGTTTCCTCTGGGGTGAAAGGTCGGATTCGGAGGTACACCTGAAGGTGCTGCTTTTCCCCCAAGCAGGAATGCTGCAGATAGAAATAAAATGTTGTTAAAGACAGAAATGCAACGATTATAAATAAAGTAAACTCTATGTGTTGTAAATATATATATAAAATCAATAAAAATATAAATTTCATTTTTCTGACCCATTATATGCATTAGAAGCTTTAAAAAAAAATCAACATTGTTACTTTTTTTTATTAAAAATGTGCTTTTTGGAAAAAGCATACATTTTTTACTTATTGCAAATCCTGACAGCACAGCAGTGACGTTTCTAAAGAAATCTCATCTCACTATCAGAATGTCAAAATGCTCCTGACCTATTTAGTTTCAAGAATGAGTCCGTTTATCTCCACCGTCACGGCGTGTTGAACAGAGACTGGTGAGCGCCCAATATTTCAGCTACATGCTAGCTTACTTGGCTTATTTTAGATTTTTTTTCAGTTTTTTAAGCTATTTGGGAGTTAAGTTTCTAATATTTCACTTTTTGCATTTAGCTAATTTTGGCTAATTTTTAAGAGTTTTTTCATTTAAGCTATTTGAGAGTTTAGTCGAATATTTCAGCTTTTTGATTAGCTATTTTTTTTTTTTTATGGCTAATTTTAGGATTTTTTAAGTTTTAGCTAAATTTGTTGTTTTGCTAATATTTCAGCTGCATGCTAACTATTTTGGCTAATTTAAGATTTTTTCAGTTTTTAAGCTATTTGAGAGTTAAGTCAATATTTCAGCTTTTTGATAGCTATTTTGGCTAATTTAGGATTTTTAAAGTTTTTTAGGCTAATTTGTTGTTTTGCTAATATTTCAGCTGCATGCTAACTATTTTGGCTTATTTAAGATTTTTTCAGTTTCTTAGGCTAATTTGGCATTTAGCTAATATTTCAGATTTTTGCTAGCTATTTTGGCTAATTTAAGATTTTTTCAGTTTTTAAGCTATTTGAGAGTTAAGTCAATATTTCAGCTTTTTGATAGCTATTTTGGCTAATTTAAGATTTTTTTCAGTTTTTAAGCTATTTGAGAATTAAGTCAATATTTCAGCTTTTTGATAGCTATTTTGGCTAATTTAGGATTCTTTAAGTTTTTAGCTAAATTTGGCTTTTTTTTTTTTAAAGATTTTTAGGTTACGTGGCCTTATATGTTAGCTGGCTATCAGCTTCAGTGTTTTCAGATACACAGATGTGCAAAATAGTTGCAGGAATATCTGTTTAATATATTTCGCATTTTTAAAAACAGTCCCTATGCAAAAATCAGTACATTCACTTTTTAAACGGATAAATGCTTTAAAGAAGGATGGTTCTCCGTGTAGAACTGAGAATACCTCACAGAGACGTCTAAAAAAATGTATCAAATTAAATCTAAATGACAACTTTTTGAACTTCTTTTTGTTCCTTTTGCTATGAATGGATGACAAGAAAGATGCAGCATTAAAACACAGTGGCACCACTGCCTATAGGAGAGCTTTGGACCGCCTTGTAGTCTGTCAGTTGCATTTCTATGTATGCAATTCATTTCTGATGTAAAAGTGACAAAGAGGAGAAAACTATTGTTAGATAGACCCTAACTGAGATGTCAGTGAACGCATCGTACACACAAACGCACCATTATTCTGCTGGTAAATAAAATATTCTGCTTGTTTTTCTGCAAAAATTGTAGGTCATTTAATTCATGACTACAGGGACTTTTTTTTAACCCAACGGGGCAATAATAATTATTCACAGCAAATCTGACCTCTGTAGTTCTGTTTGCCTCATTTGTCTTGAACTCAAAGCCAAATCCCTGCAGACACATATGACTTTGTAGCTTTACTTCTGGCTATAAGGATGACTTCCTAAAAAACAAAGCATGCTGTGTTGTGTGATATACATCCAACAGTCAGAATGCGAGATTGTTCTCTATAAATGGGCTTAAATCACCCCAGGTTGTGCTTTAATTTGTTACAGAAATTCTACAAATCTATTTCTTATGACAGATCTAAAAACTATTCAAAATATTTTATCAAAAATCTGAAAGAAAACAAAATATCTTTTAGAACGTTCGCTTAACTTTTTTATTTTAAGTTTAAGGCAATCCCTGATAATAAAATGATTGTATTATCAAATAAATGTTTTTTTTTAATGTGTAAACTGTATAATTGTGAATGTATAAAATTGCATTATTATATTTTATGTCCATTTTAAAGTTGTATTAGGCAGAGGCTCTAATATAAGCCCATGTGGGTTTTTTTGCCTCTTATACCTGATTTTTTTTTCCTGAAATATGTTTTGTAAATGCAAATAAATTAACATATAAAACCACTAAATCATTTGGGGGGGAAACTCCATTACTGAATAAAGTATTCAATTAGATGGCATATTAAAAAAATTAATTTAAATTGCTAAAATACAAATAAAATCAATAAAAGAAATATAGCTATTTCCCTCACTATAAAATAATATTAATATTTAAACTGCTTTGTTTCAGAAAAACAATTATCTGAGATGTTAAATGTGAACCCTACAGGATTGAGTAACCAGTGGAATTTTTGAGATTCCATATAAAATCAACCCCCCGGATTTACCTGAGCGTCCGGGAGAAAACTGCATTCCGACGTAAATTCACTTTTCAAATCTTCAACTTCCGTTTGTTCCAATCGGTCAGTCTTGCTGCTCAAATCCATCCTCCTACGAAAAACACGAACAAATAACTAAATAAATATCACAACACGGAATCACAAGATTTTAGCGAGGTGAAGTGACGTCAGACCCGGAGAATTTGTCCTGAATATCACTTTTTTTAGCTAGCATTTACATTTTAAACAACTTTAACACAGACGTTTTTAGTATTTTCAGCTTATAATACCAAAAAACTCCACTTAAATATAACATAAAATTCAGAAAGTAAAGGAAAAGTTTTCCTCTGATTTTCCTTTGTGCTGCTGCAAAAATAAAAAGGAACCGAGTCTCTGAACTTAGCTTGTCAGGATGACAATCAAGCTAGCTAGCTAGCTAGCTAGCTAGCTAGCTAGCAGGTTAGTTATCCCACCTGTCAGTGTGACCGATGAGAAAAGTTTTACACGTCCAAATTGTTTCACAAAATACATGAAAATCAATTATTTCGACTGTAAACTAACAGAAAATATTTACATTACATATAAAGATAAGTACATTTTGGTTAAAACAACACAAACCTTTTCCTTTCGGCGCAGATTTACGTTGAGCTTAGCATAACAACACAGCCGCGGTCTAAGTTTGAAACAAGCCAATCGGATTGAAGCAGGAACTGCGCTTGCGTCCCGCCTGTGCTGCGTTCACCGTCTGTTTTTGTGCTCGGAATTAAATTATCTCCGGAATGTGAGGAGTAAATCACAAACACGAGAAGGTAAAAAGTTTTGGCGGTATGCAGGTTGTCACACTTACACAGATGATCTTTTTCTTTAATGTTCATTATGAGAGACAAAATTCAAAAAAGATAATAAATAATTATTGAGTTTACAAAAAACGATGCACCCTCAAACGCCACACACGGGGTGTTGTTTAAATTCCTCATAGTAAAACACTTACATAGTCATACTGTTATATAATAGCTTGATATTGTCTGTTTTGTTTTTCAAAATCCAGCCAGTATGTGTTAAATTTATGAAGAAGTAAAAATAAAATAAAATAAAATGAATCTGAACACATTTGTGTAAAAAAGTGAAAACATTTGGAAGGAGTTTAATGAATTTATTATAAATAATATTTTCAAAGATTTCTCTCTAAGATGTGAAAAAGTCTTAATTTTTGAAAAATAATGTATTAATTCCTCTGAAAGAAATTTTTCTGTATGTAAATTTAATTTAAAAACACTGTATTTTCCATAATTTGCGTAATATGTTTAAAAAAAAAATCATAATTCATTAAAAAATGACTTCAAATTATTTATTTTAATTATTCTGACTGATTTTTTTTTTATGTATTTATATTGTAAACTGTACACTACATTGGTAATGATGGTGTAAACTTGAATTTTGTTCAATAAAGTAAAAAGAAAAAAACGCAATTTGTGTTAGTAATCATCAAGATTAAAGTAAAACAAGTGTTCTGAGTTTTAAATACATTCTTTAATGATGCGACAGCATGTATTTTTAATTAAAATGATAAGAAAATTGACTTTGGGAAAATTAATTAACCTGAAATTAATCTTGAATTTGTGAATTTCTTTCTAAAGGTATCAATAGGATATTTTTTTCAATTTCTTTTTGAATCAATGCCTTTTCCCCCCAAAAAACATGCTTTTATTGTGTAAAATACGACAAATAAAACACTGCAAAAAAGCTTTTATTTCAAAACTTTGACTCTAACATTTTTTTTTTTGTTGTCAATACATAAAAATATAAATTAATAAACATTTTATTAAACATTTCTAACAAGTGCTTGTCAAACTTCCTCTGTGCCATCATCAATACACACATTTCTCTTTTATTTGTGTCTGATTTGTTATTTTTTCCCTTTTAAAAAGGAGAACTGAGCATGGCTTCCTAAAAGAAGAATAAATCACTCAGCATAGTTTCATTTAAATTGGCCTAATTGTCAATTCTGACATGTAAAAATACAAAATAAGAGTCTCTTAAAACAAAACTTACTTTGTCCCATCTCGTTTCACAATCCAACAAACGTTTAAAATGTGTTTCCAAACTGAATCACATCATTTTTCTTATGTTATACATTTCTAGGTCAAACAGAAATGACTGCCATTCAAAATGTCTAAAAGTTTTAAATCTGTCATTAATTCATAAATAACTCATCTTTACGATGCAATATAGCTGATTTGAACTCAGCTTTTTATAAAAAAACAAGAAATAAAAACATTCCCATATACTGTCTGCCGAGACATTGTCCAGCAACATCAGTGACTCCGTCAGAGGAAATCCTTTTTTGACAGCATCCTGCTTTGATTTCACATTATTGATCCTCAACTAAAGTGTCGGTTATGGAGAGAAAATAGTCTCGCTCTGATTTGTGCGCGCGTAATTCTTGATTTGTAACTCATATAATACGTTTTTTGCAAAAGTAAAAAAATTACAAAAATTTAAAAAATACAATTTACACATGCACAAAATTAAAATTACAACAGCCTGAAACTAATTAAACAAATAAATCTTTTAAAAATATGCAGCTCGAAGCTCCCTTTTCTGGAAGTATTCTTATTTTTAAAGGGATTTAGACTTTTTATATTAATTATCGGGAATATATTTTTAAGAAAGTGGGAAAATGTCAAGTTTTACCGGATATTATTCACAATCGACAAGACAAGAAAACTATAATGAACGAGCATTCTAGTAGTAATTGAACGCATCCCTCACGAACGAATTTGTGAGACGTGAAAAGAGTCTCACTGTAAATTTGTGCGTAAGAGGTGATCAGTGCGTACTTTTAAAAGATTTTTTGTGTAATCAGTTTCAGGCTGTTGTAATTTTAACATTTTTTTACTTTAGCAAAAAACGTATTGTATGAGTTACAAATCAAGAATTACGCGCACACAAATGAGTGAGTCTATTTTCTCTCCGTACTCGGTGATCCCACACGGAGCCGATCTGGATCCAGTACGTCACCAAATGATCAAATGACTAAAGTGTTTAAGGTACTTGATGAAAGACTTCACCTTTAAACCAGTAAACCTTCTCTTGTTCAATACATTCAACGCGCGTTTCAAAAGAAACGCTGGTTTCATTTGGGATGAGGGGTCTTCTCCTCACTGAAGTTGCACAAGAGGCTCTTTGCTCCGCTCTGCCAGGAGTATAAGGTTTCCAGAGGCGTTTTTCCATCCTGAATGGGAGAAGCAGACACACAAAACTTGAAAGGAAATACATGCAATTTTTTTTTTTTCCTATTAGTTGACTGATGCACAAAGTGGATATAAAGCACACATCTTAACCATCATTAGCCTTAAAAGAACTAAAAACTAGATATATAGCATTACCTGTGATGATGCTAGTGTGAATAATGGAAGCTAAATGTGGCCACTGAGGATGCTAGTGCTAATATCGGAAAATGCTGAAGCTGACAACCAGCTAAAATATTAGTTACATGCAAAATTAGCCTAAAAAAGGACCACAAGCAAGTTAGCCAAAAACAGCTAGCATGTAGCTGAAGTATTAGCTAAACTCCAAAACAGCCTTAAAAAAGCCAATGTTTGCCAAATTAGCTAGCATGTAGCTGAAATATTAGACAAATTCCAAAACAGTCTAAAAAACAAACAAAAAAATCTTAAATAAGCCAAACAGCTAGCCTGTGGCTAAAATATTAGCTAAACTCTAAAGCAGCCTTAAAATAAAAGCCTAAGTTTGCCAAATTAGCTAGCATGTAGCTGAAGTATTAGCTAAATTCAAAAGAGCATTTAAAAAAAAAACAAATTACCCAAAACAGCTAGCATATGGCTAAAATATTAGCTAAACTCTAAAGCAGCCTTAAAATAAAAGCCTAAGTTTGCCAAATTAGCTAGCATGTAGCTGAAGTATTAGCTAAATTCAAAAGAGCATTAAAAAAAAAAAACCAAATTACCCAAAACAGCTAGCATATGGCTAAAATATTAGTTCAACTACAAAATAGCCTTAAAAAAGCCTATGTTTGCCAAATTAGCTAGCATGTAGCTGAAATATTAGACAAATTCCAAAACAGTCTAAAAAACAAACAAAAAAAATCCTAAATAAGCCAAAACAGCTAGCATGTAGATAGCCTAAAAAAGATAAATAAATGCCAAAATAGTCCATAAAGCTAGCAGAATGCCATTATAATGTTCAACTTCAGTACACTCTGACTCCATATATAGAAAATAATAATAACTTTAACTTAAAAGTTAATAATAACTTTTTAAACTATTAAATTAGTCGTCGACTATTTTAATTGTCTATTAGTTGACTAATCGTGGCAGCCCTATTAAGTATGAATATTTATATCAATATTAGAATCATCTCTTTCCAGCTGTCTCTTTTAAACAATTAAAGTTGTGTTTTGTGTAAAACAAAATCAGAGCACATTTTTCTGTATTTGGAATGAAAACTCCTTGCGTTGCTGCTGTACTTACGGAGTTCTTGGTGTGCAGGCTGGCCCCGTACATCATCAACAGTTTGATCATCTTGAATCTGTTTATTCTCACTGCATCGTGCATGGGTGTGTCTCCATCCTGCAGTCAGACATTAAACCTTTAGATCCCAGAGGAGGGCGTGCTGTTATTTCACTCCGACTGAACTCTTACTCTGTCTTTGGCGTTGACGTCTGCCCCGCAGTGAATGAGATGCTCGGCACACTCACAATGCCCCGTCCTCACCGCCACATGGAGGGGGGTGCTGCTCAGCTGAGAACAGAACAGGAGGAGGTTTTTGTTTTAAAAATGGGGAAAATCTTCTCCTGCCACAAGATGGTGCAACAGTGTTGAGGACCGACCTTGTCTCTGGACGTGAACTTCCCTCCGCGGTCGAGGAGCAGCTGTACGGCGGGCAGGCTGCCGCCCCTGCAGGCCCAGTGGAGCGCCGTGGCCTCCAGCTGCAGTTCACACAAACACACGGCCCGTTGGATTCTGCTCACACGCACGCACGCACGCGCGGCGCCGGCTGTGCGTGCGTTGACCTCTCACCTTGTCTCTTTTCTCGATGGCAGCTCCGGCCTCCAGCAGCTTCGTCATCACTTCCAGGTTTCCTTTGAAAGAGGCTTTGTGCAGAGCCGTCCTCTGGAACTGGAAAAGGAGATTTATTTAAATAAATAAGTCATACTCCAATAAATAAAAGAAGATTCATTTAGAGCAGGGGTGGGTAACCTTTAACAGTAAAAGAGCCATTTGGGCTCGTTTTTTACTGATCAGAACCTAAAAGGAGCCGCATTAGCCTTTAAGAAATTTGGATTTGCAATCATAATCTTCTTTTTGTTTTGTTTTTTAAATAAATGTGAACAATGTCTATTTTTGGCACAAACGAAAACAAAAATTATATATAAAAGAAACTAGCATCTCTCAAAATGGGATTTTTTTAAACTTTAGTAGCTTTTTTGCAAAGCTAGCTCGTTGCTTAATTACTAGCTGAACTTCAAATTAGCATAACATTTCTCTGTAAATTAAATCAGCCAAAAAATTTTAACATGTTGCTAAAAATAAAAGCTAAACGCAAAATTAGCCTAAAACCCCCAGTAGATAACAAATTAGCTAAAAGCATTACCATTTTACTAAAATATTAGCTAAACTCCAAATTAGCATAAAAAACTAATTAGAGGCCAAATCTGCCAGAAAAAGCTACATGTCAGCTACATGCTGGTTATGTTGGCAAACTTAGGCTTTCTTTTGAGGCTGTTTTGGAGTTTACTTCAGCTACACGCTAGCTGTTTTTGGCTAACTTGCTTTTTGCAGTTTTTCAGGCTATTTTAGGCTAGTTTAGCTATTTCTTCAGCTACATGCTAGCTGTTTTAGCTAACTTCAGTTTTTTTATTTCTAGTTTTTAGGCTAATTTGTCATTTAGCTAATATTTTAGCTGGCTATCAACTTTAACCTTTTCAGCTTTAGCGTCTTTAGCTATCAATTTCAGCATCTTCAGCAGCCAAATTACAGCATTCACACTAGCATTATTGCGAGTAATGCTATATATCTAGTATATATATATATATTTATTATATATATATTATATTATAAACGTATGGTTTTAAAGTTTTAAGGTTTTAAAACTTATGGTTTTAAAGTTTTTAAATTTTAGTTTTACAATATTCAATAAATCTTGTTCAGCTTGTGATCTAAGGCGTTTTTTTGGATTTTGGCCCCTTCAAGTTCTAGTTTTTCTGAGAATTCATGGTTTATTTCAAAGTCTGATGACTATTTTTTTTTTATTTCTCAGTGCAGAATGTTGGTCTTTATAAAGCTAAATGTTGGTTTGAACATCTCCAAATCGAGGTGAGGACGGAAGCAGCGACTGTATGAGTGTAAGGCAGACTTTCATGAAGCTAGCAAGAAGTGAGGGCTAAAATCTGATTGGATAGAAACTTCAGAAGACATTT
This sequence comes from Oryzias javanicus, assembly GCA_003999625.1. NCBI lineage: Eukaryota > Metazoa > Chordata > Actinopteri > Beloniformes > Adrianichthyidae > Oryzias > Oryzias javanicus. The sequence goes on from CM012451.1 coordinate 13,833,000, forward strand.
CTCTGTGATTTAGACACTTCTTTTCAGATAATTTGAGGCCTAGAAAATTCTGATCAATTTGACTTTAAAGCTGATTTTCGATGATGCTCTTTCGGGCTGCTACAATTAGTCGACTAATCGACGACTAATCGACTATTAAAATAGTCGACGACTAATTTAATAGTCGATTAGTCGTTACTTTATATTGTATGAAGTCAGAGTGTAGTAAAATTAAAAGTTATAATAGCATTATGCTAGCTTTTTGGAATATTTTGGCATTTATTAAGGTTTTTTATGCTATTTTGGAGTTTTGCTAATATTTAATCTACATGCTAGCTGTTTTGACTATCTTAAGCTTTTTTTAAAAGTATTTTTAGGCAAATTTTGAGTTTAGCTTATATTTTAGCTATATCCTAGATTTTTTGGCGAATTTAGGATTTTTCCCTTCTTTTTTAAGGCTAATTTGGAGTTTAGCTAATATTTCAGCAGCATGCTAGCTATTTTGGCTAACTTTAGCTGTTTTTGTATTTTTTGGCTAATTTGGCATTTAACTAATATTTTAGCTTGTTATCAACTTCAGCATCTTTACATTCACTTTGCCCATGAACCGATTAGTCGACTAATCGGGAAAAATAATCGGTGATTAGTCGACTATTAAAATAATCGTTTGTGGCAGCTCTAATGCTCTTACATTATCGGCCACGTTGGGATCGCCTCCGTCTGACAGGTACTTCTCCACCACAGCCACTTTGTTCTCCATGGAAGCTGCTAGAAACAGCTGTTCATCCACAGTCTCCGGCTGGAGAGAGAACCATGTTTACTTTCATTATTTTTGTGATTAACACCATTGAGATGTTGAAGCCTTACAACAATCTCTGGCTCTGGCTGCAGCTTTTTATGAGCTGGAGTCTTCCTCTCTCTCCTCCTCTTCTTCAGTTGCAGGATGTTAAACAGGTCGTCCACCGTTTCCAGCTTTAATCTGCCGCTTTTATCAGTCTGATACATCAAAACACAACAGAAGCGTCAACAAAATAAAAAGTTATTTAGCAAAAAGCCTCGCTGAACCATTTTTTTTTTTTGCTTAAATCATTAAAATGATTAAAATTTGTTCACATTTTTACATATTTATATATATTTTTGGTTTGTTTTTCAAATTTGCTATTAAGTATTTAGTTTTAGGTAGAAACAATATTTAGAAGAATCACAAAAAATTAACTGAAACCCAGTATTAATATTTTCTAGATTTAAAAATATATTAATTCATAAAAAACACAAAAACCTCCTGAATTATGATAATAAAAAATTGTCAAACAGTATAAAGTGTAATATTTCAGAGACCTCTAGTGTCACTCCAAACAAATATTTTATTATTATATTTTTATTGTTAAAATTGGGTGAATATCTTGAAAGTTATGTGTTTAAAAACTAATGTTTTGGATTGTCTTCATTTTTGACAAATATTAATATTATTTTTTTTAATTTGGAATAATCTGAGAATAAAATTAGTTCAATTTTTGTGTAGACTTTTTTTCTCTAAATTGTGATTTCATCTGGATCTTTTCATAAGAACTAATCATCCAAATAACTTATTTGTTAAATATTTCTGCATTTATATGTAGGAAATGTTTCCCAAAGATTTTTAATATAAAACCTACAGTGTGTTGACAAAATATTTATCATTTTTAAACATTTTTATTAAAAGTCTCTGCAGTAAACTGAGATGTAATCAAGAGAAAATATTAAATTTGAATATTTTCCTGTTCTTCATGCAGTTTTTCTTCCTTTGGTTCTTACGTTCAGAGCCGCCACGCTGACCTCCTCCTGCTCGCCGCCGCTGCTGGCCTCCTCTGGCTCCCTGGGCGACCGGCGGTCATCCCGCTTCTCTTGATTGACAGCTGCCTCGTACATCCCCCCCTGGAAGTCATCGGCCTCGATGACCTCTGACCTCTTACCGGTCACCTGAAAGACAGAAGGAAGCAGCGGCCTGAGCTTTTCTGAGCTTTAGTTGTTCAAATACGTTTTTTTAAGAAAAATGTATGCAAAAAGTTGTTTATGTTGCTGGAATATTGATATGTTTAATGGAAATGAATAAAACAAGTTGCAAAAAGCTTCACTTTTTAGCTTTAAAAACGTTCTGTAACTTTAAGCTGCTTTTCTTCTTCAGAATCAACTGGAATTGTTGTCTTAACAGTTGAAAATGTAAAATAAATGAAAAATATGAAGACTGGAGCTTCATTCATGCTTTCTATGAGGATTCTCATGTGCAAATTGGGTTTCTTCACAACTATTTTGTACTGAAGCTTGAAGCTGTAGTCATTTTGTAAACAAACACCTTTCTTATCTCCTGTATATTTTTGATTTAGTGTTATACCGCTTTCCATCTCATCTGTAAATTTGAGAATAATCTTAATTGTTTTAACCCTTTAACTCCCCAAAAAAGGGAAAATTTTGATTTGTGGGCCAGAAAGGGTTCTAAAATTTGGCATAAGGGCCGGACAAGGAGCAGATGGAAGGAGAGATTGGGTTATCAACCTCATAAACTAAAAAGATAATGTGGAATTTAGATAAAAACATGCTTTAATTTGGATTAAAATTCAAATATATTCCTTTAAAAACAGAAAATTGGGGAATTTTAATTTCTAATTTTTTATTTTTGTTCTCTTTTTGGGTTGATGTTCTTCAGAGGAAAATGTGAACTCAAAGAAATCAGAAAAATCACCTTCTGACACACACGAACGCCAGAGAAACAACACCATTCATGAGAAGGAACCAGAAATACAATGAAAATAAAACAATAATTAGGATTTTTGATTCAATGTATTTTAATTTGGAGGGCCAGATTAAGTAGTTTAAGGGGCCGTATGTGGCCCCCGGGCCGTAGTTTGCCCACCCCTGCCCTAAAGGGACATCAAAGTACAAAAATTTAATGGAAGAAAAAACTTTTTTTTTCCCTAAAAATACACGAGGGCTCCATAAAAAAAAAAGTAAAAAAAAAAATCTGTTTAGTAACTAATGCTCAGCATTTACTAATTTACAATAAAGTTTTTTTGTTTGTTTTTTTATAGCAGTTTTTAAAAAAAATTTTAAAAATGGATGTTCTGGTTAATAACTGATGCACACCAGATAGAAACTAAAATAGTTTATCTAAAAAATTAAGTAAAAAAATTAATTCCAGTTGCAATCTAGTGCGCATCAGATACTATCCAGAATTTTTTTTTACTTCAATTTTTAGAAAAAATAGTAACTATTGTGAACCAGATAGTAAATATATAAATATATCATATATATATATATATATATAATATATATATATATATATTATATATATATATATATATATATATAATATATATATATTTATATATTTGTAAAATCCCTTCTGTTCTGTTCTTACTTAATATTTTGCTGTTTCTATTTATTCATGAATGCACCATCATCACCAAGACAAATTCCTAGTATATGTTCAATTGTACTTGGCAATAAAGTTGATTCTGATTCTGATTCTGATAAGTACATATATATATAAACTACAGTTAAAAAAAGTGACTAGTTACCAACTGGTGCTCACCACATAGTAACCAGATTTTTTTTTGCCTCCATTTTTTTTCCTTTAATGTCCCTTTAAGGGCTCCGTACCTTTCTGAGTGCTACACACAAGCAATATTTCTAAAGCATGTTTCCTAAATATTGAGGATGAAGTTAAATGGTTAATAAAAACACTTTCTATCCTTTGCTAGGAAAAAAAAAATACTCTTTTGTCTTAATATTTCTCCACACAAGTGACACAGAAACTGTGGAATAAAAAATAAGATTGCTTCTGTTCCTTTGGTAAATAGTGCAGCCAAACCTCCCACATCCCATCATCAGTGACATTGTAGTCATCTTACCAGTTCTTCTACACTATGCAGTCCCATTCTTCTTCTGGATATAAAGGGTTGTCCCAGTTTTTACAGGCGGCAGAAAGCAGATTGAGGTCCAGCAGTCTCCTGTCTGTCCGTCTCCTGTCTGCCTCCACAGCGTCCGCCCTCTTATATAGCTCGGCAGAAGAAAAATATATGGCTTTTGTCACTGAGTTCAGATCACATTACAACTCTCATGTGCTGAAGAGCCACTCCCCCTCATGTCAGACTCCTCCCAACAACAGCCCAGCCCAGGTTAGTCATCTGTGCGTGAGAATGTAGAAATGAAGAGGTGTCACTCTGATGAGATTACAGTTTTATTCTGTGAAATGGCAAAAAAAAAAAAAAAAATCTGCTAATCAGCAAACCAGTTAGACACTCATTTAGAAAATAATTCAAGTTTTGGCTCATAAAAAATGTTTAAGAGTGAATAAATAATAGAACGGTTCATTGTAAACGACATTTCTTAGCCTCTTGTTGACAGTTTCTTACATTCAGAATTGGGTTAAAAACAAATGTATAAATATTTATTGAAAACTCTAAAACTACATTTTTAAAATTTTAATCCTAACTTTTTAACACCGTTATGAATTAGATATATAGCATTACCTGCGATAATGCTAGCGTGAATGCTGTAAGCTGAAGTTGGTCGTTGGAGATGCTAGCGGAAAATGCTGAAATTGATAGCTAAAACGCTGAAGCTGATAGCCAGCTACAAGCCAAATTAGCCTAAAAAATAAAACAAATACAGAAAAACAAAAAAACTTAGGTTAGCCAAAAAAGCTAGCTGAAAAAATAGCCAAAAAATCTTAGTAAATACCAAAATGTTGCAAAGAGTTAGCGGAATGCTCATTTTTATAACTTTAAAAACCAAAACTTAACATAATAATAATAGAAAGGCAGGAACATTCCAGAATAAATCAACCTAAACTTTAAATAACTGAATATTTTACTCACAATATTAGTATATTAAGTTAAAAACATAACGATAAAATAAAAGGATCTGGAGGGCCGGATAGAATTACCCGGTGGGCCGGATCCGGTCCCCGGGCCTCGACTTTGACACGTGTGGTATAAATAAAGATTCATAGTTTAATTTTCCCCCCTCTATATATATATATTATAACCCTGCAGATGATAATGAAAGAACTGCAGTAACATTTAAGTATTGGTTTCACTGTTAAGAATACTTTATTTAAACATATATTGTTTCATGGTACACTATTTATATAAAGAATATAGTACAAATATCAGCATGTTTAAAGAAAAAAAGTAACAAAAAATTATATTTTTTTCTATAATTTAAAAGCAGAGTGAGTCCTCTTACTTTGACAAACAATCTTCGTTACATTCGGCTTGTATGCGGTGATGTCAGTCTAAGACAGGTTCATGTGGGTTGAGGAATTAATAGTTCCACTTTGAATGGTGGATGTCAGACGTCTGACTGTCAGTCAGCACGCCAAAGACGTAGAATTATGAAGCCCTTCTGGCCCGCCGGCATATCTGGTCAGAGTGTACGTTACACATCACACAGCAATGTCGAGAAGGAACTTCAATCTGATGTGGTTGACACATGCCACATGACATCACCATTAACCAATCAGAAGGCAGGGAGGGGAACGACTTCAATCAATCGTGGTCGATTATTGCAATAAATGCTATAATTCCTTTAATTTTGAATTTTTTCTGTAATTCTTTTGTCTTAGGTTCTTGTTTCATTTGCAGCAACATTTTTGTGCCTTCAATGCTTAACCAGGACTGTGGAAAACTTAATAAAAATGTTAAAGAAAAAGGGACCAAAGAGAATCAGTTTGCTGACAAGAATGCAGCTTTAATTAAGCTTTAAGATAACAATTTATTGTCTAACGTGTCCATGTGTTCACGCCACGCTGCTGCCTTTCAGTCCTTCTGTTCATCTGTAACTGGAATCCAAAGTTATTTTTGGACTTGACCTTGCTATTGACGTATAGTGTCAATGTTAAAGAGGTCCACGGTTTAGCATGGAGACCTTCACGGCCCTCGCACGCCACTTGTAGGTCATACGGGACAGTGGACAGGGGTGCACTGTGTACCCAACTACAGCTGGGATAGGCTCCATGCTGCCAGGTCGGGCTGCCACGATTAGTCGACTAATCGACGACTAATCGACTATTAAAATAATCAACAACTAATTTAATAGTCGATTAGTCGTTACTTTATATTGTATGAAGTCAGAGTGTAGTAAAGTTGAAAGTTATAATAGCATTCTGCTAGCTTTTTGAATATTTTGGCATTTATTAAGGTTTTTAGGCTATTTTGGAGTTTAGCTAATATTTCAGCAGCATGCTAGCTATTTCGGCTAACTTAGCTTTTTTACGTTTTTTTAGGCAATTTTTGAGTTTAGCTTATATTTCAGCTATGTGCTAGCTGTTTGGCTGTAATATAGGATTTTTCCGTTTTTTTAAGGCTGATTTGAATTTAGCTAATATTTCAGCAGCATGCTAGCTATTTCGGCTAACTTTAGCTTTTTTACGTTTTTTAGGCAACTTTTGAGTTTAACTTATTTCAGCTATATGCTAGCTGTTTTGGCTAATATAGGATTTTTCCATTTTTTTAAGGCTAATTTGAAATTTAGCTAATATTTCAGCAGCATGCTAGCTATTTTGGTTAACTTAAGCTTTTTTAAGTTTTTTTAGGCAATTTTTGAGTTTAGCTTATATTTCAGCTATATGCTAGCTGTTTTGGCTAATATAGGATTTTTCCGTTTTTTAAGGCTAATGTGGAATTTAGCTAATATTTCAGCAGCATGCTAGCTATTTAGGCTAACTTTGGCTCTTTTTATTTTTTGGCTAATTTGGCATTTAACTAATATTTTAGCTGGTTATCAACTTCAGCATCTTTACATCCACTTTGGCCATGAACAGATTAGTCGACTAATCGGAAAAAATAATCGACGATTAGTCGACTATTAAAATAATCGTTTGTGGCAGCCCTACTGCCAGGTATTCACAGGTAGACTAATGTGGAGAAACAGCTAATTTACACAAGTCTAAAGAAATACGGGTATTTTTTAAAGTTGTAGTCATGTGGTTGTAGTCAACACAAACAAGTATTTATTGTATCTGAAATAGTTTAATGTGTGAAAAAGAAACACTGTTAACTGAGTGGACATCAAATTTGAAAAAAAATGTCTTTCATTGGTTGTGGCCAAAAATTCATCATCATATCTTTTTCTAAAAATTTTTTTTTTTTGGTCAAAGAAAAGAGCCGGGAAAGAGAAACAACATATGAATCACACTGCACCAAACAGAGCCATGGATTATTAAATAAAAATAGATAACAAAGAATAGTAGAGTAATCCATCTATCCATTATCAACCCAGTCTCAGTGAAATGCAAACATATTCCACGACCTTTGACCTTGGAAATACTATGCATAATATACGCCAAACAGTTTTTTCATATGCACTCTTTTTAGGTTTCGTTTTGATCACATGATCAGACGACCTCTGGCGGATTTGAAAATGCTGGTTAAGGTTAGGATTACGTTAATGGTTACAGTTCTAAAAGCAAATAGTACGTTTGTACGGCTGTCTCTGATGCTCACGTGTCCACCAGGGGATGTGTCAGATGTGGAAAAGACATTTAACGCGTTCAGGACCGTGCGCATTATATGCACGTAAAAAACGCGTTTCTTGTATATTATGCATAGTATTTCCAAAGTCGTGGAATTTGTACGCATTTCACTGAGACCAGGTTGCCATTATCCAGTCATCCGGGTCGTGGGGGCATCAGTCTAAGCAAAGATACCCAGACTTCCCTTTCCCGGGTCACTTCTTTCCTGTGGAGGGACGTTCCCAGGCCAGCCGAGAGACCTAGTCTCTCCAGCGTGTCCTGGGTTTTCCGCTGAGTCTCCGCCCACTGGGACACGCCCTGAACACCTCTCCAGGGAGGCGTCCAGGAGGCATCCGAACCAGATGCCCAAGCCACCTCAACTGGCTCCTCTGAATGTGGAGGAGAAGCGTCTCTACTCCGAACTCTCTCCGGGTTACCGAGCTCCTCATCCTGTCTCTAAGGGAGCGTCCAGCCACCCTCCGGAGAAAACTCATTTTAGCCGCTTGGAGGCGGGATCTCGTTCTTTCGGTCACGACCCAAAGCTCATGACCATAGGTGAGTACTGGAACGAAGATCGACCGGTAAATCGAGAGCTTTGCTTTCTGGCTGAGCTCTCTTTTCACCACAACGGACCGGTACAGCGACCGCAAAATGGCGGACGCCCGCTCCAATCCGCTTGTCGATCTCACACTCCGATCTTCCCTCACTCGTGAACAAGACCCCAAGATATTTAAACTCCTCCACCTGAGGCAGGAGCACTCCACCCACCGAGAGAGGACAAACTACCTTTCTCCGGTCGAGAACCATGGCCTCAGACGATGATAACTGTTCCAATGCATGCTGGAGGTCCGGGTTCAATGAAGCCAACAGAACAACGTCATCTGCAAAAATGAAATCCTGGGTTCACTAAACCAGATCTCCTCACGCCCTTGACTGTGCCAAGAAATTCTGTCCAAGATGATGATAAAGAGCAGCCCTGCCGGAGTCCAACATGCTCCTGGTTTTCAGGTCATACTTTTCAGGTCATCTGCTCTGTTCTGTTTGGTCACCATTTTTGTTTCTCCATGTGTTTTTGTCACGTTTGGGTTTATTTATTTAATGTTTTACTTTTCTGCCCCCTTGCCTGGTCTCCCGCATTTGGGTCCTCCGCCAGCACTTCCTGACAACTGCTGCCCTATCCCAATACCTTAACCTGATATCAGTTGGCGTCTAGGCCTTGTTCGCGCCTGGTACCAGTTCGGGTCTGGTATTGTATGCAGTGCCGAATTTCCAGTTCCGGGTCTGGGCACCGGTACTGGACGGGTCCTGAGGGCCAGTACTGCATCCAATACTGCGACCCGAGGGTTTCAGACCCTTGATTTTACAAACAGTCATCACGCCAAAAAACGATGAGTGGGGGACACCCAAATCGACAAAAAGTGTCAAGGAGGTCCTGAACCAAACATGTTTATATGTATATTTTATTACTATTGTTGTTTCCTTGCACATCTATTCTATTCTATCATTCTTAGAGGACCTGGGGATGAGAATGTGTTGCCCATGAAGCTTCTAGAACCTTGGACCAGGTGTAGCGCTGGTCCACTACTCCCCAACCAGGACAGAACCCAAACTATTAGTCGCGTTTCCATTAACTCTGAAATTTCGAAAAACGGAATTTCGATATCAAATTCTCCTAATGGAAACACCACAATTTCAAAAAAACTCGCCTTTTTCGAAATAAAGTTTTTGCGCTTAGAGGAGGTGGTATTTGGGCCGTATCGAAACAGTAGTTTTTCGAAAAACTGTAATGGAAACACTTTTTTCGAAACAAACGAGTCACGTGACCATTAACCGGATATGACGTTTCGGACAGGAAGCAGGAAAAAGCTTTTTCACAGCAACTGGCTGCCTGGGCCACCGCACAGCGGGCGCCACGAGAGGTCCACAGCCATCGCACAGCTCATCAAAAGTTGAGCGTGTCATGCGAAAATGCTGAATCCACAGCTCTTCGGTGAATTCTTCACCACGATTTCCCAAAAATGTTTGACTCTACGTCGCTCCCAGTATAAGGATGCCGCTCCGAGGCTCGGATCAGACGTAGACGTCTTCTCTGAATGGAAGGATGAGAGCTAGCGCCGTGGCAGAAATGTGAATGAATCTACTGCACATCAAAATAGTGTTTATATCCGTCGCCATGTTTTTTTAATGACTTATCGCGGGAATTACTTCGAGTAGTTTTTCGCATAATCATGGTTTAATGGAAACGCGCTTTTTCGAAACAGTGTTTTATCGAAATTCTAGAAATTTCAATAAAGTTTTGCGCAAAAGTGTAATGGAAACGCAGCTATTGTTCCTGGATCTGAGGTTATTATTGTCATTATTTCTTGATTTTTTTACATATATATGTTGGGTCATCTTCTTTATTTCAAACCCTGTCGTTTCCCAGAATGCTCCTGTTCTTCTATCAGTAGCAGCAGCTCCGTTTAAAAGCTGTTAAGAGGAATGAACAGCAACAGCCTTCCCTAAATGTATTTTTATTCAGTGATGGATGTGTGATTACCCCGCTGACAGCTTCACAGCTCGGTCAGGATCACAAATAACTTTGCTATGATCAAAACAACAACAACAAAAAAAAAAAATAGAGTCCCGTGAGCCTTTTTCAGGTGCTCCTCTCAGAGACTCGATTCATAACTTTGTCCAGTATTGATCACCGTTTTGAAAGAGAGCGTTCGGATACGGTAGCTGTTAAACCTGGAGGATTAATCATTGGGTTTTATATTATAAATAGCCCCCAGTGAAATTCTTTCCCTGGAGATGTTCGTTATAACTTACATAAATCCTGGCCTGAATCCTCCTTCTGGAGTGTATTTTAGAGAGGGGGGGTGCGGCTGTGCAACTGTTTATGAGTGTGTCATCATACAAAGATAATCCTTCATGGACATAGCACCATTTGCCCCCATGTCAAATGTCCAAAAACTCACGAGAACTAAATAAAAAAAAGCAGTTTGTCATTCTGGTGCCAAGAAATTCAATACTAGGAGATTAAATTTGACATCAAAATCATACTTTCAGAGATATGGCATCCAAGGAAACAGAATTCTTACTAGGAAACATGTTAAGAAAAAGTGCAGTGAGAAGAACACTCTTTCTTAATTTACTTATTTTTAAGTTGGTGCCAATCTGCTAACATCGAGTTTTAGAAGAAGGAAAAGAGAATATCATGATTTCATTGTTTATAAAACAAAAAAAATCTGGATTTGAATGAATATTAAATTAGGCGTACTCTCATCCAAATTCATCTTTTCATTGTTTTTTTTTTACATTCATATTCACATTTTTAAGGGTTCAAAGACGTCTGACCATTAATTTTGTTGTAAAGAATTTTAAAGTAAAAAATATCGACTTTTTGGGGGTTTTTTTGGGTTGTGCTTAAAACTCATTTAAATCATATTTTGTGTTCAGCTTATTGACTGTATATGGAAACTGGACTGAGTGACTGTTACAAAAAGGACTTACTTCCTGGCTACAACAAAATAAAGTCAATTCAGTCGCCATATTTTTTATTTATTTATTTATTTGCGATCCAGTCGTCACCATGTTGGAGCCATTCATAACCAGTAACGGGATCGAGTCAACATTGCTATGACGACCACCCTGGCCAATCAGGAATGACATTGTTGGAAGGCCACACCCCTTTTATAACCTACTTTAATGAGGCATCTGATTGGTCAGTTTATAACTTGTGCTACAGAAAAAGTATCATGAAAAAAATGGTAAAATTAGAAAATACAAAATATATATATTTAAAATATATAAAAATTGTTAATTTGACAAATATAATGACACTGAAATAGCAGTTTTATTTCTCGGGAAAAGTCCATAAAATTTCAGGGTACTTCCTGTTCTGAATGAAAGGGGGGAGGAGTCACTCAGTCAATGGTTCAGCTCTTTTCCTGGCGCCATCAACAGCCAATCAACTGTTTCCGGTAAGTAACTGTCCATCCCTGGACTAAGAGACGGCGACTACAATCCAGGATTTAGAATCCAGTTTCTGTTTCAGTCCAACTGCGCACAAAACCTCTATGTGATCTGAAACTTTGGAGAGACCAGCTATATTGATGAAAAGTAAAAAACTTATAATAAATAAACTATTGACTCATACTTCAAAACAGTTCTATCTATTAGTATTTAAAATAAAAAGTGAGCAGGAAATAATCTAAGAGCATTATGGACTAAAACTTAAATTAAAACAATATGAGCAACCACTTCCTGCTTTGACATTTTTCAAACTTCCATAAAAACTGATGTTATATCCAAATTCCTACCCTAATCGCTCACTACTAAAAAATGTATACCAGTAGTAGATCCAGTGTCCTGGATCGGTAATTTGTACACAATGCTTACTCTTTTTTTTTTTTTAAGTTTGTGGATATGACGTGAAAACATAATCAATACGAGCATTTTACGTTGATTATGTATGAATCTATTGTGTTCTGATGATGACAACATGGATGGCTTGCTAAAAAAATGATTCAAAAATTGTTCAGATGCAATGCATTGTGGTCCATATTCCCAAATTTAATGAGCATCAATGCACTCTGTTTTTTCTGGGATATTTTTTTGTGCACTCAGTTTTGGAAACACAAATTGGGACAACACTACAAAACGAAAATATAGTGAGTAGTGAAGGAATTCAGACACAACAGGAATTTTTTAAAGAATATTTTTGTATTGTAGAGAAAACAAGAGTTAAAACGTTTGTTTTTTTATGTAAGTCACTGATTCCATAGAAAATGATCCAGTTTATTTATTGTTATGACTTGTGTAGAAGTTTTAGTTTTAACCTGTTTCTTTAAGAAGGGATTTTAAAAACTGTCGCCAACCCTTGGGACGCGGTACCAGACGCGGTATACCGGTACTGCGTTAGGGTTGGGAGAACAAAGGAAGGAACGAAACCCTCAGAGAGGGCAGGATCAGTGCCCACTCCATGCCAGCCCTCCCAGGGAGCAGGGCTTCAGGCCCCCCACACTCCAAGTGGTGTAACAAAGATACATTTATGGTCATGGGGGTTCAGGGTCGGCCAAGGGTTGGGGACCCCTGATTTAACGACGAGTTGGGAACACTCAAAAACACTAAAAAAGTGACGCAGAGGGGGGCCTCGGACCATACAATCAAATATCACGAATTAGGGGTGAGAATGTGTAGGCTATGTAAGTTAACAAAACGAAGAAAAACAATCTTTAACTAGTTGAATGCACAGAATTCTCATACAGTTTAAGGCCCGATCTCACAGGATTTGACGGAAAAATTTTTTGGAAAATCTCCCAAATGTGTTTAGACGCGCTAACTTTTAGTCAAAATTGATCAATAAATGCACGTTGGTGGAATAGCAGCGATACAGACGCTGGAGTCCATTCCACTGCCACTCCACTGCCTAATTGGGCTGCCACGATTAGTCGACTAATCGATGACTAATCGACTATTAAAATAATCGACAACTATCACCTGATTCTTTAAAATCTTTTTCCTGCCACCAGAAACAGCTAATTACAATGGGTATGCTGGCTGCAAAGAAGCTAATTTTGTTACAATGGAAGTCTCCTTCTGCCCCAAGTTTTGAGAGGTGGTTGAATGAAATGGTGTTTGTGGCTAAAGTAGAAAACATAAGATTCAATAGAAGAAACAAACCAGAACTGTTTAGTAAGATTTGGCAACCGTTCTTAGAATTCTTACAACGTAAATGATGTAAAATTGTTTATATATTCACAATTTTGCATGCCTGTTTTATTTATTTATTTATTTATTCTTATTTTATTTTGTTGGTCTATCTACTTTTTTTCTCTTTTCTTTATACTTTTGTTTGTACTTTCTTCCTTTTTGTGGTAATTGTCAAAGTTCACATATGCTGACTAAAATTTTGTTTTGATACATGAATCTTGTATAAAACATTGTGTACTTTGAAAAATTAAAATAAAATAAAAAAATAAATAAATAAATAAATAATCGACAACTAATTTAATAGTCGATTAGTCGTTACTTTATATTGTATGAAGTCAGATTGTAGTAAAGTTGAAAGTTATAATAGCCTTCTGCTAGCTTTTTGGAATATTTTGGCATTTATTAAGGTTTTTTAGGCTATTTTGGAGTTTAGCTAATATTTCAGCAGCATGCTAGCTATTTCGGCTAACTTTAGCTTTTTTACGTTTTTTAGGCAACTTTTGAGTTTAGCTTATATTTCAGCTATATGCTAGCTGTTTTGGCTAATATAGTATTTTTCCGTTTTTTTAAGGCTAATTTGGAGTTTAGCTAATATTTCAGCAGCATGCTAGCTATTTAGGCTAACTTTGGCTCTTTTTATTTTTTGGTAAATTTGGCATTTAACTAATATTTTAGCTGGTTATCAACTTTAGCATCTTTACATCCACTTTGGCCATGAACAGATTAGTCGACTAATCGGAAAAAATAATCGGTGATTAGTCGACTATTAAAATAATCGTTTGTGGCAGCCCGACTGCCTAATCACGTGTAAGCGCGTCCTCCCACGCTCAACCGCTAAACAGATGCTGGAAGCAGTGGTACAAACATCGACCGGCCGGGGAAACTTCTGTACTACAGCCGTGCACGAACGTGAAATTTTGGCGTTGGCTCTTGTAGTTGCACTGCTGTTCCACAGCCATTACACGGCTGTACCACTGGTACCACACAGAGTCACCCGCGGACTAAATTTAAAAAAAAGTTCAGCGTGTGACAGCCGCCAAATTTTGAACAGTGTTCACTCCTAATCCATTAAGTCAACCATTCCCACACCATTTAGCTGTTTAAAGTGAAAACAACAATTTTAATTTAATACAAAACACATTTTTAATTATCTTGAATGATGCTCCCAAAGGTTGATTTATTTTATCTACGTTAAGTATTTTCAACTTAAACCAGTCGTGTTAATTTACCTTTTCATTAGTAAATCTAACATAATTATGTTGATTTCATTCAACTTAATTTTACGTTATCGCATTTAATTAGCGCGGTTTCATTCAATTTACTTAAAACTTCATGTTGTACTTAATTAAAAATTGTTGTCTCATTTTAAACAACTAAGTTGCGTGGAACCGGTTGACATAACTAGATTAAATAAATCGAACATCTGATTTTTTTGAGTGTGTGCGCATCTATTCCACAGCCATATCTCAGCCGTTGCACTAGTCCACTGCTAACAGCGTCTGTACCACGGGGATGACATTTTTGACATTTTTCTTAGCATCCGTACTGCCATAGCATTCCGTGTTCAAGTAAAGAAGAGATCAGATGTGAGAAGAAGTCATGGCTGTTTAAATCCGGCTCCTGCTGCGCCGCCACAAAGAACTGCTGATCCGAACGCTTTGGACCCGCAGTGAAGCTCGGCCAGACACAAAGGCTGCCCCCCAGGAACATGTGTCTTCATTTGTTGCATGTGCTTCCACCGTGTAACGCCTTTTCAGTGACATGTGTCGGCAGGAATGCCGGCCGCTGACCGGGAACAGGTGCGGGGACAAGTGGCCATGTGCTGGGTGCGGCTTACCGGCGGCAAACAGGAGCTGCGGGGGAATCAGAGCAGATCCCCGGGTCAAGTTTAGAGACAGGAAGGAGGCGACAGCTGATGATGCGCGCTGATGGGGCAGAAATTCCTTCTCATGTGACCGCGACAAAAGTCATCAGAAAATGAACTCGCAAAAGCTGTCAGTAACATTTGAATAACTCTGTTCCACAGCATCCAGAAAATACATTTAGGTGATGTTTTACATTTAAAAGTTGCTCTTTCTTTATGGGGTTTTAGGAGTTTTAAGTTTTCATTTTTCAAATGCATATTTTCACCTTCAAATTAATGCATTTAAAAATGTTATATTTACTAAATAAATATATAGCTAGCAATCTAAATATGTGAATTTAAGCTAATTATTTTGTTTATAATTATATATTTAGGTTGCAAACTAAATCTTTAGTTTGCAACCTAAAAAGTTAAGTTTACTCCAGCTACATGATTATGAGGTTTTTATTCAACTTAAAACAAAATAGCGAGAAAACAATAGTTAAAAAGATTATAGATTCACACAGTTTTGTTTTTATTTATCCCATCTCAGGTTAATGCTCAAGCTCGAAGCACCAATAGCTTGAAACTTAATAAAGCTAAAAAAAAAAAAAAATTTTTAAGTCTGTTATTCATTTCCATTGTGAATCTCTTCCATTGCCGCTCTAGTTGTCGTGCTTCCGCTCTTCTTGTCATCATACTTCCGCTCTTGTCGTCTTGCCTCTGCTTTTGTCGTCGTCGTATTTCCGCGTTTGTAGTCGTTCTTCTGCGCTTGTTATCGTGCTTCTGCTCTTGTCGTCATTGTGCTTTCGCTTTTGCCGTCCTCGTGCTTCTGCTCTAGTCGTTGTTGTGCTTCCACTCTAATCGTTGTCGTACTTCCGCTTTTGCCGTCCTTGTGCTTCCGCTCTTGTCGTTGTGCTTCTGCTCTAGTCGTTGTCGTGCTTCCGGTCTAGTCGTTGTCGTACTTCCGCTCTAGTCGTTGTCGTGCTTCCGCTCTTGTCGTTGTGCTTCCGCTCTAGTCATTGTGCTTCCGCTCTAGTCGTATTCGTGCTTCCGCTCTAGTCGTTGTCGTACTTCCGCTCTAGTCGTTGTCGTACTTCCGCTCTTGTCGTTGTGCTTCTGCTCTAGTCATTGTGCTTCCGCTCTAGTCGTTGTCGTGCTTCCGGTCTAGTTGTTGTCGTACTGCCGCTCTAGTCGTTGTCGTACTTCCGCTCTAGTTGTTGTCGTACTTCCGCTCTAGTCGTTGTCGTACTTCCGCTCTTGTCGTTGTCGTACATCCGCTCTTGTCGTTGTGCTTCTGCTCTAGTCATTGTGCTTCCGCTCTAGTCGTTGTGCTTCCGCTCTAGTCGTTGTCGTGCTTCCGGTCTAGTTGTCGTCGTACTGCCGCTCTAGTCGTTGTCGTACTTCCGCTCTTGTCGTTGTCGTACTTCCGCTCTTGTCGTTGTGCTTCCGCTCTAGTCGTTGTCGTGCTTCCGCTCTAGTCGTTGTCGTGCTTCCGCTCTAGTCGTTGTCGTGCTTCCGCTCTAGTCGTTGTCGTGCTTCCGCTCTAGTCGTTGTCGTGCTTCCGCTCTAGTCGTTGTCGTACTTCCGCTCTTGTCGTCATGGTGCTTCCTCTGTTGTCGTCATGGTGCTTCCGCTCTAGTCGTTGTCGTACTTCCGCTCTTGTCGTCATGGTGCTTCCTCTGTTGTCGTCATGGTGCTTCCGCTCTAGTCGTTGTCGTACTTCCGCTTTAGTCGTTGTCGTACTTCTGCTCTTGTCGTTGTCGTACTTCCGCTCTTGTCGTTGTGCTTCCGCTCTAGTCATTGTGCTTCCGCTCTAGTCATTGTGGTGCTTCCGCTCTTGTCGTTGTGCTTCTGCTCTAGTCGTTGTCGTACTTCCGCTTTTGTCGTGGTGGTGCTTCCGCTCTAGTCGTCGTACTTCCTCTCTTGCCGTTGTGTTACCTTTTATATGCTTCCACTTGGCAATAACAGTAAGAGACATGATATAAACTGTTGTAGTTATGCTGATGACACCCATTTATATGTGGTTGCATCTCTTGATGACTTGGGACGCATTGATGACCTCTGTTGTATCTTAAATATTGAAACGTGGATGGGAGAAAACTTTTTAAATCTCAATCAAGACAAAACAGATTTTAAATGTTGATCCTGAAGCTGAGAGAGAGAAAGGGTCCTTATTAATTCAGAAACCTTGGTGTAATTTTAGATGCAGATCTTACCTTTAAAGGACACTCAAACCATTTTACAAAGTCTGCATTTGATCTTATTAATAATTAATTTGACTTATTTTGATTTTACTTATGGGATGTGCATGTATTTGGTTTTTGCTTCTTATATTTCCTATTTTAACTACATATTTTATCTTCCTATTTTATTATAGAAGGTAATTTGAGATGCTCTGTATTAGAAAAAGTAGAATTCAATCGTATATTTCCATTTTAGGGAAGTTTTCTGGCATTTCTTTGGACATTTTTGGTTGATCAATGATTTCAACTGTTGGTTTGAGGTTCATTTCTGGCCTGGAGTGTTTGCAGCCTCCCTGTTAACACCTACTGCATTCACTCAAGACCGTATCTCCTTTCAGAGCTGAGGCGTTGAGCAAGCGCCATAGACTGGTGCCGTCACTCCCTGAAAATAATCCACGTTTGGTATTTTCTGACTCAGCTGTCATTCAGCTGCTGAATACTTTTTGTTTCAAAGGGATGAGCTCTTCGTTGAAATATTTGACACTTAAAAGAAAGAAAATCAGCTTACAGAGATGACCAGGTTTTTTTTAAATACTTTTCTTAGAAAAACAAAATGTTCAAAAGTGTTTCAATGACTCATCTGTGGTGTAAGTATAAACTTTGGGCTAAAAATACACTTAAATGTAATGTTCTCTCACCGATGAAGCTGTTTAACTAAATGTGCATAAGCGTGCACAGGCAAGCATCCATAGTTTGTGGAGGTGTTTCTTTCCGAGTGACTGGTGCAAATCACATACACAGAAAAATGAGTCCATCAAAGTGAAATGATAACCGAGGATGAGTCAGTCGGTCGGTCTCTTAGGAACGCCGTTTGAGATGGTAAATTATGATGAGAGGAGGGGAGACGGGATGTAAAGAGAGAGAAATATATACAGAAGAAATAATAGGGATCAAAGAGGAAAAGATGTTTGTGGAATGACAAAGAATAAGGAAGATTGAATGATCTGGAGACTGAAAGCTGAATTTCTAGAGTCTAGATGTGTAAAAAATGATTGAAGGAGAGCAGGACACAGACTCTGTTCGGAATTTAGAAGGAAAAAAGTGTGAAAGGGTATTTTGAATGATTCCCAAGACTAAGGGTATTTGGCGATATATCACAATATTTCGTTTGGTGATACTAGTATCGATTTAAAATGCTGACACCTGCGAAAAACCTCACCAGAACACCAAGATCTCGTGAGAACCAGCTTGTGTACGAGTGGAGACGTATTAATAGTAAGAGTTTTATTCTGAATATGTATTGTACAGTGAGACGTGTATCAGCATACGGATCCCATTACCAATGTCTTGTAAATACGCACCCCTAATAAAGCAATTCAGAATTCAATTCAAACTCCTCCTTCTGACCTTTAAAGCCCTCCATAACCTGGCTCCTCCTTGCCTCCTACACATTTTCTCCCCCTCTCGTTCTCTTCAGCCGGTCGGCTCCCAAATTCTGGAACTCTCTTCCGCCTGAACTCCGTCATATTGTCTTCCTACTAATGTTCAAATCCCGTCTAAAAACTCATCAGTTTAAATCTGGTTCCTCACAATGATTTTCTGTCTATTTTTGCTTGATTATTTATTTGTTGGTTGGTTTGGTTTAGAGCAGATTATTGGTATGGTATATTGTGTTGTTTGGTTTAGGCAGATTAAAGCAAGATATTGAGAATGGTTCAAAGAATTGGTTGGTTTGGTTGGTTGGTTGGTTTTTACAGATTATGGAGTTGGAGAGAGATTGGTATTTGGATTGGTTGGTTGGTTTGGTTGGTTGGTTGGGCACAGATTATGGAGAATTGGTTGGTTGGTTTAAGAAGATTGTGGAGAATTGGTTGGTTGGTTTAGAATTGTTGGTTGGTTTAAGCAGATTGGGTTGGAGAATTGGTTGGTTGGTTGGTTTAAGCAGATTGGGAGAATTGGTTGTAAGGCTTGGTTCTTTCAGATTGTGGAGAATTTGGTTGGTTGGTTTAAGAAGGCAGATTGTGGAGAATTGGTTGGTTGTTTAAGCAGATTGTGGAGAATTTGGTTGTTGGTTGTTTGGTTAGGCACAGGTTGGTGGTTTAGAATATTGGTTGGTTGGTTGGTTTTAAGCAGTATGTGGTTGAGAGATTGGTTGGTTGGTTTAAGCAGATTGTGGAGAATTGGTTGGTTGGTTTGGTTTAGGCACAGATTGTGGAGAATTGGTTGGTTGGTTGGTTAGAGCAGGATTGTGGAGAATTGGTTGGTTTAGGCAGATTGCTTGGTTGGTTGGTTGAGATTGTGGAGAATTGGTTGGTTGTAGGCACAGATTGTGGAGAATTGGTTGGTTGGTTTAAGAAGATTGTGTGAGAATTTGGTTGGCTTGTGTTGGTTTGGATTGTGAGAATTGGTTGGTTGGTTGGTTTAGGCACAGATTGTGGAGAATTGGTTGGTTGGTTTAAGCAGATTGTGGAGAATTGGTTGGTTGGTTGGTTTAGGAGCAGATTGTAGAGAATTGGTTGGTTGGTTTAAGCAGATTGTGGAGAATTGGTTTGGTTGGTTTTAGGCACAGATTGTGGAGAATTGGTTGGTTGGTTTAGGCACAGATTGTGGAGAATTGGTTGGTTGGTTTAGACACAGATTGTAGAGAATTGGTTGGTTGGTTTAAGCAGATTGTGGAGAATCGGTTGGTCGGTCTGTCTTTTTTATTTCAGTCAGATTGTGAAGATTACAGGACAAGAAAAAAACAGATTTTTCAAACTCATTACAAAAGTAACAAAATGCATTTAAGTAGAGAATAAAAAACATTAAAAACAAATACACACTAATGGCACATTTGATTCATTGAATAAAGTAAGTTTTGACTGTAGCATTTATTAGATGAAGTTACGTTTACAGGACAAAAGTTGAAAAAAATGGATGCTCTCATTCATCTAATGTCACAGATCAGGAGTCAGAGACCCAGATGCAGGGATCAAACTAATCTGTAGATTAACAAAAGTAGTCTTTAATAAAAAAATCACCTCAACAGAGAGAAAACTAAAGGAGCTGCAAAAATACATAAACCAGAAACGCTTAAGAGTACAGGGGGAAACATACAAGGGAGCAAACAAAACGAACCAACACCAAACACAGGAGGACCTCAGCTTAAATAGAGAGCAAACTAAATCAACTGAGTGCAGGCAGCTGTGGACTCCTCCACAGAGATCAGGAGAGGGTGGAGATCAGCTGGGAGGAGCCACAGTCAGCCCGCACAGAGGAAGAAAAGGAAAGGTGAACAAAAGGAGAAACATACCTAAAACATAACATATATATCCAGTCATGTTTACTAATATGTTTGATTTTATACACTGAAAGATGGTCAATGTAAAATGATCAATGATTTGGTTTTTTCTAAACTAAATAAAATTATTGATAAAATTTGGATGGATGGATGGATAGTCCATAACTAGTCGTTAACATAAACTAGTCAGTTGCTGTATTCATTTTGTTTAAAACCACATCCGTTTATTTTTCAAGTTCATAGCTCCATTTAATGAAACAGTCAGAAAAACTTGAAACTGCTGTGACTGACAAGATAATCCAGTTTTTGCTTTTATTTATTTATTTTGACTGCAATTTTATTTTTCATTTAATCATAAAATCCAAGAATTAAAAATCTTGTGAATAATCTTTTGATGAAGAAGTCGTTGCCGACTCAGTTCACTTGTTTTTCTGGTTAAAAAACAAACTGAACAATAAACATCAACAGAGGCTGCCTATCACTTTGCAGAGCAATGATAATAATAAACGTCTGGCATATATCCGTTTAAATATAGCTCCTGTTTCCATGTAGACTGCCGAGAGGTGAGCGTTACACAATAGATCTTAACCTTATGTGATTCAAATAAAGCGGTAAAAATATGAGCTGATGAAACTGTTGCTATCCTCAATCAGTGACTGTTTTATATATATCCATATATATATAAATATATATATATAGAGTGTTTTTTTTTTTGCACAAATCCTCAACAGCAACAACAGACTCCAAGGTCAAAGCTCTGAAGGTACTTCAGCTTTTCCAGATTTCCACACTTAATACAGATTTAAAAAAGAGGTTTTAAAAGATTAACATTTTTTTAAAACATTTTGTCCTTTTAATTATTCCTGCTTGCAGAAGTACACGCTATAAAAACTTTACATTTTTATTCGTAGCCCCTTTTTTAACCCAGTGCTGTATTTTCTTGCGTTTTCCACATCATTTAATTATTAATTATTAATTAAATTAATCTACAAATAAAAAGTCAAATGAGACTGTGCTAAATGATAAAGAACTATAAAATAATGTGCATAAATTAATAAAAAAATTTGTAAAATACATATTTTGCTGTGGTTTCTGTCAAACAAAAACAATGTATATTTTATGGGTTTGCTAATATTAAATTTTCATTTTTTTTTTATCTTTAAGTGGATCTATAGTTTTCTTCTATCCATAAGTGTGTCTCATCACTCCCTATGTCTCTGAGCATTTTTCCTCTTCTCATATCTGCCCTCTTTTCCTTCGCTGCATCCCTCCTCCTCGCTCCCATTCTTTCTCTTATAATTTAAAGAATCTTTTGTTCCATCACATCACTTCCATCACTCCCCCTATGTCCCATTTTCCTCTCCTCTGTTGCCTCATCACTTCCTCTCCATCGGAATGTTTTTGCACTTTTTCTCCGACAACTTCCACCCTCCTGCCGCACCCCTCCCTCCTCTTTCTTCGTCTGCCAGCTGTACCCATGAGCCTCGGTTGTTGTCTTGGTTTTATGCTCCACGTTTTACTCTAATCCGTGCTGACACGGACCTCAAAACACGTATTCGCAGAGTTGGCGCTAATTGGGCTGAAGACAGGATTTAAAAAAAAAAAAAAAAAGAATTTGCTGCTAAACTCTCAGCTATCTGCAGAAATACACAGATGCAAGAAGTGTAGATCAAGAAATAATTAATAAAAATGAAATATTGAGCAAAATATGACCCATAGGAAATGTACAACTTTTAATTAGATTACCACGAGAATTTAAATATATTCAAAAAATTGAGTTTAGCTTCTATTTTAGCAACAGGCTAGTATTTTTTGGCTAATTTGTTATCTACATTAGTTTTTTTAGACCACTTTAAAGTTTAACCTTTTTTTAGCAAGAGACCAACATTTTTGGCTAATTTTCTATGTACTCTGGTTTTTAAGGCTAATTTAGAGTTTAGCTTCTATTTTAGCAACAGGCTAACATTTTTGGCTAATTTTCTATGTACTTTTTTTTTTTTTTTAGCTAATTTAAAATTTAGCTTCTATTTTAGCACCACCCTAACATTTTTGGCTACTTTGTTATCTACTTGAGTTTTTAAAGCTACTTTAAAATTCAACTTTTCTTTTAGCAACATGCTAACGTTTATGATTAATTTGTTATCTATGGGTTTTTTTTAAGCTAATTTAAAATTCAACATCTATTTTAGCATCATGCTAACATTTTTGGCTACTTTGTTATCTACTGGAGTTTTTTATGGCTACTTTAGAGTTTAGCTGCTATTTTAGCATCATGCTAACGTTTTTGGCTAATCTGTTATCCATGGAGGTTTTTTTAGGCTGATTTAAAATGTAGCTTCTATTTTAGCAACAGGCAGGTATTTTTGGCTAATTTGATGTCTATGGAGGTTTTTTTTTTAGGCTAATTTAAGATGTAGCTTCTATTTTAGCAACAGGCTAACATTTTTGGCTAATTTGTTATATATTTGATTTTTTTAGACCACTTTAAAGTTTAGCTTTTCTTTTTGCAACACGCTAATGTTTTTGGCTAATTTTCTATGCACTAGGGTTTTTTTTAAGGCTAATTTAGAGTTTAGCTTCTATTTTAGCAACAGGCTAACATTTTTAGCTAATTTGTTATCTATGGAGTTTTTTTGAGACCACATTAAAATTTAGCTTCTATTTTAGCCACATGCTAAAATTTTTAGCTAATTTGTTATCTTGAGTTTTTTGAGACAACTTTAAAGTTTAGCCTTTTTTTAGCAAGAGACCAACATTTTTGGCTATTTTTCTATGTACTCTGGTTTTTAAGGCTAATTTAGAGTTTAGCTTCTATTTTAGCAACAGGCTAACATTTTTGGGTAATTTGTTTTCATGGAGTTTTTTTTAGGCTAATTTAAAATGTAGCTTCTATTTTAATAACAGGCTAACATTTTTGGCTAATTTTCTTTGGACTGGGTTTTTTTCCAGCTAATTTAGAGTCTAGCTTCTTTTTTAGCAACAGGCTAACATTTTTGGCTAATTTGTTATCCATGGAGGTTTTTTTTTAAGGCCACGTTAAAGTTTAGCTTTTCTTTTAGCAAAAGGCTATCGTTTTTGGCTAATTTTCTATGTACTGGGCTAATTTAGAGTTTAGCTTCTATTTTAGCAACAGGCTAACTTTTTTTTTATATCTAATGGGTTATTTTTAAGTATAATTTACTTTTACTAATTCACTGAGGAATTTTAGGCTATTTTTGAGTTTAGCTAGTATGGCAGCAAGTTAGCTGTTTTGGCCAATTTAGCATCTACTGAGGTGGGCTAATTTGGAGTTCACGTCAAATTTAAGCAACACACAAAATATTTTTTCACAATTGGAATGCATAGGCATCTTTAAGCAGTTTCACGACAAAATTTTCAGAAATGTAGGTCAACTTCAGCACTCTATCATACTTCCTTACCAAAATGTCCAGTCTTTTAGCAAATTTAACATTTTGCAAATTGCTTTTGCATTTTCAGCAAATCCCTGCAGGAATTAAAGTAAACTGTGTCACCAGTTTTAGGAAAAAGATTTAGAATCTTCAGCAAAAACCATTCACACTATTATCACGGGTAATGTAACTTTTCTAGTTTTCATTACTTTAAAGAGATTTATGGTGCTTTAAGCTTTTATTACATTTATACTCATTTCAGACATGATCCAATTAATTAATTCATTAAAATCATCCTTCAAGTGTTTTTGTGGGGGTTAAACAACAATTTTTTATTTTGAACATCTTGTTTTTTGATGAATTCCTGCAGCAGTCTGTTATCTGTTACACTGAACTGCAAGTGTGAACATCTTCTATTTAGAATCTAAACCCATAGATGAAGAACAAAAATAAATGTAACCTTAAAATAACTGTTACGCTAAAAAAAATAGTGGAATACAGTTGAAAAATGCCAAGTGATGATAAAAATAATCACGAGATGAAACGCAGAGGCAGAAATAATTTTTTTACAAGGTTGGGTGTCAGGTGCAGCAGCTGAAGCACTTCTGATTAACTATCACCAGTAAACTTAATTTTTAACACCAGAGATGTTGCCAGGAAACAACTAAAAAACACACGTTTTGATGTAATGTAAGAAAAGCAGCTTTTTATATCGGTTTTGTAAGGGATAACGCACAACAAAGTGCGCATTATCATAAATTAATGCACGCTGTCTGACGTGAAGTGGACAGTGGACAAAGAAAACCATGTTTGGGTGTCTTTATGTTCTTGTATCAGTTTTCTCAAGATGGAGGATTCATATAACATAATTTCAAATTAAAACAGCTTTTCTGAATATTTGTTTTTCAAATCACGATGGATCAGGAAAACTGAATAGTCATGTCGCTGTTTCTCAATATTCTAATTCAACTTACACTTCCAGAACAATAGATCCAATGAATACGTCTCCTTCTTCACTTTCCTGGCTTTCGAGGCTGGAATCCAGATCAAAACTGTACGGCTGGAAAGAACGTAAAAAAAAAAAAAAGCGGTCGTGGGATGTCAGCAGCGGGCTACTTCCACGCCAACAGTCCGGAATTAACTCAGAGACGAACTCCTGACATTCTGCAGAAAGTATGTCTTAAAAAAACGACACACGTTTTTTCATTTTGGCGGAAAACAGCCAAAGGGAATGCTTTCACGAAAGATGAAAGTCTAAGTTAGACTTGATATTGAAGAATATTTGTACTTATAGGTGCCTTCTCAAAAATCTGGTTGTTGTTTTTCATGAAAAGCATTGAAAGTGTACATAATGTCCAAATATCCTTGCTAAACCCGTAAAATACTTACAGTGCAGGACTATCTAACGCCCTGGAGTTAAAAGTAATTCAGTTGCAATTCTCTCTAATTTTTTTTCTTCAATGGCAAATATGGAGTCACCCATTTCCTGAAAAATACGAATATTTTACAAACACTTTTAATTATGTTCTGAAGATGAAACTTTGGATGATTTATATAGAAAAAAATGCATTTAACTGACTTTTTCCAATGGCAAATTGTTCAAATGCAATGCATTATGGTCTATATTTGTCATATATATAGCTTTTTTGCAGTGACTTCTGGGACATTTTAGATTTTGAAGTTTAAATTCAACAAAATAGCAAAAAAATTGCCAAAATTAAGTTGTAAGGGAGTTCGTAAACACAGCGTGAGTGTTTGGTCCTGTTTGTCACTTTTCTTTCTAAACCAAAATCAAACATCAATTCAAACAAAAAACAAACACAAGCAGTAAAAATTGCGGTTAAATGAGAAACAAAACCCTTAATTCAAATCCAGAAAATGTAATCCACTACATCTGGTGAGAAACAACATGAACTCCAAAAGGTAATCAACAAAACTAGCGATTTTATCAAGTAAGGTTGACAATATTACCTCTCGTTTGGTGAAATTAAAAAGATGATCACTGAAATATAAATGAGTTAAAATGCCGTTCTAAAGGAATAACATGAGCCTGGACAAAATTGGGATTTGTCTTGGGATTTACAGACCATGTAGCAGTACAGCAATCAGGAGTATTGTACTTTAAATACTAGGAAATACTTCCTCATTTACCTGCATTTTTGTAAATGTAACAACTCAGAAATTTTAGAAATTATCTTCTTTTTAGTCAAACTGAATCGTCTCTTTAGATCCAATATTGTTTGGCAGAATCAAAGCGCTTAACAAATCTCA
This sequence comes from Oryzias javanicus, assembly GCA_003999625.1. Lineage (NCBI taxonomy): Eukaryota > Metazoa > Chordata > Actinopteri > Beloniformes > Adrianichthyidae > Oryzias > Oryzias javanicus. The sequence continues at coordinate 13,859,137 of CM012451.1, forward strand.
GGAACCCAAATCCACACATTCGCTATGAAATCTGCCAACTGGGCTACAAGGAGCAACGTGGGGTTCAGTCTTCTGACCGACATGGCGGACAGAGATGTGAGCAGCCAAACCTGCAATCCTGAGATCAACTCTTGATTGGTCAATCTTTTCTCGTATCTATAGAACTGATTTCCTCACCAGATTTTAGTATGGTTTATATTTATAAGTAAAAGAAACTTCAAATACAGTCATGCTTTAAACACCGACTATCGTTAGTTAGTTAGTTACAGCTTCATTCATTCATTCATTTGTTTATTTATTTGTATTCTTTCATTATTTTTATGCATTCATTTAGTAGTTTTTTGTCAAATTATTTATTTATTCGTTTGTTTGTGTATTTATTTAGAATTTATTTATTAGTTTTTGTTTTTTTTCATTTATTTATTTGTTCATTCATTTGTTTATTTATTAATTTATTTATTCATTAATTTATTTGTTTATTCATTTTTTAGTTGTTCGTCCTTCAATCACTCACTCATTTATTTATGTGTTTGTTAGTTCTTTTGTTTATTCATTCATTGTGTATTTATTAGTTTGGGCTTATTATTTTATTCTTTATTTTTTTCTTTCATTTGTTTGCGTGTGCATTCATTCATATATTTTTTATTATGCATTTATTTATTAATTTATGTTTATTCATTTATTTATTTATTTGTGTTTATTTACTTATTGATTTGTTTGTTTGTTTTGTTTGTTTATGTGGGGCTCTTCTTAAAAATCTTTCCAAGCATTTAGAAAGTCTAACTGATGGCAAAAAATAAATTCTAGATGATTTGATGTTATGTTCACATTTAAAATCTGGCTCCATTCAGAAATAAATCATCTTTTTTTTAATCTGAGATGCAAAACTTTGCAGCTTTTCTTATTCAAAACACAACAAGTATGAAATAATAAACACGTGTGCAGAAATTTCACATGATAAAAAATTAACTTTAATAGGAAGACATCCAGTGAGATACTTCTATATATCTTTCTTTTAATAAAGTTCAAAGAAAAAATTGAAGCTTCAATGGATTGACATGACAGTTTTGTCTTCATCTCATGGTAGCTTTTACTGTTGAGATACAGCAAAGTTTTTAAGAATTTGAAAGAATTGGATTAATTTGATAATGAATATCTAACTTTACTAAGATGCTGAAGTTGGTAAAAAAGCAGTTTGCAGGGACTGAAAACTCCTGATGTGTGTGAATGAGCTGGATGCTGTTGGACTTTGTTAGGTTCAGATACTTACCGTCTAAAGTTTTTTTTTTTTTTTTTTTACCACTCACCACTATCCCATCTTTTCACCACTTTCTGACATATTTTCAGACTGAATTAACCAGAGTTTTAGACCCACCAATTAATCTGCTAAACGTTTGTCTGCATATTCCTATTTTATTTTTAAAGCACCTTTCAAGAAACTCAAGGACACTGTACGTGAGCAAATGTCAATAAAATCTTCAATAAAGACACAATCAGGAAACAGAAAGTGAACAGTGGGTCAAACAAAAATGCAGATTTAAACAGATGAACTTTGAGTTTAGATTGGAAGGTTCAAAGTTATAAGTAGAGTGTCATCAGCTAAAATTTGCCTTTTTTTAAGTTAATCGCTTGGAAAACTGATAAAAAAAAACCCCAAAATTTTATTGTGTTTCTAGTATTAATAATGACTTTTTTAATGTAATTCTAACTAAAATGATCCACCTAATCTGCAAAGTACACATGAGTCATTCTGGCATTTTCTAACAAAAAACTAATAAAAAACACAATCTTAATAGCAGTTTTTATGCTTTCTTGATGTTTAAGAATTTATTTCAACAAACCTTTTCCCAATTTTTTTTTACACTTTTTATTGACAAACTAATGTTGAATTTACCTGGATTTTAAAGTTACTAATCTTCAAGCCTATTTTACAAGAATTCTAGCATATTTTATTGACATCATGTAGTCATATCTCAAGCACAGAAGCTATAAATGCCTTATATTATTCCTGTATAGTTTCCATGGTTATTGGTTTGCTTTTAGCTAAAGCAGACATAAATACATATATTTTTCCTTTACTCTCAAGAGCCTCAGTTACTTATTCATCCTATAGATTTGTTATTTTTAGGAAAATGCTTGATAATCTTTCATTAAATCATTTTTTCTTTTATAAGATTGAAATCAAATATTTCCATTTTGTTATTTTGTATTTCAGCTGCCGTCACACAATGCTTCATTTGTTTATGAACCAGGTATGATATTCATAGTTTTAATACTTAATTTACTCTTGGTAATATTGTACGAAATAGAAGGAATCATGTTCAGGTGTTTATCTCTCAATCAAAATGGTTGAATTTTTATGATTACTATTATATTATTATTATTATTATATAAATATAATATTATTATAATATATATATTATAATTATTATGTTAATAATTATTATAATTATTAACGCTGTTGTTTAAATGTCTGAATTTTATTTATTCATTATTCATTTATTTATTTTAATAGGTCAATATGTGTATATAAAATTATTGTACAGTATTGTATTGTATAGTTTTGTATTGTATTGTACTGTATTGTATTGTGTTGTATAGTTTTGTATAGTATTGTATAGTATATAGTTATTGTAGATAGGTGTGTATTACTCATATGTATATTTATGTTCATAGGAATATGTGTGTTTTTGATATATGGGTGCCATAACAGATAAATGTATCCCTTGGGATATTAATAAAGTTCAATTCAATTCAATATAATATTTCCTGGATTGATATTAGTGAATCGGATCGTCAACCAGAAATTACAATATTAATCGAATTGTTGTTAATGAGTTATTACGCCCATTAGTGGTTTTAATGTAGATAGAAAGTAGATTTATTTAATTTGTTTAACTTTTTTTCTGTAAAGACGATACGTTTTTCCTGCCATCACGTGGTGCATTTGATCGCCGTATCGTATCGAGAGGGGAACACACAGGCGAGGCGCGCAGAGGCAGCTCATCTCTCCACAGCTACGGCTCCGTGTGTGTCCCCGTGCGCGCGTGTGCGCGTCGTGGGCCATTCTGTTACACAATCGCTTTCAGTTTCCGAGCCCTGCCTGCCTGGTGGCTCCCCGCCCACCGCTGCTCCCCGCTGCCCGCCCGCCCTGACTGACTGACTGACTGACTGCGGGGCGGACCGGAGCAGATCCGATCCGACCAGTTCCGCGTTTCCTCTCCGGTACTCATTGGCGGACTGATCGGGAGGACCAGGCGGTGTCATGGTGGACGTTCCTGCCCCGCCGCGGCATCCGTAACTCCGCGAAGTGTGGACGGAGGTGAGGACCGTGTCATCGGTTCGGATTATTCCGGATTCATCAGCTAAACTTTGACGCTACCGGCTGGACACCCCCCCCCCCTCCCACCCCCCTCCTCATACCCATCCGTTTGGGCAAAGTGCGTCGTCATGTGCGCGCACGTGCGGGATCTTAAGGTGCGTTAACGCAAAGGGCAGCGCGCTTTCGCTTCCTCCACATGAAAACGGGACCGCTTTACAACTTTTACCGTCGACGCGCGCGCGCGCACCGACGCTCGCGTGTTTATGGGGGGGGGCTGAAAAGGCAAACGGCGAGCGCGCGCGGGCGAACGCACATCGCTGCGTCACCGCAGAGACAGCGAGAGAGAGAGTGTCGTTCTAAATGTTGTTTGGACACAGGTGACGTAGAACGTGACGCGCATTCCTAATGAGAAGGGCTGACATGCCTCACTGGCTGCCTCGCTGTGCACGTGCGAGTTTAGCGCGAGCCGCGCTGAACCGGGCCGGTCCGGTCCGGAGTGCTTGTGTAGTTTTAAGCCTGCGGTGAGTAAGCCGCCTGGATCCAGCCCCGCGTGACGCCAGCACTACTCGCACACCTGACCTGACACGCGCACGCGCCACAATGACAGCAGCTGTCAATGACGAGAAACACCTGATGACATGTAGTCCTCTCTACAGGTCATACTAAAATAATTAAACATATTTATTTATTTAAAGAAAATGTAAGAAATAGTATTTCAAGCATTAAATAAATTTAATTTATTCCCATTTTAAGGGATGTCAAACTCAATTGCAAAACACACCTTAGGTCGGGCGAAGCTGAATTTGGCCCCTGAAGAAGCTGAAATTTAGCTAAAACCACTGAAGCTGATAGCTGATATTGCTGAAGCTGTTAGCCACTAAAATATTAGCTAATTGCCATATTAGCCTAAAATAAATAAATAAATAAAACTTAGGTTAGCCAAAACGGCTAGCATGTAGCCAAAAAAGTAGATAAGCTTCAAAATATCCTAAAAAACTGAAAAAACCTAAATTAGCCAAAACAGCTTTGAAGCTGAAACATTAGCTAAACTCCAAAAGCATACATTTGCCAAATAGCTAGCATGTAGCTAAAATATTAGCTAAACTCCAAAACAGCCTTAAAAAAATAAAAAACAAGAGCCTAAATTTGCCAAAACAGCTAGCATGTAGCTAAAATATTAGCTAAACTCCAAACAGCCTAAAAAAATAAAAACAAGAGCCTAAATTAGCCAAAACAGCTGGCATGTAGCTAAAATATTAGGTAAACTCCAAAAATCTTAAAAAATCAAAAACAAGAGCCTAAATTAGCCAACACAGCTGGCATGTAGCTAAAATATTAGCTAAACTCCAAAACAGCCTTCAAAAATCAAAACAAGAGCCTAAATTAGCCAAAACAGCTGGCATGTAGCTAAAAATAGCTAAACTCAGATAGCCTTCAAAAAAATCAAAACAAGAGCCTAAATTAGCCAAACAACTAGCATGTAGCTAAAATATTAGCAAAACTCCAAAACAGCCTTAAAAAAACAAAAACAACAGCCTAAATTAGCAAAACAACTAGCATATAGCTAAAATATTAGCTAAACTCCAAAACAGCCTTACAAAAAATCAAAAACAAGAGCTAAATTAGCCAAAACAGCTAGCATGTAGCTAAAATATTAGCTAAACTCCAAACAGCCTTCAAAAAATCAAAAACAAGAGCTAAATTAGCCAAAACAGCTAGCATGTAGCTAAAATATTAGCTAAACCCAAAACCGCCTTAAAAAATCAAAACAAGAGCCTAAATTAGCCAAAACAGCTAGCATGTAGCTAAAATATTAGCTAAACTCCAAAACAGCCTTCAAAATCAAACAAGAGAGCTAAATTAGCCAAAACAGCTGGCATGTAGCTAAAATATTAGCTAAACTCCAGATAGCCTTCAAAAAATCAAAAACAAGGGCCTAAATTAGCCAAAACAACTAGCATGTAGCTAAAATATTAGCTAAACTCCAAAACAGCCTTAAAAAAAATAAAAAACAACAGCCTAAATTAGCCAAAACAGCTGGCATGTAGCTAAAATATTAGCTAAACTCCAAATATCCTTAAAAAATAAAAAACAAGAGCTAAATTAGCCAAATAGCTAGCAAGTAGCTAAAATATTAGCTAAACCCAAACAGCCTTAAAAAAAATAAAAAACAAGAGCCTAAATTAGCCAAAATAGCTAGCATGTAGCTAAAATATTAGCTAAACTCCCAAACAGCCTTAAAAAAAATAAAAAACAAGAGCCTAAATTAGCCAAACAACTAGCATGTAGCTAAAATAGAAAACTCCAAAACAGCCTTAAAAAATAAAAAACAAGAGCCTAAATTAGCCAAAAGAACTGGCAGGTAGCTAAAATATTAGCTAAACTCCAAAACAGCCTTAAAAAAAATCATAAACAAGAGTCTAAATTAGCCAAAAAAGCTAGCATGTCGCTAAAATATTAACTCCAAAATAGCCTAATACACCTTAGAAAATGCCAAAATGCCCATTTCTGAAACCGTAACGTTTTAACATAATTATTAATGATAAAAACAGAAAAATATTATTCCAGAATAAATCACCTTAAAGCTTAAATTACTTTCAATTTTTTGCTCTCATAAAAATATATTTTGTAAAAATTATAGAAATAAGCTAAAGGTAACATCGGGCCATTAATAACAATAAAATAAAAATAATCTGGAGAGATCAATAGAATTACCCGGAGGGCCAGTTCCGGCCCCCGGGCCTCGACTTCAACACATGTGCCTTAGACATTACATAATGTGTACATCTGTCAGCTGTACTGGCTCTGTCCTGTAGAGGCCCATGCAGACAGCCACCCTCTGTCTTTGCAGAGTCACCAGCCAGCTTGACGAGCACGTGCTTCTCTGAGCTGTTGTAGCGTAAGCTGGAGAAAACAGAGAACAGGCCGGGAGCAGCTGCCTATCTGCAGGAAGGAGGCAAAGACGGGAAGATGTGCTCGCAAAGGCAGTTCACAGTTCTGCTGAGATGAAAATTCTGACAGAAGACTATTATTGTTGTATGCAGGAAAAGCATGTTTGATAGCATTTATGAGCTGACAAATAATTAAAACAATAGACGTCTCTTTCAGTGAACTGTTCAAGTTCAGCTTCCCCTGAATTTATTTGCTTTGCTTAGATAGTTAAAGGGAAATTCTTTAGAGGAACATGGCAGCTGTTGATCACTGATTGGACAATAAGGCATGCTGGGAAATCAACACGTTACTGACATTTCAGAGGGGAATTACATAAATGCATGAACTGTTTGTTTTTTAAGATCATAATTGCTGATTTGGGAAATAACTATTATTTGTCACAGACCAATAGGTGTCTTTCCAGATTCATTGACTGTATATGGAGAACTGGACAGAGTGCATGAGACATTATAGAGATACACTTTCCATCAAACTCATTTTGACAAGTGACCTCTGACCCTACACCAGATCTGTCAAAGCCGGATCCGGCCTGCTGGGTAATTATATTTGGCCCGATTTCAGCTACATGCTAGCTATTTTGGCTAATTTAGGTTTTTTTTTTAAAAGTTTTTTTCGGCCTTCTTTGGAGTTTAACTAATATATTAGCTACATGCTACCCATTTTGGCTAATTTAGGCTTTTTTTGTTCAAGGCTATTTTGGAGTTTGGCTAAAATTTCAGCTACATGCTAGCTGTTTTGGCTAATTTAGCCATTTAAAAAAGACGTTTTTAAGCTTTTCAGAGGTAGGCTAATATTTACTCGACCTTCCAGTTTTCCAAGTTTTTTTAGGCTGTTGAGGAGTTTAACTAATATTTCAGCTAGATGCTAGCTGTTTTGGCTAATTAAGGCTTTTTTAAAAGGCTATTTTGGAGTTTAGCTAAAATTTCAGCTACATGCTGGCTGTTTTGACTAATGTAGCCATTTAAAAAAAAAGATTTTAAGCTTTTCGGAGTTATGTTAATATTTACACGACCTTCCAGTTTTCCAAGTTTTTGTGGGCTGTTAACGAGTTTAACTAAAATTTTCAACAACATGCTAGCGTTTTGCTAATATCTAGGCTCTTTTTTTAGTCTTTTATAAGGCTTTTTTGAGTTTGCTAATATATCGTCTACATTTTCAGCTGTTTTTCAGGCTTAATTTAGGCTCTTCTAATTTTAGTTTTTTTAAGGTTTTTTGGAGTTTGGCTAAAATTTCATGCTACATGCTAGCTGTTTTGACTAATTTAGGCTTTAAAAAAGGAAAAGCTTTTTTAAGCTTTTTGGAGATTAACTAATATTTCAGCTACAATGCTAGCTGTTTGGCTAATTTAGGCCCTTTTTTTGTTAAGGCTTTTTGGAGTTTAGCTAAAATTTCAGCTACATGCTTAGCTGTTTTGGCTAATTTAGCCTTTTAAAAAAAAGAAGTTTATTAGCTGTCTTTATCCGATAGTTTAAGATCTAACTTTACTACAACCTAGTTTTCCAAGTTTTTTTTAGGCTGTTGAGTTTTAACTAATATTTCAACTAGATGCTAGCTTGCTTTGGCCAAGTTTTTTAAGGCTCTTGTTTTTAAGTTTTATATTCATAGCCTTTTGCTAGTTCCTCATGAGTTTTGCTTAGAGTATTATATCGCTACATGCTAGCTGTTTTGGCTAATTATAAAAAACAACTTTTTTAAAGGCTATTTTGGAGTTTGCTAAAATTTAGCTATAGCTGCTGCTATTTGGCTAATTTAGCCATTTAAAAAAATTAGCTTATATTTTAAGCTTTTCTGTTTTCTATAGCTAGATATTTACAGGCGACTTCACCAATAAGTTTCTTGTTCCAAGCCTTTTTTGTTTGGCTAAGTTACTAAATTCAGGAATTTAGTCTGAGTTAACTAAAATTTCAGCAACATGCTAGCTGTTTTGGCTAATTTAGGCTCTTTTCTTTTAAGTTTTTTAAGGCTGTTTTTGGAGTTTAGCTAATATATCTGTATTTAGCTGTTTTGGGCTAATCTAGGCTTTTTTTTTTAAAGTTTTTTTAGGCCTTCTTTTGAGTTTAACTAATGTATCAGCTACATGCTAGCTGTTTTGGCTAATTTAGCCATTTAAAAAAAAGTTTTTAAGGCTTTTCAGAGTTAGGCTAATACTCGATATATATTCCAATCTAGTTTTTTTTTTAAGTTTAAGGAGTTGAACTAATATTTCGGCTAGATGCTAGCTGCTTTGGCTAATTTAGGCTCTTGTTTTTAAGTTTTTTTAAGCCTGTTTTGGAGTTTAGCTAATAACTTTCAGCTAGATGCTAGCTGTTTTTAGTCTTGTTTTAAGTTAATTAAGCCTTTTTTTTAAAAGTTTGTTTTTAAGGCCTTTTTTGTTGAGTTTAGCTACTAATATTTCAGCCACAAGCTAGCTGTTTTGACTAAGTTAGGCTTTTTTAAAAGCTATTTTGGAGTTTAGCTAGTTTTTATAAATTTCAGTTACATGCTAGCTGTTTTGACTAATTTAGCCGTTTAAAAAAAAAGTTTTTAAGCTTTTCGGAGATAGGCTAATATTTACTCGACCTTCCAGTTTTCCAAGTTTTTTTTGGCTGTTAAGGAGTTTAACTAATATTTCGGGTACATGCTAGCTGTTTTGGCTAATTTAGGCCCTTGTTTTAAATTTTTTTTTTAAGGCTGTTTTGGAGTTTAGCTAATATATCAGCTACATGCCAGTTGTTTTGGATAATTTAGGCTTTTTCTTAAAAAAGTTTTTAAGTTGTTTCGGAGTTAGGCTAATATTTACACGACCTTCCAGTTTCAGGTCTGACACTTAACCAAAGTTCCACTGAGTTTGTGAGTGAATGCTAGATTGTTGTATATCAGGCTTGTTTATAAACTAACAAGAACAAACAAATACTAATAAAAGGAAAGTTTGAAAAAAAAAAATTGAAGAACAAATGTTACAAAAATTAATAATTTTAACTATTGATGGATTATTGTTGACTGAAACCAGAATGACTTGTTACTTTGAGATGCAACAGTAATCAACACGTCACCTGTAAATCACATCTGGATCTTATCAGTCTTAATAAACACCAACAGCGAGATTTAAAAACTTTAAATTCAAATTGATCATCATGGTAAAAGCATCAGCTTTAGGTAAATTAAGAAAATAAAGTTGTTTATAATTTTGACTTTTTGAAAAAAAAAATTCTCTGACAAAAAAAAAAAAAAATAAGATTTAAATTTGACAATCAAATACATTTATTTTGTTTTTAAAGGAAATGTATTTACCATGAAAAGCTAAGAGGGGAAACAATAAAAGATAAATTCCTTTTTGAGGTTATGCGGGACATTTAGACACAACTGTGAGCATAAAAGGTTTGAGGACCTTTCGTCACGACATGGAATATACTAGAAAACTTTCAATTACCCATATGCCTAAGCTCTCCGGTCATTTGAAGCGCATCCTTGAAACTCCGTCGTCTTCCTGCTTCTCTTTCTCGGCCACATCTGGCACCATCAACCTTTGTTGTTTTTCCAGTGTTTTATCACCTGAGCAAAGTGGCATCATAAAGTAAAGCTGTGACAGGTGAACTCTGCTAAAATCACTTTACCTCGCTCATGGTGCGTTCATGGTGCATCAGATAAATCACACGTGGCTGCAGAAATCGTTGGAGTTTTGGTGACAGCAGTCATCTGTATGATAATCCCCTTCAAACTGTCAATTAACGACAGACCATTGAAAGTTTATGAGATGGAACAAACATAAGTGTTTACTCCGAACACTCTAGATCACACGTGCCAAAGTCAAGTCCGGCCCGCTGGGTAATTAAATCTGACCCTCCAATTTGATTTTATTGTTATTAATGACCCGATGTTATCTTGGGCTCTCTTCTAACTTGTATAATTTTGAAAGAACATATTTTTAAGGAGAGTAAAATATTGAAAGTTGTTTAAGGTTGAAATTGATTTATTCTGGAATAATATTCCTGCCTTTTTTATTATTCACAATTATCTTAAAAAGTTACAGTTTTAATAAATAACAATATGCTAAATTTTTTGACTATTTTGGCATTTACTTAGATTTTTTGTTTTTTTCTTTATTTAGCTTACATGCTAGCTGTTTTGGCTAATTTAGGCTTTTTTTATTTTTAAGGCTATTTTGGATTTTAGCTACAATTTCAGCTACATGCTAGGATAATTTAGCCGTTTTAAAAATAAGGTTTTTAAGCTGTTTCGGAATTCGGCTAATATTTACATCACCTTCCAGTTTTCCTGGTATTTTTAGGCTATTTTAAAGTTTAGCTAAAATTTCAGCTACATGATAGCTGATTTGGCTAATTTAAGCTTTTCTTTTTTTTTAGTTCTTAGGCTGTTTTGGAGTTTAGCTAATATTACAGCTACATGCTAGCTGTTTTGGCTAATTTAGGCTTTTTTAAAGTTTTTTTAGGCTGTTTTGGAGTTAAGCTAATATATCAGTTACATGCTAGCTGTTTAGGCTAATTTAGGCTTTTTTTTTTTAATTTTTAAGGCTATTTTGGATTTTAGCTACAATTTCAGCTACATGCTAGGATAATTTAGCCATTTTAAAAATAAGGTTTTTAAGCTGTTTCGGAATTTTGCTAATATTTACATGGCCTTCCAGTTTTCCAGGTATTTTTAGGCTATTTTAAGTTTAGTTAAAATTTCAGCTACATGATAGCTGATTTGGCTAATTTAAGCTTTTTCTTTTTTTTTAGTTCTTAGGCTGTTTTGGAGTTAAGCTAATATATAAGTTACATGCTAGCTGTTTAGGCTAATTTAGGCTTTTTTAATTTTAAGGCTATTTTGGATTTTAGCTACAATTTCAGCTACATGCTAGGATAATTTAGCCGTTTTAAAAATAAGGTTTTTAAGCTGTTTCAGAATTCGGCTAATATTTACATGGCCTTCCAGTTTTCCAGGTATTTTTAGGCTATTTTGGAGTTTAGCTAAAATTTCAGCTACATGTTAGCTGTTTTGGCCAATTTAAGCTTTTCTTTTTTTTAGTTTTTAGGCTGTTTTGGAGTTTAGCTAATATTGCAGCTACATGCTAGCTGTTTTGGCTGATTTAGGTTTTTTTATTTTTACGTTTTTTAGGCTAATTCGAAGTTAGGCTAATATTTGCATGCTAGCTGTTTTGGCTAATGAAGGGTTTTTTTTTTAACTTTTAAAGGATATTTTGAAGTTTAGCTATTTTTTCAGCTACATGCTAGTTGTTGTTTTTTTTTTTTTTTTAGTTTTTAGGCTAATTTGGCATTTAGCTAATATGCAAGCTTGTGTATCAGCTTCAGTATTTTCAGCTATCAATTTCAGCATATTCGGCGTCCAAATTCAGCTTACAGGTGTTCAGTCTAGCATTCCCACATGTAATGCTATATATCTAGTTCATAATTTTTGAATTTGAATTTATTTGTTTAGCAGGGACGGATATAAAAACATAGACATACAGCAAAGCAGCAGTCCCGTGCTCATATCATCACGCTTGTAGCGGGAGCTAATTTGCAGCATTTGTCCCCAGATGGGCTTTTCCTACAGTAAAATAATGATGAAAAGATATAAAATAAACCAGCTGATTACAAAATGACATAAAATTGACTAAAAACAGAGACTTAAAAAGATATCAAACGTGTGCAACGCTGCTGCTGCTGTTGAAAAGTTACAGTTTTCAAGTTTTTATAAAAATAATTTTCGAGTGTTCAATAAATGTTTATCCTGGCGATCTAAGGTGTGTTTTGGATTTTGGCGCCTTGTGCGATTGAGTTTGACACTCCCGCTGTAGATCCGGTAGATCCCACTCTGTCAGTCTATAAAAAGATTTGTTCAGAAAATTCAACACCCTTGAAACTGCATTTCTGCTTATTCGAGTGTTCATGATATTTATCCGCATCTGAAGCAGAAGAGCGGAAACTCCTTCAAATTCATCAGAATGGGGACAAGTCAGAGAGGTTAGCTATTCATAGTAAGAGTAGTCTCTTATTTAGGTCAGAGCTGCAACAGTATTGTTGCTGAATGATCATGTGATTGTAGATTAAAGATGTGTTAACATATTTACTAACTTTGACTTTCTCTCCTTTTTAAGTTGACTTTTCCTGCGTTCAAATCGTCTGGATCCTCCCAGGAGATCAGAAACAAGAGATGCATGAGCATGATGACAAATAATTCACCTTTGACCTCTCCTGGATTGAAAATGGCCTTTTGGCTGGATCACACAAGAAATCGGAATCAAGATTCTTGAAAATATCTTTGACAAAAAAAAACGAAGATTGTTTGTTTTTTTTTTTTTTTTTTTTTTTTTTGTCACCCAGTGGCAGTTATGTGGTTCATTGAAGACGGAATACTAAACTTTCTGATGAACGGATTATAAATTCAATCCAAGAATGGAGCAGGACTTCACACAGTAGGATCTAACGTCGCACATGTCCTCTTCCCTGGACCCCCTGGTGAACTTCAGTTCAGCAGAACGACTTTAATAAAAACTCTCCGTTTACCGTAAACTCTTCCGTTCCCCGTTGCTTTAAATGGACGTCTGATTCTCCGAAAGCTCAGGGGACTCGCTTCCCTTCAGCTTTGTCTCCTGAACTGCAGCTACTAACAGACTCGTTGGAAAAAAAAAAAATCTCCCAGATCATGGCTGCAACGGGAAGGAAACACTTGGTGAAGGATTTCAACCACTTCATCACCTGCTACCTTTGTCGAGGTTACCTGATCAAACCGACGACAGTCACCGAGTGCCTGCACACATGTGAGTGAGACAAAATAATATCAATCAGGTAGATCACGCGTGTCAAAGGCAAGGCCCGGGGGCCGGATCCGGCCCTTTGGGTAATTCTTATTATTGTCATCAATAACCCGATGTTATGTTGTGATTATTTTTAACTGATATAATTTTGACAAAATATATTTTTGTGGATGTGAAAAATAGTTAAAGTTGTTTAAATTGATTTATTCTGGAATAATATTCATGACTTTTTATTATTCATAATTTTGTTAAAAAGTTACAGTTTTAAAGTTGAAAAAATTAGCAATATGCTAGATTTTTGGACTATTTTGGCATTTACTTAGGTTTTCTTTTTTAAATTTTGCTAATATTGCAACTACATGCTAGCTGTTTTAGCTTATCAAGGCTTTTCTTTTTAAGTTTTTTTAGGCTGTTTTAGAGTTTAGCTAATATTACAACTACATGCTAGCTGTTTTGGGTGATTTAACCTTTCCTTTTTTAAGTTTTTTAAAAATTAGCATTCTGCTAGTTTTTGGACTATTATGGCATTTACTAAGATTTCTTAGGCTGTTTTGGAATTAATCTCGTATTTAAGCTTCATGCTAGCAGTTTGGCTAATTTAGGATTTTAAAAAAAGGTTGTTTAGGCTGTTTTGGAGTTAAGCTAATGTTTCAGCAACATGGTAGCTGTTTTTGGGCTAACTAAGATTTTTTTCTGTGTTTTTTTTTTTTTTTTTTTTAGGTTGTTTTGGAGTTTATAGCTAATATTTCAGCTTCATGCTACCTGTTTTTGGTAATTTAGGCTTTTTTCAGTTATTTTAGGTTATTTTTAAGTTTAGCCATTTTTCAGCTACATGCTAGTTTTGGCTAATCTAATTTTTCTAATGTTTTAGTTTTTTAGGCTAATTTGGCATTTAGCTCATTTTGAGCTGGCTATTTTTGAGTTTAGCTAATATTTTAGCAGCATGCTAATATATTTAGTTAGTTTTGGCATCTACTAGTTTTTTTTTTTTTAGTTATTTTTGGTTATTTTTTAGTTTAGCTAATATTATAGCAACATGCTAATGATTTGGGCTAATTTGGCATCTAATTAGGGATTTTTTTGTGGTTATTTATGAGTTTAGCTAATATTTTGGCAACATGCTAACGTTTTTTGGTAATTTGGTATCTGTTGAGGTTATTAAGGCTAATTTAGAGTTGAGCTAATATTTTTACAACATCTCAATGTTTTTGACTTATTTGGCATCTTCTAAGGTTTGGACGTCTCAATATAGTTAATATTTTGGCAACATGCTAATGTTTTTTTGCTAATTTTGAATCAACTGAGGTTTTTAAGGCTAATTCAGAGTTAAGCTAATATTTTAGCAACATGCTAATGATTTTTGCTAATTTGGCATCTAATGAAGGTTTTTTTGTGGTTATTTTTGAGTTTAGCTAATATTTTGGCAACATGCTAATATTTTTGCTAATTTGGAATCAACTGAGGTTTTTAAGGCTAATTCAGAGTTAAGCTAATATTTAACAACATGCTAATGTTTTTGGCTTATTTGGCATCTACCCAGGCTGTTTTTTATTCGGCCATTCTTCAGTTTAGCTAATATTTTGGCAACATGCTAATGATTTTGGGTAATTTTGTATCTGCTGAGGTTTTTTTAATTTGGCCGTTCTTTAGTTTAGATAATATTTTGACATTTTAACGTTTTTGGCTAACTTGGCATCTACTGACGTTTTTTGGGCTATTTGAGTTTAGCTAATATTTTAGCAGCATGCTAATATATTTAGGTAGTTTTGGCATCTACTGGTTTTTTTTGTTTTTTTTTTTAGTTATTTTTGGGTTTAGCTAATTTTTTGGTTATTTTTTAGTTTAGCTAATATTTAGCAACATGCTAACGTTTTTTGCTACTTTGGAATCAACTCAGGTTTTTAAGGCTGATTCAGAGTTAAGCTAATATTTTAACAACATGCTAATGATTTTGGCTTATTTGGCATCTACTGAGGCTGTTTTTTATTTGGCCATTCTTGAGTTTAGCTAGTATTTTGGCAACATGCTAATGATTTTGGCTAATTTCGTATCTACTGAGGTTTTTTTAGATTGGCCATTCTTTAGTTTAGATAATATTTTGACATTTTAACGTTTTTGGCTAACTTGGCATCTACTGAGGTTTTTTGGGCTATTTTTAAGTTTAGCTAATATTTTAGCAGCATGCTAATATATTTAGTTAGTTTTGGCATCTACTAGTTTTTTTGTTTTAGTTATTTTTGAGTTTAGCTAATTTTTTGGTTATCTTTGAGTTTAGCTAATATTTAGCAACATGCTAACGTTTTTTGCTAATTTGGAATCAACTGAGGTTTTTAAGGCTAATTCAGAGTTAAGCTAATATTTTAACAACATGCTAATGATTTTGGCTAATTTCGTATCTACTGAGGTTTTTTTTAATTTTGCCATTCTTTAGTTTAGATAATGTTTTTGACGTGTTAACATTTTTGTCTTATTTGGCATCTTCTGAAGTTTTCTTTGGCTACTCTTGAAATGAGCTAATATTTGAGCAACATTCTGAAGTTTTTTTTTTATATAATTTAGCATCTAATGAGTTTTAAGTCTAACTTAGAATTAAACTAATATTTTAACAATGCGCTAACGTTTTTCATTAAGTTGTCATTTACTGAAGTACTTTAGGATAACTTGAGTTAAGTTAATATATTAGCAACATGTTATAGTTTTTGGCTAATTTGACTTCTAATAAATTTTATAAATAGAAATACTTAAGCAATCATAGCATTATGCAAATTGTATTAGATTTTTTTGCAAATATCTTAAGAAAACAGCTTTAGCATCTTTAGTAACTGCGTTCAGCCTTATCACACTAGTATTATCAAAGGTAATCCAACTTTTCTAGTTAAACTATCTGTTTATTTTGTGTTTTTACTCGAATCATTTTTGTTTAAATGAGTAAAATCTCTCTCTCTTGTTTCTCACAGTCTGTAAAAGCTGTATTGTGCAGCACTTTGAGGAGAGCAATGACTGTCCTAAATGTGGCATTCAGGTCCATGAGACCAACCCGTTGGAGATGCTCAGGTAAACAAACCCCCTTAATTTCCTTTTCTCCCTACAACTCCTCTCTACTCCTTTCCCTTTTTTCAACCGGTGTTATGCTCTCTGTATAAGGGCGTCTTTCTTTTATTTGTTATGTAACTTTCTTTTCCATTATGAAAGAGTTATGCAATTTTAAAGATGTCACTTTGCAACGCTTGAGGAATGCTTTTCTGGGGAGGAGCCCCCCTCCATGAGTCACTCACTGCTGCTTTTGCCTTTCATTATTTAATCGATCCCTCTTCATTAAAAAACAAACCCTCCTCTTTCTGACGTTCACAGGTTGGACAACACTCTGGAGGAGATCATCTTTAAGCTCGTTCCTGGACTCAGAGAAAGTGAGTCACCGGTTGAGTATTACTTGCAGTTTAACTCTAAAAGGACAGTGACAGAATACCACAGCGGCTAATGAGATCTTTCCTGAGAGAAGATGCCAGCAGTTTCTCTGTGGAGCTCACATAGTTGTCCACAGTGAATTATTAGTACCGTTGCTTTCGCAAAAACCAAGTCTGCTTTATTATCTATTATTCTTTTACCGTTTGAGGTCAGTTTTTATCAAGAATTCTTGTTGGGTTCAGTGTAAATGAAGGCATCATAAACATAATGTAGTTTCATTTTACAACTAAACAGAATTCGGATGCATTTGACTGCCCTGTTATTTCAGATTTAGACCAAAAAAATGAAAAAAATAAATATATAAGAGTATGATATATAATGTATCTATATATTCTGTATCTAATGTTTTTTATAAGATAGGGTTAATTAAAAAAAAAATAAAATTAGAAATAATATATATCTGCTCCATTTAATACCATAATAATTATTTTACTTTAGAAAAAAAAAACTATTGCACTTAAAACTCAAACATATGGTTACAAGCAAATATTTTTATAAAGTTTAAATAAAAGACACATTTTTGTCACTTGAAAGTTAGGAACATCTGAATCCCGTTAAATGATTTTTAAGGTTAGATTAATGGTCTATCTGTCGTATTTGTGCTATTGTTTTTTTTTTTTTCCCTTAAAATGTTGCTTTTATGTTTTTATTATTGTGTGTTTCTATTAACAACCCAATTTGTTTTTCTCTGTTTTTTCAGACTTCTGTTTACCTTTTATGTTTTGTTTTAACTTGTACTTTTACTTGGAGACTAAAAAACCTTTTCTATAGGGACTAAAGATGGAAATTGGTCTAAAAGACTATAATCTTATATATTTGCATTTTTAAATGTTTTATTAATATATGCTGTCCCTGTCTTAAATAAACAATCAAATCAAATCAAGTCTCTCACACACGAAAATTTTTTTTTTATTCTTTTCTGGAGTTTGAGCAAATTTTACAAGCAAATTCCTCAATAAGGGCTTTAAAAGGACATCCAGAGGCAGAAAAATGTACAGTAGAAGGACATCCAGTAAAGATATATGTAAATGGCGGCTGTAGCACAGAGTAGTCGACTCAGAACGTTAAGTATGTAAGTAGAAGTATTTACTTTTTAAAGAAAAAAGTTATTTTTCCCCAGTGTGTCAAAACCTGTTTTTACTTGAAAAGTGTAACAAAATCCTGCGTGGAAGTAATGTTTCCAGACACTGTTGAATATATTGTTTAGGTGTTTGAGTTCAAGTTGAGGCTGTAAAAACACATTTACTGTGTCTGCTTATCATAAGTTGGAGAGACGACGAGAAATACTTCCGTCTCGCCAGATTTCAACACTAACATTGCAAATATGGGTCAAAATGTTAAGTCATTGCATTAGACTTGAGTGGGTCAAAGTGACTCTTCAATGCAAGAATCATTTTTATAAATGTTCAACAAATTTCATGCAGAAACAGTTAGCCACTCTTCAAATTCAAGTTGAGACTTTGCTCCTTCATGCTGTTTTCTGCAGGTTTGTGTTCTTCACTGCAGCAAACCTTTGATACTGCAGATCTATTAGGCAACTCGAGGACTTCTTTATCAGTTTTAGATTATTTTGAGTGGCAGAAGCTCAGTAGGAGGAGTTAAGGTGACGATGTAACACCTCTCTGAAGTGAGGTCAAGCCTTCATGGTTAACTAAAGGAGTTCCAGCTAACAGATCTCCATAGAAATGGAGAGTCTTTCTATGTGTGTCTTACAGGTTTAGATTCATCAATCATGGTTTAGCTTGAGCCACATTTATTCCTGAGACTTTCTTTTCATTTACTTTATAGTACAACGGATTGGCACCATCTACCTCAGGGGTGTCAAACTCAATCCTACAGGGGCCAAAATCCAAAACACATTTTAGTCGCAGGTCGAACAGGATAAACATTTATTAAACACTCTAAAACTAGAATTTTAAAACATTAAAACCGTAACTTTTTAACATTATTAAGAACTAGATATATAGCATCACCTGCGATAATGCTAGTGTGAGTGTTGTAAGCTGAATTGGCTGCCAAAAATGCTAGTCCTGATAGCTGAAAATGTTGAAATTGATAGCTAGCTAATATATTAGCTAAATGAAGATGCTAAAATTGATCGCTAAAAGCACCGAAGCTGAAAACACTGTAGCTGAAATTACGGAAGTTGATAGCTGAAAATACTGAAGCTGATAGCCAGCTAAAATATAAGATAAATGCCAAATTAGCCTAAAAAAAGTAAAAAAAAAATTTGGTTAGCCAAAACAGCTAGCATGTTGCTGAAAAATATAGCTAAACTTCAAAATAGACAAAAAAATGAAAGAAGCCTAAATTAGCCAAAACAGCTAATGTGTTAATATTAGCCTAACTCCAAAAAAGCCTAAAAAAAATAAACCTAAATTAGCCAAACAGCTAGCATGTAGCTGACATATTACCAAAACTCCAAAACAGCCTAAAAAAGAAAACAAAAAAAGAAAGAAAGAAATCTAAATTAGCCAAAATGGCTTGCATGTATTTGTATTTTTAGGTAAACTTTAAAATAGGCTAAAAGAAAAAGGAAAAAGCCTAAATTAGCCCAAACAGCTAGCATGTTGCTGACATATAACTAAAACTCCAAAACAGCCTAAAAAACAAAAAAGAAAGAAAGAAACCTAAATTAGACAAAATGGCTAGCATGTATTTGAAATATTAGGTAAAGTTTAAAATAGGCTAAAAAAAAGAAAAACAGGAAAAACTTTGGTTAGCCAAAACAGCTAGCATGTTGCTGAAAAACATAGATAAACTTCAAAATAGACAAAAAAATGAAAAAAGCCTAAATTAGCCCAAACAGCTAACATGTAGCTGAAACATTATCTAAACTAAAAAATAGCCTAAAATTCTTAGTAAAAACCAAAATAGTTCAAAAAGCTCGCAATTTTTAAAACTTTACAACCGTATCTTTTAAACATAATTATGAATAATAAAAAGGCAGGAATATTATTCCAAAATAAATCAACTTAAACCTTAAATATCTTTCAATATTTTACTCTCCATCAAAATATATTTTGTCAAAACTATACAAGTTAAAAAAGAGCTCAAGATAACATCGGGTCATTAATAACAATAAAATAAAATTATCGGATAGAATTACCAGGAGGGCCGGATCCGGCCCCGGGCCTTGACTTTGACACGTGCTAAATAGCATTAGTTACAGACCTTGCATGTATGTTTAAACGTAATACTCCATCCATGCATACAAGCTGCAACATTTATCCGTAATGAAGCATAACTCTACCGGTCTGTGCGGTAAAACCTGTTTTTGTTTTTGATTCTCCATGACTCAGAACTGAGCTGAAGCGATCGGTCTGTGTGTGTTGTGCTGCTGGTCTCGTGACCTTTAAACTTCTCTAATCTTGAAGCCACATTACAGATGTTTCCCTCTCCATAAATAACCATCATGCAACACTTGTCACATTTGTCAGAAGAGCGTAGACCAGTTCATGTCTCAACAGTTGTGTTTCATCACATCACAGTCCTGTTGTTTGCAGTTCTGAATTTTAACAGTAAATTCTGCTTTTGGTTCAGCTTTCATCCACAAAAGTCTGGGTTTGAGTTTCTCTAAAGTTCATATTTTCATCTGAACCAGCTTCAGATTAACAGACTTTAATCTGACAATGCTTGAGCTTCAGTTACTTTAGTTCCCTCACATCTTTCTTTCTGTTTTGTTCCTTTTCACTAGAAGAAGAACAGCAGGAAGTGGATTTCTGGAAGAAGAACCAGCCCAAAGAAAATGGCCAAGGTGAGCTGTCTGAGAAATGTAGAATATGGATGAGATCCACTGTTATGTGTCAGTAATGCGTGTTCAAGCGGCCTCGTCCAATGAAAACTCTACATAAATGTGTGTTTTGGACTTCCGTGTGGAAAACGTCCGCAAGTTTCTACAACAGGTGTCGAGATCTCCCTACAAAACACACGTGTGATAAAAGTTCAACCAGGTCAAACATTGACCAATCAGAGACTTGAGTTTGGCCACGAGTATCTAGCACTGGAAAATCAATAGCGGGAAGCCCCTCCTCCTGCTGGATCCAGCCGCAAAAAATGATTCCCATATTTAATCTTTCAACCTTTTTTCCCTTTAATATACCTTAACTCGTTACCTGATCAGCTGATTCTGCCGCCTTTTTCTCCAGAGGTTGTAAACAGGTTTAGTTATACAAATTTGAAAACTTGTTAATATTGACTTAAAACGATTAACGTTCTCTTCTCTATTTGAAGCTCATCTTGCACACTAAATTCTGAGACAGTTTATTTGCATTTGAAAGCTAATCTTAACATTTTTATATTTAATTTTTGAAAGAGTTTCCTAAATTTTAGGAAATTTCCACTTATGCAACCAACTAAAGTTGCGAAATTTTTACTTTCAGCCACAGATTGTTTCTGGCACCATCTTGTATGTGACCAGAGGCCTCTCGTTTGGGTAGTGTACGTATGGATGGCGTCCCTTTAATTCACGGAAGTTCCAACCATTTGAAAATTGATCGTGATGAGAAAATGGTTCCATGTGCAGCAGGTTTATTAGTTCAGACAGGAAGTAAGCTCTGCTAAAAGTTGAGCTTGAGATCATCCAAGAAGAGAGTAGTCAGAGTCCAGGTGAGGGTCAGGGCAGGCACCCGGCGATCAGAGATAAAACAGAAGATCAGGTCCAGATGGAAACGCTCAGTAAACAAACAATACTTCGCACTGAGTGAATCTCTGTGCAGAGATTCAGTGACAAATGAGAGACAGCTGAGCAGCATCCAGGAACTGTGTGCTGGGGCTGCTGGGAGATGAAGTGCAGTAAGTACTCTGGAGATGTCTCCCACTGGTGACCAGAGGGGGAGACCCTGGACTTTGTAGTACTCTGAATTTTAAAAGCTATTCGTACACGATGCTCACTACTTTTCCTTCTTTTCTAAATGTTGGATATGACGTCACCAATTTCACAAAGTGAAAATCGAATCAATACGAACATTTCACGACGTCTCTTTATGGCTATACTGGGTTCTGATGATGATAATGTTGACGGTTTATTAAAAAATTACATTTAAACGTTTGTTTTTCTGCAAAAACTGTTTGACCGGAATGCATTGTGGTCTATATCGATGCAGGCTAGTTTTTCACAGAGACTTCTGGGAAATTTCTAGGGCACTGGATCTTGGAATTGTAGATTTGGACAACCCCACAAAATGGCAAACGCACTATATAGTGAGTAGGGAAAGAATTCTGACTCAGCAAATAACTCTCCCAACTAGGGGGCGGACGAAGAAGAAAAAGAAGCCCCTCCCTGCTTGTCAGATGTGAACATGTCCGAGTGTATACGACATTTCACGTCTATTTATGACTTCACTGTGAAAATTTGTATAGTTGATTTAAAAAAATACATTAAAACCCATTTTATCACAAAAATTGTTCAACCGCAATGCATTATGGTCTATATTTGCTAATATAGTGAGCATTGATGAATGCTAGTTTTTTGCAAAGACTTCTGGGAAATTTCTAGTGGACTCAATTTTGGAGAAAATGACCCTATATAGAGAGTAGGGAAGGAATTCCCCAACTAGGGGGCGGAGATGGGTTAGTAAACAGTAGAAAGAGACAAAGAAGCCCCTCCCTGCTTGTCTAATGTGAACACCATGGGTGAAATGCGCCTTCAAGAACATATATGGTGTATCAATAGATGCAGATTTACCTTAAACACCTAAAGAGATGCAACAATTTTTATTTTTGGTCTATTTCTGTCTTCATTTCACTTTTTGAATTTATTCTCCATTCATTCGCTTCCATGAGGACATTCACCTAAACCAGGAGTCTGTAACCTGCGGCTCCAGAGCCACATGTGGCTCTTTTATCTCTCCGTAGTGGCTCTCTGGATGAGGAAAAATAAAATAATAGTACATTTAAAAAAAATTAATATTAACAGTTTTTTTTAGCAACATGCTAAGGGTTTTGGCTAATGTGTTACCTACTGGAGTTTTTAGGCTAATTTAGAATTTTAGATTCTGTTTTAGCAACATGCTAACGTTTTTGGCTAATTTTTTATCAACTGGAGTTTTTAGGCTAATTTAGAAATTTAGCTTCTATTTTAGCAACATGCTAACGTTTTTGACTAAGTTTTCTGAGGAATTTTATGCGAAATTGGAGTTTAACTAATATTTTAGTAAAATGCTAATGTTTTCAGCTAATTTGTTATCTACTGAATTTTTTTTTTGGATAATTTAGAATTTAGCTTTTATTTAGCAACATGCTAACGTTTTTGACTAAGTTAGTTCTATGAGGAATTTTAGGCTATTTTGGAGTTCAGCTAGTAATTAAGCAACAAGCTAGTTTTTTTTTTTTTTTGGCAGATTTGGCCTCTAATTTGTTTTTTATGTTAATTTGGAGTTTAGGTAATATATTAGCAATATGCTAAAATTTTTAGCTAATTTTTTATCTACTGGGGGTTTTAGGCTAATTTACAGTTTTAGCTTCTATTTTAGCAACATGCTAACGTTTTTGACTACGTTTCTGAGGAATTTTATGCTAAATTGGAGTTTAACTAATATTTTAGTAAAATGCTAATGTTTTCAGCTAATTTGTTATCTACTGAATTTTTTTTTTTTGGATAATTTAGAATTTAGCTTTTATTTTAGCAACATGCTAACGTTTTTGACTAAGTTAGTTCTATGAGGAATTTTAGGCTATTTTGGAGTTCAGCTAGTAATTAAGCAACAGCTAGCTTTTTTTTTTTTTTTGGCAGATTTGGCCTCTAATTTGTTTTTTATGTTAATTTGGAGTTTAGGTAATATATTAGCAATATGCTAAAATTTTTAGCTAATTTTTTATCTACTGGGGGTTTTAGGCTAATTTACAGTTTTAGCTTCTATTTTAGCAACATGCTAACGTTTTTGACTACTTTTCTGAGGAATTTTATGCTAATTTTGAGTTTATCTAATACTTTAGTAAAATGCTAATGTTTTCAGCTAATTTGTTATCTACTGAAATTTTTTTTGATAGTTTAGAATTTAGCTTTTATTTTAGCCACATGCTAACGTTTTTGACTAAGTTAGTTTTCTGAGTAATTTAGGCTATTTTGGAGTTCAGCTAGTAATTAAGCAACAAGCTAGTTTTTTTTTTTTTTTTTTTTTTTTGGCAGGTTTGGCCTCTAATTAGTTTTTTATGTTAATTTGGAGTTTAGGTAATATATTAGCAATATGCTAACATTTTTAGCTAATTTGTTATCTACTGGGGTTTTTAGGCTAATTTACAGTTTTAACTTCTATTTTAGCAACATGCTAACGTGTTTGACTACGTTTCTGAGGAATTTTATGCTAAATTGGAGTTTAACTAATATTTTAGTAAAGATGCTAATGTTTTCAGCTAATTTGTTATCTACTGAAATTTTTTTGATAATTTAGAATTTAGCTTTTATTTTAGTAACATGCTAACTTTTTTGACTAAGTTAGTTCTATGAGGAATTTTAGGCTATTTTGGAGTTCAGCTAGTAATTAAGCAACAAGCTAGTTTTTTTTTTTGTTGGCAGATTTGGCCTCTAATTTGTTTTTTTTTTTGTTAATTTGGAGTTTAGGTAATATATTAGCAATATGCTAAAATTTTTAGCTCATTTGTTATCTACTGGGGGTTTTAGGCTAATTTTAAGTTTAGCTTTTATTTCAGCAACATGCTAAAATTTTTGGCTGATTTAATTTACAGAGAAATGTTATGCTAATTTGAAGTTCAGCTAGTAATTAAGCAACGAGCTAGCTTTTTTGCTACTAAAGTTAAAAACGTAAAAAAAATACCTTTTTGAGAGATGCTAGTTTCTTTTAATATATTTTTTTGATTTTGTTTGAGCCAAAAATAGACATTATTCACATTTATTTAAAAAAAAAAACAAAAAGAAGGTTATGAATGCAAATGCAAATTTTCTTAAAGGCTAACGTAAGTCAATGCGGCTCCTTCTAGGTTTAGATCAGTAGAAAACGAGCCCAAATGGCTCTTTTACTCTTAAAGTTTGCTGACCTCTGACCTAAAAATACTACTACTTTCTCTCCTGGATTATTTTATCACAACAGTGGATAATTCTGACATGATTATTTTTTAATTAAAGTTTAATTCACCACATTAAACCGCTCCTGAAGGTTCATTATGTTTGTTTACCGTCATGAATGTTGATTTTTCCCAGAAAACCCCAGGCGGCAGCGGCTCGGTCTGCCCGACGGCGGCGGAGGCGGCGTGGACGGAGGAACGGGCGGTGGGGACGACGGGGAAGGCGGTGGAGATGACGACTATCACAGAAGTGACCCTCAGATAGCCATTTGTCTGGACTGCCTCCGTAACACGGGGCAGTCTGGAGAAAACACAGTCACGGTCCGTGCTTTCCTCGTCTGTTTCAGTAAACAGAAATGAATTTGGGTTTTGATTTTGATTTTTTCAAGCTCGTCTCATTAGGCTGTAATTTGTCTCCTCAATAGGATTTGATGAAGAGGTTCATCCGCTGCTCCAGTCGAGTCACAGTGGGGACTATTAAGAAGTTTCTCAGTCTTAAACTAAAGCTGCCGAGCTCTTATGAGGTAATTTCTTTTTCTATTTTCATTTAACAATCTAAAAAAAAAAATCTTTTTTCAGTCTCTATTTTTAGGAACGATGTTCCTTTTTGTTTTTCCTTCATGCTAATTCTCTTCAAATGAAATATTCATCCATCTAAGATGAAAACATGATTGAACTTCGTGCAGTCATCTGCATATCTGATTTTCTATTGTGGAATATCGTTTTTTCTGAGGATGTGGTTTCATGAGCTGTAGCTCGTACATTTCCTGTGCTCAATATGAGAACTTTTTCAAATACTAAATGACAGATATAGAAAATGCATGTTTGATTTAATCTAATTTAATTTGAAATTTTATGAAAATTGAAGCTAATTCTTTGTTTGCTTCTCTGACTAGCAGCATTTTTAATAAACTTACCTGAAAAAGGACTTGAAAGTCACAATAATTTGTAGCTGTTTATTTAGAAAAAAAACTGAAAACATAGTTTAAAAATTCTTAAAAATTTTTTATTTAAAAAATTATAAGAACAAAACAGAATATTTGTCAGAATTTAGTGGTTTAAAGCAGAAAGTGAACATTAAAAACTACTTACTTCATTGAAACACATATATGAACAAACATATGCATCACAAATTCAACCATACATGAGTGAAAAGGAGCAGAACACCATTTATTTTAATTTTTCTACACATTTTAACACATTCTTTTATAATATCTTTTAAAATGTATCAAATAAAATATTTTAAAAATCAGATCAGCAGATAGAAAACAAACAGTTAATGGATTTTGCAACATGTACAAATGTTTACAGAAAAGCATAAATCATAAAAAAAGGTGTTTTTTTATATTTTCCTTCATAATTGATCATTTCTTGGCATCAGAAACGTGTCTTTCTGGGGGTTTTCTAACCTAGCCTTCCACTTTCACATTAGAGAGGAGAATTCACATTAACTTTAGGTAGAATTTCCTTGAGAAATCATTTTCTTCTCCCTTTCTAACCTGCGTTTTTGCTCCATGCAGCTGGATGTTCTTTGCAACGGAGAGATTATGGGGCGAGATCACACTCTGGAGTTCATCTACATGACTCGATGGAGGCTACGCGGAGAAAACGTAAGGCGCTCGCTCTCGCGCTTGTTCACCTCCAGCCTGTTCTGTAGGAATCTGTAGAAGTTATGGGACGAATTTTAAAGAATGGTTTGAATCTTACCAGATGCTCATTGTTTATGGTGTTATAAAAACATGACATTATTTAACCTTTTCAGAATATGATAAATGACATTTGTTAGAGTGTCTCGTCCTGTCTGCACAGAAGCAGAGACAATTCCAGACCTTCATGTTCCCTCATGGGGTCCGGATGAGCCCCCCCTTACACTGATGTGTGATCCCTCCCATGATAAAGGTGGACAGGATTTCATGTCTGCCACAGACAGTGAAGATAAAAAAAATCATTGAAAAAAAAGGTTCAGTGTGTTTCCCTGTTGGGTCCAGATGACCCACTTATAATGTAAACATGCCAAGGATAGAACAAGAGTCACAAAAGGACAGATCTGTGTTTGTGCTGCTAATAAATAATAACATATTTGAAATCTTAAATAAACAAATAAATAGTAAGTCAATAAGTAAGTAACCTAACTAAATAGGTAATTAAGTTAGTAAGTAATTAAGTAAGTAAATACATAAGTAATCAGGTATTTTAGTAAGTAAAAAGTCAAAGAAGTAAGTAAGAAAGTAAATAGGTAAGTAAGTAAATATATAAATAAGTACTTAAATAAATAAATAAATAGGCAAGTAAGTAACTAGGTACTTAGGTAAGTAAGTAAATAAGTAAGATACAAGTAATTAGGTAGTTAGGTATTATTTAGTATTTATTAAACAGGTAGAGAATTAAGTAAAAAGTAAAAAGGTAAGCAAGTAAATAAGTGTTTGAATATGTAAGTAAATAGTAAGTAAGTAAAACAATTAATTACATAAATAAGTGAGTCAGTACATAAGTAAGTAATTAGGTAAATAAATAAATAGGTGAGTAAGTAAATAGGTAACTAAGTAATTAAATAAGTAAATAAATAATTTAAGTAAAAAAAGTAATTGAGTAAGTAAATAAGCAATTATGTAAACCAGTAAGTAAGTACATAAGTAATAAATTAAATAAGATAGTAAATAAGTTAGTAAACAGGTAAATACGTAAGAAATTACAGAAATAAGTACTAAAGTAAACAAATAAGTAATTAATAAATAAATATTTATAAGTATTATTTTTTTAATTAAATGTTTAAGTTAAGTAAACCATCAATTGAAAATTTTAATTTGAATCCTCAAATCCTCCAGTGCTGGTCCGAGAGCCTCATGGTCCCTAACCCTCGGGACACGGGCCGGTACCGACGGGCAGACAGCTGGTTCCATGTGCAGCAGGTTTATTAGTTCATTATTCTAACTAAGCACAGCTAAAAGTCCATAAAGCTAAATCAGAGTCAGACAGGCAGAGGTCAGTCAGGAGCATGAGAGCATCTGAGAGGAGAGTAAGTCAGAGTCCAGGTGAGGGTCAGGGCAGGCAGCGGGCAATCAGAGACAAAGCAGAGTAAGAAACAAAAGATCAGGTCCAGATAGAAACGCTCAGTATTGCAGGAAGAGCGGCACAAACAAGACTTTGCACTGAGTGAAGCTCTGTGCAGCGCTTAAGTATCATGTGGGTAATTGTCAATGAGTGTCAGCTGAGGCATCTGGGAAATGTGCAGAGTACCAGAGGAGGAGACAGAGCACTGACCGAACTTTAACTCGGTGCCAGTTCCCTAACCTAAACTCGGTAACGGTACCGTCAGCTGGTACTGGTTCCATGTCTGTTCTGCATCCTGTTCTGCGTCCAGTTCCACGTACTGTTCCGTGTCTGGTTCCGCGTCCGGTTACGGATCCTGTTCCACGTACGAGTCCACATGGTTCCACGTCCGGTTACGGGTCCTGTTCAGCTTCCTTTTCCGCATCCTGTTCAGCTTCCTGTTACTCGTCTGATTCCGTGAATTGTTCCGCGTTTGGTTCCACATCTGGTTTCACATCCGGTTCCGCATCCAATTCCGCTTCCTGTTCCGCGTCCGGTTCAGCTTCCTGTTACGTGTCTGATTCCTCGTCCGGTTTTGTGACCAGTTCAGCGTCCTTTTCCGTGTTCGGTTCCACATTAGTTTCCACGTCTGGTTCCGTGTCCGGTTTCATGCCCGGTTCAGCTTCCTGTTGCGTGTCTGGTTCCTCGTCCGGTTTTGTGACCAGTTCCACGTCCTTTTCCGCGTTTGGTTCCACCTTAGTTTCCATCTTCTGATTCCACATCCAGTTCTGCGTCCAAAGAAATGACGAGTCGGGGACACCCAAATCAACAAAAAGTGACCCAAACCATTCGTCCGTATATGACAAGTTGGGAGTGAGAATGTGTTGCTTAAAATATTAAAGTAAAAATTCTACCAAATTTGGTCTAAATTCAATTTTAAAAAAAGAAGTTTTTGTTTTTTTTCCTGACAGCAGATCCTGATCTGGACGATCCTTTTCTAACCTTGACCTCACCTTAGTGGGACAGACTGTTTGATCTTGTGACGTTTTAATCATGAGACATGCTCTTTATCACCCGACAGACGGGCCAGAAACATCTTTGTGTCACTATTTAAATTTGACCAACTTCTAACTTTTGCTCAGAGACTATTTCCAGCATTTAATTAAAACGTGTTTCTGCCATCAGTCTCCCACATCTGAGTAATATTGTGTTACGCCAGAAGAACAGGGCTCTTGAGTATTTCTCCATCTGCTTTATCTTCTCTCACCCTAAGCTTCCTGACAGCTGCTTAGTAATTCTGAATATTCAATAGTTTTTTTTGTTGTTTCTTTTGAGTCATGATGCAGCAGAACGCTAAGAGCCAGAAGAAAATGACAGCCAGTAACGGCTCAGAGCTGCAGGGAGACGTTTGTCATTTTGGACAGAATTGAAACATCCGAACTTTCCTCTTTTATTAGCTCAATGGTTTGACGAGTGTAAGCTTCAAGCTTCGGTACATTACTCTTCAGGATCGAGGGCTTCCTTTTGTTTTAAGATCTTGAGGAGAACCTCAAATCCTTCTTTTTGCTGTAAAAAAGCAGTTTGATGACATCATCAGTACTAGAACAACAACAAAAAAAGAGTTTTAGGGGTTTTGATTCAGTTTTCCCTTTCAGTTCTAGTGAATACCTATAGTCTGATATTTCTCAACACTTGCTTTAAAGAGACTATACCATGAATAATAAACTTTTTGAGCTTTAATGTGCATTATACTGTTAATTTGATCCGTTCACATATTTCTGAGAAATCTTCAAAAAGTCTGCGCACTCGACAGCAGCCCCTCCCATACCCATGAATATGAGCGGGTCTTCACGTGCTGATGTCACGAGTTGAGAACCGCCCACTCCAGGAAGAGTCTGCTCCGCCCCCAGGCTAACGCTAACACTTTCTCTGCTAAGCCAGCGGTGACCAGCTAGCTTCGAGAGCCACCGCTACCCTGACTATTTCCTGGTCGAGAAAGGGAGTAGACTAATCCCTGGTGGATTAAGGGAGCAGGTTATTTCCTAGTCAAGAAAGGTAGCAGGCTGTTTACTGGTGGAGATAGGGAGCAGACTATTTCTAGGTGGAGAAAAGGAGCAGACTGTTTCTTGATGAAAAAGGGGGGGGGGACTATTTCCTGGTGGAGAAAGAGAGTAGACTATTTCCGTGTCAAGAAATGGAGAAGACTATTTCCTGGTCAAGAAAGAGAGCAGGCAATTTCCTGGTAGAGAAAGGGAGTAGACTAATTCCTGCTTGATTAAGGGAGCAGGTTATATTCTAGTCAAAAAAGGTAGCAGACTTTTTACTGGTGGAGATAGGAAGCAGACTATTTCCTGGTGGAGAAAATGAGAATGTTTCTTGATGGAAAAGGGGAGCAGACTAATTCCTGGTGGAGAAAGAGAGTAGACTATTTCCGTGTCGAGAAATGGGGCAGACTATTTCCTGGTCAAGAAAGAGAGCAGGTAATTTCCTGGTAGAGAAAGGGAGTAGACTAATTCCTGCTTGATTAAGGGAGAAGGTTATATTCGTTATATTCTAGTTAAGAAGGTAGCAGACTTTTTACTGGTGGAGATAGGAAGAAGACTATTTCCTGGTGTAGAAAATGAGAATGTTTCTTGATGGAAAAGGGGAGAAGACTATTTCCTGGTGGAGAAAGGGAGAAGACTAATTCCTGATGGAGAAAGAGAGTAGACTATTTTCATGTCAAGAAATGGAGCAGACTATTTCCTGGTCAAGAAAGAGAGTGGGTAATTTCCTGGTAGAGAAAGGGAGTAGACTATTTCCTGCTTGATTAAGGGAGAGGGTTATATTCTAGTCAAAAAAGGTAGCAGAATTTTTACTGGTGGAGATATGAAGCAGACTATTTCCTGGTGGAGAAAATGAGAATGTTTCTTGATGGAAAAGGGGAGAAGACTAATTCCTAGTGGAGAAAGAGAGTAGACTATTTCCGTGTCGAGAAATTGAGCAGACTATTTCCTGGTCAAGAAAGAGAGCGGGTAATTTCCTGGTAGAGAAAGGGAGTAGACTAATTCCTGCTTGATTAAGGGAGCAGGTTATATTCTAGTCAAAAAAGGTAGCAGACTTTTTACTGGTGGAGATAGGAAGCAGACTATTTCCTGGTGGAGAAAATGAGAATGTTTCTTGATGGAAAAGGGGAGCAGACTAATTCCTGGTGGAGAAAGAGAGTAGACTATTTCCGTGTCGAGAAATGGGGCAGACTATTTCCTGGTCAAGAAAGAGAGCAGGTAATTTCCTGGTAGAGAAAGGGAGTAGACTAATTCCTGCTTGATTAAGGGAGAAGGTTATATTCGTTATATTCTAGTTAAGAAGGTAGCAGACTTTTTACTGGTGGAGATAGGAAGAAGACTATTTCCTGGTGTAGAAAATGAGAATGTTTCTTGATGGAAAAGGGGAGAAGACTATTTCCTGGTGGAGAAAGGGAGAAGACTAATTCCTGATGGAGAAAGAGAGTAGACTATTTTCATGTCAAGAAATGGAGCAGACTATTTCCTGGTCAAGAAAGAGAGTGGGTAATTTCCTGGTAGAGAAAGGGAGTAGACTATTTCCTGCTTGATTAAGGGAGAGGGTTATATTCTAGTCAAAAAAGGTAGCAGAATTTTTACTGGTGGAGATATGAAGCAGACTATTTCCTGGTGGAGAAAATGAGAATGTTTCTTGATGGAAAAGGGGAGAAGACTAATTCCTAGTGGAGAAAGAGAGTAGACTATTTCCGTGTCGAGAAATTGAGCAGACTATTTCCTGGTCAAGAAAGAGAGCGGGTAATTTCCTGGTAGAGAAAGGGAGTAGACTAATTCCTGGTGGAGATGGGGAGTAGACTAATTCCTGGTGGAGATGGGGAGTAGACTAATTCCTGCTTGATTAAGGGAGAAGGTTATATTCGTTATATTCTAGTCAAGAAGGTAGCAGACTTTTTACTGGTGGAGATAGAAAGAAGACTATTTCCTGGTGGAGAAAATGAGAATGTTTTTGATGGAAAAGGGGAGCAGACTATTTCCTGGTGGAGAAAGGGAGCAGACTAATACCTGATGGAGAAAGAGAGTAGACTATTTCCACGTCAAGAAATGGATAGACTATTTCTAGGTCAAGAAAGAGAACGGGTACTTTCCTGGTAGAGAAAGGGAGTAGACTAATTCCTGGTGGAGATGGGGAGTAGACTAATTCCTGCTTGATTAAGGGAGAAGGTTATATTCTAGTCAAAAAAGGTAGCAGAATTTTTACTGGTGGAGATATGAAGCAGACTATTTCCTGGTGGAGAAAATGAGAATGTTTCTTGATGGAAAAGGGGAGAAGACTAATTCCTGGTGGAGAAAGAGAGTAGACTATTTCTGTGTCGAGAAATGGAGCAGACTATTTCCTGGTCAAGAAAGAGAGTGGGTAATTTCCTGGTAGAAAAAGGGAGTAGACTAATTCCTGCTTGATAAAGGGAGCAGGTTATTTCCTACTCATGAAAGGTAGCAGGCTGTGTACTATTGGAGATAGGGAGCAGTATATTTCCTGGTGGAGAAAGGGTGAAGACTTGTTTCTTGTGGAAAACTCGGGCGACAAATTGGGAGAACTGGTTTGAACTTGGATTATTAAGCAAAGACGGAAAGGTGCGCGTGTCTCTAGGAAAATTATTCGCATTCTAGCGAAAATAATTTTCGATACGGAGATTAATGATGACAGAAACGTTCCCAGCCAGCGCTAATCAGAAAAATGTTCTCATCATTTCGATAAATCTTGAAATTTCCATATGTCGTTCTCTACATCTTTTGACCAAATTTCACTGCAAAATGAACCAATTAACCATCACCATTCTGTCTGTGCCACATTTTGTGGATAAACGCCTGGGCTACACAGAATGATTGATGTTTTTTGGGTTTTTTTTTGGTGACACACCAACCAGGACGGCTTCATGAAATGGGCGGCACCCACAAGGAGCGAAAGGCGGAGTCTCATAGATAGTCATTTAGATAACTCATATTTCATAAATAAGTTGTTTTTAAGTGTTCCAAAAGGTAATATATGATCATTTATATGGATATAGTTTACTCTGAAAGACTAAAATAAAGCACGATATGGATCCTTTAAAGATTGAAACAATGATCTAATGTTCTTAGTCTAAACAGATTCACTGGAGTCACCAAAAATGTAGAAAATTGTGTTAATAAATAAGTTCCAAAGCTTTAAATTTACTGTAAAGCACCAAATAATACAAGCATTTAAAGGTAAAATATTTAAGGGGAAGTGGGTGGGATAGTTTCCAGAAATATCCAGGAAAGCTAAAACTTCAGAAAAGTCAAAAAGTTGGAACGTGTCATAGAAGAAAGGGATTTAAGATCATCAAAAGCAACAAAAAAAGTCTCAAATGTATCAGCGTTTTAAGTCCAAATTCTCTCAATAAAGCTAAATCTTCATATTTGAAAATTTAATACAACTTGAGAGATACATTGAGTCGTTTTATTTTTGAAAGGAAGCTTGTGAACAGCTGCATCTAAAAGTGGGTTACAGAAAGTAAAACCCTTCAATACAAGCAGACCGAGCTAAATATATAAGGAGAACAGGAAGCAGTCGGAATCGCCTCTTGTTGTTGCATTGGAAGGTGTGCGGATCAATGTCACTCAATTTTTCATAAAATGTTTCTCCTTTTTTTACCCCATTTCTTTCTGTCTTTATTTATTTTTTAAAAATATTCTACAAATCCTGTTGCTTATTTTTATAAAATCACATTCACACAGCACTCTCCTTGCTACTAAAAACTGTACATGAAGGGGTTTAAATTATGCATAGGAGTTATTTTGTTACCAAAGGTTTAAAAAGTGCAAAGACCTCGAAAAAACATTTTTTTTATTTTTTCTTACAACGTTCAACGCGTACAGATTTTTTTAACTACAGGTACAAAAATCAATAAAAAGAATAAATAAAAACTTGCAGAAAATAATTATAAAATAATTTAATAATAAAAATACATGTTTATTATTATATTACTAATTTCAACGTTAATAGTTTGGGTTTTTTTTTAGGGGTGCCACGATTAGTCGACTAATCGATGACTAATCGATTATTAAAATAGTCAATTAGTCGTTATTTTATAATATATGGAGTCAGGCTGTAGTGAAGTTGAAAGTTATGACATTCTGCTAGCTTTTAAGACTATTTTGGCATTTATTAAGGGTTTTCAGGCTATTTTGGAGTTTAGCTAATATTTTAGCTTCATGCTAGCTATTTTGGCTAATTTAGGCTTTTTCAGTTTTTTAGGCTAATTTGGAATTAAGATAATATTTCAGCTACATATTAGCTCTTTTGGCTAATTTAGGATTTTTTCAGTTTTGTAGGCAAATTTGGAGTTTAGCTAATATTTCATTTACATGTTAGCTAGCTAATTCTAAATGTTTACAGTTTTTTAGGCTAATTTGGAATTTTTCTATTATTCCAGCTACATGCTAGCTATTTTGGCTAATTTGGAATTTTTACAGTTTTTTAGGATAATTTGGAGTTTAGCTAATATTTCAGCTACATGCTAGCTATTTTGGCTAATTTGGAATTTTTACAGTTTTTTAGACTAATTTGGAGTTTAGCTAATATTTCAGCTATAATCTAGCGATTTTAGCTTATTTAGGATTTTTTTGTTTTAAAGCTAATCATATTTCAGATTTTTTTTACATCCACTTTGTCCATGATCCGATTAGTCGACTAATCGGAAAAATTAATCGATGATTAGTCGACTATTAAAATAATCGTTTGTGGCAGCACTAGTTTTTTTATACACCACTCCTTATTGGTTTGTTGTTTATGTCTAAATCTTTATTGCTTTTTTAAAACTCTTTTTTATTTTTCTGTCTCCCTCCAGACGTATCCCATGGTCCTCGAGTACCGACCCCGCATCGACTTTGGCTGAACTGCAGCTGCAAGCAAAAGACTCCAGACACCCGTTTATGCACATGTGCATCCATACACAAACACAAACAAACAAACAAACAAACAAACACGCACAGCAGAATGTGCAGAGAAAGATTTAGATGTATTTTTGTACAGCCGACGATGAAGTGCATTTGTTATGTTCCAAATCTTTTATGCTAAATAGAATAATATATGCTATAATATTTGATATTTTTAAATGTATGTTCCTGTGCCTAAAAACCTGTTCACATCAGAAATGAAGTACGACTATTTCTCCAGTTTGCCTGTCTAACTAACTGTAGATTAAATGTTGATTTTATACTGTGGAACGTTCTTCTTCTTGTTTGTATTTTTTTACTTTTCTTGATTGAAATTTGACCGAACCGTCATGGTGACAGTTTAAAGTCCCGATCATCTTTTGATTATTTTTCAAAGTGTTACAGTTTGTGTTTTAATTATAATTATGTCACTTTTTGCCAAAATGAAAGACACCTGCGTCATTGTTTCTGTATTAGAAGCTCTCCTCTGAATTGTGGGCGGGACCGTTGGGGCGGAGCAACACTGCTACCCTTCCCCCGTGCTGAGAGCTCTCCCTTTTCGTGCTCCCTCCCCCAACCTAACCGTAGCTGGTTGAGCAAAACTGGAGCTTCCCAGTGGGACAGAAGACGTTCACGGATCTATTTGTCAACAGGTGGATGCATCGGCGTAGTCGGTGCTTCGTCACATCTACAAGTTTCTTCAACTGTATTCTTTATCTGCTACCGATTCATCAAAATATGTCCTCCATCATCAGAAAAACGTCTTGTTAAAAACCTCCAAAACAAGCTTTTAAACTGGAGTTTCAAGATTTCACTGATCAATTGGTGTCACGCTCAAAGGTGATTGGTTTAAAATTTTAAACCAAATGGTTTAAAAGTGGGCAGGAAATATGGGCTCCACATGTGTTTGCTCACATTAGCTTAGGTGGGCACTCATTGGGTGGGCTCGTACGCGAGCCTCGAAGGTAGCGAGCTCTGTTGTAGTGAGCTAGTAAGCTCTGGTGTATAAAGGTAGCGAGCTCTGCTGCAGCGAGTTCCATTGTAGCAGGCTAGCTAGCACTGATGTAGCGAGCTAGCGAGCTCCAGTGTATCAAGGTAGCGAGTTCCTCTGTAGCGAGCTAGCAAGCTCTGGTGTATTCAGATAGCGAGCTCTGGTGTATCCAGCTATCAAACTCCAGTGTATCAAGGTAGCGAGCTCCGCTGTAGCAAGTTCCACTGTAGCAGGCTAGCTAGCACCGATGTAGCGAGCTCCTGTTTATAGAGGTAGCGAGCTCTGGTATAGCAAGCTAACAAGCTCCGGTGTATTGAGCTAGCAAGCTCCATCGTATCAAGCTAGCGACCTCCGCTGCAGCGAGTTCAACTGTAGCAGGCTAGCAAGGACCGATGTAGCGAGCTAGCAAGCTTCTGTGTATAGAGGTAGCGAGCTCTAGTATAGGAAGCTAACGGGCTCCGGTGTATTGAGCTAGCAAGCTTCTGTGTATAGAGGTAGCGAGCTCTAGTATAGGAAGCTAACGGGCTCCGGTGTATTGAGCTAGCAAGCTTCTGTGTATAGAGGTAGCGAGCTCTCGTATAGGAAGCTAACAAGCTCCGGTGTATTGAGCTAGCAAGCTCCATCGTATCAAGCTAGCGACCTCCGCTGCAGCGAGCTCCTCTCTGGCGAGCTCCGTTGTCCAGCGGGCAGCTGGCTATCGTAGCAAGCTAACCCACTGAATCCTCATTTAAGTCAAGGCAAACACAAGGTGGACCTCACAGAAACTGTGGACAAACCCATGCGGGGCCCACATTTCCCGCCCACTTTTAAACCATATGGGGTCACTTGTGTTTACTGGCTGGGATGAAGTCTTTTAAGTCTTTTTATGAATCGTCATTAAACTATGACTCAAAAAATGAAGTTGGCGTCTCCAACCGTTCTGAAGAGAGCTTTTATTCTTAGAACTGACAGATGTCCTGGAGCTAAATGATGAGATCACATGACCAGAATTCACAAGTACCACACCTCAAGTCGAGTCTCAAGTCCTCAAGGTCGAGTCTTAAGTCTCGGCACGCGAGACTGAAGTCCTCGTGTATTTTAGGTTATCTGGTGTCTAAACAAAAACCAGTTAAGTCAATAGCTTGTTGACAGATGGTTTCATACTTTTCATGTACTTTACCAGAACTGAATTAATGTGGTAAACAGGTTAAACATCCAAAAGTCTAGAGATGTTGGAAGTGACTCTGGAGCAAAGTAAGCTTTTGAATCGGAAGAATCAGAAATCCTAAAGTTTGAACTGTTCTTAGAGAGTAAACATGACATGTGGAGGTGCTTGAAGGAGATTTGCTGATTTTTTTTAGTTCAAAACGGCGGCAGCGGAATCAGGAAACCACGGTGACGCCTGTCGCTTGAATCTTCAAGGGCCAGAGGTAAGACAATGTATATTTATTTTTACGGTTTCTCTGCAGAAACTACATCCTTGAAAACAACATTTAAAAAAATCTGACTAAATATTGTATATATTTATGATTTTTTTTTTTTAAAACTGCTTTGAAAATAGATCATCTAAGTGGGACTTGAAGACTTGCTGGATGAATGTGTCAGTTATACAGTTAAATGTACAAAGAATAGACCATATATAAAACCATGTGTGAGATTGGATATTGATAATAATTAACCCTGTAAAACCCTTTGTATCATATTTGATACACACATTAATGAGACTCTTATTTCATTAGCATGATCACACTTTTCTTAAAAGCTCATTGTCCGTGTTTTCTGCCCTGTAGTTCCTCATCAGTCCACTAGGGGCAGTGGAAGGACTTTAGCTGCTGATTTTAAAATGGCTGCTTCCATGAGATTTTAAAAAACATTTTTTGGGGGGGAAAAGTCAAGCTAAATTAAATTGATACTTACTGTATTGAAATAATCTAAATTAGTTGATAATGAGTACTTTATAATAGATGTTAAAATTTGTGGATCAAATTTGAGACAGGGGCTTAATGAGGTGCTATTTTTCTTAAACTCATGTTGATATGTTAAACTAACATTGATGTTAACAAAAACGTAACAAACGTTTCATAAGCTGTCATATACTATCGCTCAAAAAAAATTACGTCAGAATTTCATTTTTTATATGGATTTCATGAAAGGCTTCAAAAAACACTTTAACTCCAGAAAATGTACTTTGTCTGTCAATTATTTAATGTAGTGGGTTTTACAGGGTTAAACTGTGAGAGGTGTCTTTTCCACCTTATTTTATCCTTTTTTTTTTTTTTAGGTGCGGGAAAAACATAAAAGAGATGAGAACACAGGGAAATTCAGAGCATAGGTTTTTTCACGTCAGGAGATGACGCGTCCTTGTAGCGTGAACACACATCTCATGACAGTCTATAAATATCCTGTCACAGAGAAGCAACATCAGAAGGCTTTGGTCCTATAATTGTCTGAATGCAAAGATGCGTTCGCTCACGAGTCCGTATCTGAGTCTGCACCTCCCAGCTGTTTCTTCTCGCCCTTGTTTGTTTGGTTTTTTCTGTTATGTGGGCCAGAGGTCTCGGTGTTTTTCTACTGACTCACGGCTCACTCTTCTGCACTAAAGTGGACTCAGATCATTTAGAATGAGAAGAGAATTATCTGGAGGAGAAAATAGGTACAACATATGATACAACGACATGCTATGGAGCCCCAAAAGGGACGTTGAAGAAAAAAAAAAAAAAAAAAGAGTAAAAAAAAACATTTAAAAAAAAAGAGTAAAAAAGCATTTTATTTTTAAAAAATAAAAATAAAAAAAGCATATGAAAAAAGAAGAGTGTAATAGCATTGTATTCTTTAAAAAAAAGATTAAAAAAGCATTTAAAAAAAAAAAAAGGAGGGTAAAAAAAACCTTATATTCTTAAAAAAAATTTTAAAAGAATTAAAAAAAAAGAAGGGTAAAAAAAAGCATTTTATTCTTAAAAAATAAAAATAAAAAAGCATTTAAAAAAAGAAGAGTATAGTAGCATTTTATTCTTAAAAAAAAGAGTAAAAAGAATTTAAAAAAAAGGAGAGTAAAAAACCTTATATTCTAAAAAAAATTATTTTAAAAGCATTTTTTTTTTTAAAAGAAGGGTAAAAAGCATTTTATTCTTAAAAAATAATTTTAAAAAAGCATAAAAAAGAGTGAAAAAAACATTTATTCTAATAAAAAAGTAAGAATAAAAAGAAGAAGAAGTCATCCCTCCATTGAGGGTCTTTGAAGAAAAATGGAAGAAAAAATTAAAGAAAACAGATCTCTTGATACAGATTTTCATTACTTTTGATGTGACTGTTGGAGACGGTGTCTCATCCAGATGTTTTCTCTCCTTCCTGTGCAGCAGAGGAAAAGCTTCCATCCATCAGTGCTCATGTTACAATAGTTCAACTATTACAGATCTTGGACTTTATGCTGTTTAGAACCTCTGCACCCTATTTCTGACTGCTTTACATCTATTGCATATTAAAAACTTCTTTATTTTACATTTAAATTGTAAAAAATCCATTGTTAAATTTTATTTTGAAATCCTTCTCTGTGACGTGTGCTGCTGACTTCTTGGCCAGTCACCGTACATTATTTACTTATAAAGGTTAATAAAAAAAATAAAATGACAGTCTAGTTGCTTCTTGCATAATTGCATTTTATTTTTTTACAAATCATTTTATTTGATTGTTCACTATGTGGTCATGTTGTTTTAACAGTACAAGTAATCATAATGATTGAAAACACAGTGTTTGAGCTAACTTTCTTATATTTTTTATTTAACCCTTTACCTGCCTGCTGAACCTGCAAACATTTAGAAAACATGTTTTTAAAAATATTGATTGTGTGTATTACTCCACCAAGGTACGTATGGAGTCTCAAAAGAGCCAAAATAAAAAAAATATATACACCATTAAATAAATAAATAAATGTGGCATTAGGTACGGAGCCCCTAAAGAGGCAAAAAGAAAAAAAAAAAAAAAGGCAAGTTAAAAAAATAAAGAAATTGAAGAAAAAAAATGTTAAAGTTAAAAAAGAAAAATCTAGGTACTGACTGACTTGTGATTGATAGTGACTGGTGCTCACCAGTCAGAATTTTTTTTTTTTACTTCAATTTTTAGAAAAAAATATTTTTCCAGTTACTATCTGATGCACACCAATTACTAATCAGATTTTTTTTTTTATTTTTATAAAAATAAAAATAAATTCTGGAAAATTGTCTAGGATTTTTATCGGAAAAAAATATTAATTTAATTTTTTAAATTTCATTTTGATGTCTCTTTAGGGGCTCCATACCAAGGCAATCAGCAGCAGAAAAAATACCTTTTGTTGGTGATTTTTTTTAAAGGTTAAAGTAAATCCTATATGACATCAACTAAGTGTATTTTATTTTGAAATGAACTTGTATGTATTAATGTCAGAAGAAAAATAAATTAAAGATGTTACATAGAGAATAATACAACACTGTTATAAGTCAATCAAGCTATAAATGTATGGCTTAATAGCCGCAAAAATGAAAATAAAGTGTATTTTTCTTAAAGGTGAAAAGAAACTGACTTAAAAAATAAAAGTTTTGCTTAAAATGAGCTGTAATAAAATGGAGTTAGAAACCCTGAAGATTGAGGGTGATGGAAATGTTAATGAAAGTAAGAACTCGAAGACAAAATGTTTCCAGTTGTAGAGTCTATAGAACCTGCTAACTTGCAACACTTGGATCAGCAGCTCTAGTCAAAGTGAAACAGAAAGTGGGTTGATGATTCATGTGCAGGTTTTGATGACACAGAGCTGGATTGTGGTTTCCAGCCCACAGACGGCGTGATGCTTCTGCTTCCTCAGAGATACCGCTCTGCATCGTTTCCCTGCCGTCCTCGTCCACGACGCCGGGGTCTTACTAATGCGGAGCGGAATCTGCCGAGGCCCGCTTCTCTGATCTGCTCTGGTAATAAATACATCACAGTAAATCTGGCCTCTTTAGTCCTTCAGCCGTGGACTGATGCCATGAATGCTGAGTACACACGTGTACACACACACACACACACAGACACACGGGAGAGACTTCAGTGACATTGAAGTGAGACGGGTCTCACTGAAAGCGAGACAGGTTGTGTGTGATCCTCTGCTGGACAAGGAGAACTTTGTCCTTTTGATGTGCCTGATACCGACTGGCCTGGATTTGGCGCCATCTTTAGTTTAAAGACACACACAAAAAAAAGAGTATCTGCTTTAAATAAGATGATTAAACCAGAGGGAGTTAAGATGATCCTTTAGAACAGGGATCCCAAACTACGGCCCGCGGGCCGGATCTGGCCCTCCTCCACATTTGACCCGGCCCCCCCAAACAGTTGGGGCTAAATCAGACATTTTTCCATTTTTTTAGGATACTTTGGCATTTAGCAAACATTTCAGCTTTATGCTAGCTGTTTTGGTTAATTAAGGCTTTTTCCGTTTTTTAGACTAATTTGGAGTTTTGCTAATAGTTTAGATTTATGCTAGCTGTTTTGGCTAATTACATCTTTTTTTCATTTTTTAGACTAATTTGGAGT
Organism: Oryzias javanicus; assembly: GCA_003999625.1. NCBI lineage: Eukaryota > Metazoa > Chordata > Actinopteri > Beloniformes > Adrianichthyidae > Oryzias > Oryzias javanicus. Next base: position 13,900,134 of record CM012451.1, read on the forward strand.
TTAACTAATATTTTAGCTTTAAACTAGCTGTTTTGTTTATATTAAACATTATTAAAAAAATTTAAGCTATTTGGCATTAAGCTAATATTTTAGCTTTATGCTAGCTGTTTTGGCTATTTAAGGCTTTTTTCAGTTTTTTAGACTAATTTGTAATTTAGCTAATATTTGAGCTTTATGCAGCTGTTTTGGCTAATTACATCTTTTTTCTGTTTTTTAGAATAATTTGGAATTTAGCTAATATTTTAGCTTTAAGCTAGCTGTTTTTGGTTAATTACATGTTTTAGACATTTTCTTTAGCTAATTTGGCAATTTAGAGCCAGAATATATTACAGCTTTTGCTAGCTGTTTTGGTTAATTAAGGCTTTTTCAGTTTTTTAGACTAATTTGGAGTTTCGCTAATAGTTTTAGATTTAATTGCTAGCTATTTTGGCTAATTATGTCTTTTTTTGTTATTTAGACTAATTTGGAGTTTAACTAATATTTTTAAAGTTTTAAGCTAGCTGTTTTGGTTTATATTAGAACATTATTAAAAAGTTTTTTGTAGCTAATTTGGCATTTAGCTAATACTTAATGAGCTTTTTATGCTAGCTATTTTAGCTAATTACATTTTTTTTTTTTGTTGTTTAGACTAGTTTGGAGTTTAACCAATATTTTAGCTTTAAGCTAGCTGTTTTGTTTATATTAAACATTATTCAAAAATATAGAAAAAAAAAAAAACATTATTCAAATATTTTTAAGCTAATTTGGCATTTAGCTAGTATTTGAGCTTTATGCTAACTGTTGTGGCTATTTAAGGCTTTTTTCAGTTTTTTAGACTACTTTTTAGTTTAGCTAATATTTGAGCTTTATGCTAGCTGTTTTGGCTAATTACATCTTTTTCTGTTTTTTAGAATAATTTGGAATTTAGCTAATATTTTTAAAACAAAAAAGCTGTTTTGGTTAGACATTTTTCCAATTTTTTAAGCTAATTTGGCATTTAGCTAATATTTGAGCTTTATGCTAGCTGTTTTAGCTAATTACATCTTTTTTCTGTTTTTTTAGACTAATTTGGAATTTAGCTAATATTTTAGCTTTAAGATAGCTGTTTTGGTTATATTAAACATTATTCAAATATTTTTAAGCTAGTTTGGCATTTATCTAATATTTGAGCTTTATGCTAGCTGTTTTGGCTAATTAAGGCTTTTTCAGTTTTTTAGACTACTTTGGAGTTTAGCTAATAGTTTAGATTTATGCTAGCTATTTTGGCTAAATTAAACATTTTTTCAGTTTTTTTATGCTAATTTGGAATTTAGCCAATATCTCAGCCATATGCTAGTTGTTTTGGCTAATTCCAAATTTCTTTTACGTTTTTTCGGCTAACTTAGCACTTTGCTAACATTTTAGCTGGCTATCACTTTAAGCATCTTCAGCTATCAATCTATTGCAGGTAATGCTATATATCTCATTTTTAATGTTTTAGTATTATTTTTTCTGTGAAAATTACGTATATAAATTGTTTCAAATTTGGCTAATGTGTGGTTTTCCATAAAAACATGTTTAAATGTAATTTTAAAAAAAAAACTTTCCACATTTTCATCATCAGAACACAGTGGAGTCACAAATAGACGTCATGAAATGTTTGTAATGATTAGAATTTCACAGAAAAACAAAAAAAGTGAGCATGTTGTTCGAATTGCTAATCCGGTACTATATAGTTTTTAGTAGTTAGTTAACTCAATGCCAATGTTACACTCCCAACCTGGCATTACCAGTGTGTTAAAAAAGCAGCTTGAATAAGAAAAATGAAGATTTATAGTCGTTCACAAGTGGATGCATCCGAATGGAGCGGAGCACGGGGCTTGATTCTAGATCACAATGATTTGAATGAAGAATTTATGTCCTCCATCATTGGAGAAATGCCTCAAAACATGCTAAAAACCCCTTTTCCATGTAATTTTATTGATGATCTGAGGTCAAAAAGGAATTCTGATCCACCACATGAGCCAAACAGACAGTATTATAAACCAGAACAGATTTAAATCATGTCGTCCCCCCCCCCGTCAGGAACAGCTGCTTGCTCATCCAGAGCGTTCTGCAGTCGGCCTGAAATGTGACTCGTCTCCATACCTGCTGTGGGATTTTCCCTTTATGCAGAACACTGATATGACCTCACCGTGATTCCATCCCAGCACGAGTATCAATGCTCGGCGCCGACATCAGCGAGGCGAAGGTTGCGCCAAGTTAAACAAGCAGATGGCACGGGAGGTCTTACCGCCAGAGGGGGGAGAAGCCGAGACTCTACAGATACTCCAAACTCAGCAACCGCATTTCAAAATCCTTATCAACTCAGATTAACTGGGATTCATTCAATTAGAGAATCTCAAAAAATGTTTTTTTTTTTAAATTAAAGCTATGAGTGCATACGCTTTCTCCAAATCTTTAATTGATCCTCTCTTTTTTAAGAAACATCTGATCTGATTTCCTGAACCTCCGCGCTACAAGAGCTAACAAGAATTGCTTTTGTGTATTTATGAACGAAGCATCTGCTGCAGATTAATTGGAAGTGTGCTGTGTTGGCTGCCATTCTGCTCACTGTTACAGCGAGAACAAGAGTGCAGAAGCAGCAGGCTGAAAACGGTTGATACATAAATCTGTTGGGCTGATTTTTTTTTTTTTTCGGTCTCCTTTTCTAAAAGAAACTTTCCTTTTTACTAAAAGAAAAGAAAATATATTTGATAAAAATGCATCATTCATCTGTTCTTCCTCTTTGGTTCTGAGATGCTCAAATCAGTGGATGAAAAACTAAATTTTTAACTGTACGACGTCACTTCTTTTGCATAAGATTAAAGGTTTTTTAAATGGAAAATGCTGCCTTTTGCTGAAAATGGTGACGCAATTTACTTTAGTTGCTTTTAGCAAAATTTACAAAAACAATGGAAATGTTGATAAGGAACTATGAAAGAGCGCTAAAGTTGACCTAAATTTAGTAAAAATTTCTTTAAAATTCCTCTCCATTACATCATTTTAGCATCAGACTAGCATTTTTAGTCTATTCTATGTTGGTTTTATTCTGTTTTACTTGGCTTTGTGCTTTTTATTCTTTACTATTGCACAATGTTCTATGTTTTTTCCCTGTGTACAGCACTTAAGGCCCCCTTGACTGGTGGTGGAAGGTGCTTTATAAATCCATAAATTAAATTAAATTAAATTAAATAATATATGACAATGTTGCAAAAATATTTAGCATGTTGCTTTTATGAGCTAAGCTTCTAATTAGCCCCCAAAAAACCTTAGGAGATTCCAAACTAGCTAAAAAACTAGCTTGTTCCTTAAATACTTGCTAAACTCCAAATTAGTCAAAAATTCTTCAGTAAAGTAAATTAGTAAAAAAACATTAGAATGTTGCTAAAATAGAAGCTAAACTCTAAATTAGCTTAGAAAACCTCAGTTAACCTGACTCAGTTAAAAACGTTAGCATGCTGATTAAATCTTAGCTAAACTCCTAATTAGCATAAAAAATGTCAGTAGATTTCAAATTAGCCAGAAAAGCTAGCACGTTGCTTAATTACTATAAACTCCAAAATAGCTTAAAATTCCTCAGTGAGCTAAATTAGCAAAAAATCGTTAGCCTGTAGCTAAAATATTAGGCAAACTTTAAATTAACCTATAATACCTCAGCAGATAACTAATTAGCCAAAAAACGTTAGCATGTTGCTAAAATATTAGCCAAACTCCAATTTTTTTGGGAGAAATTTCCTCTTAAAGATTAAATTATAGTCCATGAATACAATTAAAGTCTTGTTGCTGATATACTTAAATTTTTTAAATTTGAAGACTTTTTCATTTATTTCCTATGGAACATATTTTTCTCAATATTTCAAAATCGATAAAGTTTATCAGTGTCAAAAATACAAGCAGTAACGTCCTGAACAGCTAAACGTTTTGATACCAAGATTGATGAAATCGCTGAAGATCGAGTTTTTATGTGCCGACAAACATACAGAAAGGAACAGGAGAACCATTAAATGTTTACTAAACAATGATTTGGTATTTACTAAGATTTTTTAGACTATTTTGAATTTCAGCTAATATTTCAACTAAATGCTAATTGTTTTTTTTTTTTTGTTTTTTTTTTTTTTTGGCTGTTTTGGAGTCAAGCTAATATTTACAGGGTTGCTGGTTGGGGAAATTAGTTTTTTTTTTTCATTTTTTAGGCTATTTTGAAGTGTGCCAAATTCTTCAGCTATATGCTAGCTGTTTTGGCTAACCGAAGTTTTTTATTTTGTTTTGTTTTTATAAGGCAAATTTGGCATTTAACTAATATTTTTTAGCTATCAGCTTCAGCATTTTTAGCCATCGGCTTCAGCGTTTTTAGCCATCAGCTTCAGCATTTTTAGCCATCAGTTTTAGCATTTTTAGCCATCAGCTTCAGCATTTTTAGCCATCAGTTTTAGCATTTTTAGCCATCAGTTTCAGCATTTTTAGCTTTCAGCTTTAGTGGTTTCAGCTATCATTTTCAGTATCTTCAGCAGCCACATTCAGCTCACAGCATTCACTCTAGCATTATTGCAGTTACTGCTATATATCAAATTCATAATTATGTTAAAAAGTTCTGTTTCAAGTTTTAAAAAAGCAATTTTCTTGTGTTCAATTACTTTTTATCCTTTTCATCCCGCGACCTAAGGTATGTTTTGGATTTTGGCCCCTTTTTTGATTGAGTTGGACTGATTAATACTAATTAATTCAGTATTACAATTATTAATATTATTAATATATTTAAAAAAAATATTTTTTCTTTACAAATTAAAATAAAACACAATTTTGGATCAAAAAGCTATTTGTTTCGCTACATTGCTATGACCAGGGGAACAGAGGAACACCAGTTTTTGAGTGAATTGATCAATCAATTAATTAACCAATTGATCAATCAATCATTTATAAAACAGGAAAGGATTAAAACAGTTGGGCCTGACTCACTTATGAACTGTTTTCAGCAGGTTAAACATAAAATTCAAGTTATAATACGCACCAAAACAAACAAAAACAATCAATATTATATAAATAATAACAATATTAGTATCATCATTAACAAAAAATAACAAATAATCAATTAAAGCTTTTATAGGGATTGCAAAAATTACAAAAAAAAAATGTTTTAAATGCAATATGAGAGGCTTAAATTTCACATTTTTCACATTTGATGTATTTTTTATCTCTTCATTGTCATTTGCCGTCCTTCCAACATCTTTAAGCCCCTCCCACCCCTATAGGAAACGCTCTAACTGATTCTCTTAAAAAGTGAACATGTGTGGTTTGAGGAACACATGTCTGTGACACGTTGATATTCCTGGGAGGGTGTGACTCGGTTTTATAGCAGCAGGTGTGTGACTGCACGTCACAAACATGTCAAACATGCAAATGCTTGGAAATCCATGTAACATGTTTCTTTGAACTCTAAATTAAAAGCAGATTTGAAGTTTTGAAACTGATGACTCCCTGAACTTAAAATGATTTTTGTTCCCGTTTCTCCTCCTTCCCAGAGATCGAGCCGTTTGTCCTCGGATGTCTGCGTCTTATCCGGTTTCAGCAGCAGAACTTTCATGATCCAGCCTGAACGGGTCACTCCACACGTCTGAACCTCTCGGTTGAACATGTGAAGTTATGGCACCACGTCAGCTTATTGCAGTCATAGTGAAAATTCAAACCAACACAGAACTGGAAGGCTTTCCTGTCTCCAGACTTTGTGGAAAAACTCGCTGAAAGCTGACTGAAAGCTGATTTCATAACATTTTAAAGATGCTTTGTCAACTTCCTGTCTCCAAAATAAAAAAAACCAAAGAAATGTATTAATAAAAGTGATTTATTTTCTTAAAAAAACAAACAAATACACAGTTTTGATAGACAAAACCTTTGTATAATTTTTTCAAAAAGTTCAAATCTCATTCATTCACAAAACAAAAACACTTTTATAGCTTATAAATATAAAAAAATACCAGAATTTAAAACAGCAAAAGTGTAAATATTTGGCATTTATAAATAATATTTGCCTGCATGTCTATTGTCGTGTATATTGACCTTTTCTCGTTTCGCAAATACACATTTTTTCCACTTACAAAACCATGGAAAAAAATTCATTTCCAAATATATTTGTATTGCCAAAAGTATTGATATTTTTGAATGTGTTAAATTTTGTAATGAGACGTTTTGAAGATCTAATTTGTAAAACACACATTTACAAAAAAAAAAAAAAAAAACTGAGATAAACAGGATTTTTCTGCAGAACAGGAACATTTGTTTGGATTTTTCACATTCTACTCAAGTCTTTTAGATGTAAAAATTAAGTCTTGGTAGTTTTTCATCACTTTTACACTTTATCAAGTCAAAATAGAAAACAAGAATAAAAAAATAATACGATGGTTTATGTGTAAGTTTTTTTTTTTTTTTTTTTCCTTCCTTGAACCGCCACCTTAACGTGGTGGAGGGGTTTGAGTGCTCGAGTGATCCCGGGAGCTATGCTGTCTTTGCTAAATATATTTTTATGGAGAGTAACATATTGAAAGTTGATTTAAGTTGATTTATTCTGGAATAATATTCCTGTCTGTTTTTATTCATAGTAATGTTAAAATGTTTTAAGGTTTTAAATGCATTTTTAAGTGTGTTCAGTAAATGTTTATCCAAAACCTAAGGTGTGTTTTGGAAAGAAAAATAATACAAAAGAAAATTTGCCCCCCTCTAGACTTTAAAGTTCATGTTGATGAGATTCAAAAATAATTCACTGACTGTATCGCAGCAAAATTATGATTCCTAGAATTCTCTTTCAGACTTAAGTGAAAGATAATATGTGCATTTTAATTCATCTGTGCAAAAAAACTCGTTTTTTCCCTGAATTATTTTCATAGATTATTAAAGTTTAATCCATAAGAACTAAGTTCTCCTAAAAAGAAATCAATGTAGGAAATATTACAGACTAATTGGTCCATCTAACACATTTCTGATGTTCTCATGTGATCATGTAAATGACGCTCAAGTGAATCGATTTTACAGAAATGACCTTTTTTCTTTGTTTAGATTCATTTTAGAGCTCGTCAAAATTTTTTGTGTCAAAAGCTAATTCAAACTGCTGTAATAGATAGTTCTTAGTCAATTCTAATATTCTAAAATTATTTGGACTGATTTGGTCAAATAACATGAAAGCTATTGAAGAAAAACGTGAAAATTTACACTAAAAAATGGACTAAAATTAGAAAAAGCATCAAAAGCTAATTTAAATTGCTGTAATAGATAGTTCTTAGTCAGTTTTATTATTTTAAAGGGTTTTGGTTTGATCTGGTCCAATACTTTAAGAACTATTGAAGAAACATTCTGTCATTTGTTGACGGTCCCTAAATATGAACAAAGCGAATGTCTGTCGAATATCCAGCCTAAAACTAACTTCACCGCAGTTCAAAGAACTGGTTAACCGGTTTATTGGTTAATAGAATGAAATGCTGTTAATTTGTCTTTGCACACTTGTACAATGACATTAAAAATTCAAAAATACCTTTTTTTTCAAGTGCAGAGTATATAGAGTATTAAAGTATAAAACAAAGTGCAGGTTCTATATTAAAATTATATTTATATTAAAAATATATTTAAATATAAATACTAAAGCAATAAAAACCAAGCGAACATCTCCCATTCATCATACAAAGTTGAATTTAAAGAGACTATTAACTAACTTCAGTCAACTATTGATGGAATATAATCTTTTTTTTAGTCTGGTGTTTGAAAAATGATAAACAACAAAAGGAACTGGTCTCTTTAAAAGTTTGTAGAGATGTGGCAGTTTATAAGAAGAAGAGCGACTGGAACTAAAAGAGATCGACTGAGAGAACAAACACTCAACTGCAGCTTGGCAGCAACACCAGGAAAAGTTGGTTTGACCCGTTTGAGGTTCCATTGATTTTCAGGATTTTCCAGGTTGCATCTCAGGCCGTCCCACACCGGGGTGTGTGCAGCTTATTTTGATGTTTTTTGTTTGGTTCGTTCTAAAGGAATTTCTGCTCCACTGGACGGAACTGGAAGTTCAGGATCGGCAAATAATCCACCATCTTTAATAATATGAAATAAACTCTTAAATGAAAACTGAAGAGGAAACTATTATTATCAACATTTTTACTTTATAGTTGTATACATGATGGATTTCTGGTTTCCTGTACATTTCACTAAAGTCATTCTATATAATGATTTTAATCATAATTGACCCGTTATTTCTGTACATGATGAAGCTCAATGGCTTTTCTGTGAAATCTGTGCATTTTAATCTCTGTGGATTCACATAAATGAGATTTATGAACTTACTGTGATTGTTCAGAGGCAAAACACGCCAGGTTAAAACACAAAATATATTTTTAAAAGCACTTTTTGTTGGATGCCTAGTAGTTTCATTTAAAACTGATTTTTCCTTTTCTAGTTGGGTTTGTGTCGTTTTCGTGATTTTAAGCCTCCAGTAATTTGATGTCACAAATAATCCAATTAGTTAAATAAATATGTAAATAAACAACCAAATTAAAACATAAATAAATAAAAAAATAAATAAATAAATAAGCAGACAAATAAATAAGCAACTAAATAAATAGCTGGATTAAAAAAAGAAAAATAAATAAACAGAAAAATAGCTGAATAGGAAACAAATTAAAAAAATAAACACCCAAAATAAAATAAATAAATAAATAATTAAATAGTCAAATAAATAAAAAGACAAATCAAAAAATAGACAAATAAAAAAAATAAACAGCTGAATAAATAAATAAATAAATAAATAAATATTCAAATAAATCCAAAATTAATAGCCAGATAAATACGTAAATAAAAAAATGGCAGAATAAAAAAAGAAAAATAAATAAACGAGTAATTAAATAGCCGAGTAAAAAAACCAACAAAAAAGAACAGAATAAATAAATAAATAAGCTGGATAACCAAACAAGCAAACTGTTGAACCTTTATTTATCCAGGTGGGTCGATTGAGAACAATTTCTCATTTTTTGACGACAGAGCAATAAAAGTTACATACACATAAAACATGATGTCATCACACATCAGTATTACAATAAAAAATCTACAGGAGGCTACAAGTTAGTGTTTATAATAAAAAAGACTGGAGGAGACGCATGAAAAATTTAGAAAAACATCTGAAGATTTATTAACAGAGACAAAAGTACAAACTTCAAGGTTTTCTTCATCTTATTCCAGTCAAAGGTGGCAGACAAAAAGAATAAAAGGAGATACGAACCCAAGGTACAACTATAGTGACCCAGCAGCAAGGCCAAGGGGCCCCAGATGGTGAAAATGTGGGCAGAAAATGTGGACCCCAAATGGGTTTGTCCACAGTTTCCGTGGGGGTCCCACCTGATACTCAGTGGGTTAGCTCGCTATGCTAGCCAGCCACAGCTCACTAGCTTGCAACAGCGGTGCTTGCTAGCTCCATAAAGTAGCGCTCTCTACAGCGAAGCTCACTAACATGCTACAGCGGAGCTTGCTAGCTAGCCACAGGGGAGCTTGCTAGCTAGTGACAACAAAGCTAGTATTTATTAAACTGATCTGATAATGTCGCCACAAGCCAAGAAAGGGAGGGCTGTCAATTTTACCAGTTTATGCTTTGTAGAGAGAGTGAATGATTTATTTCAGTACAGAAAGCCAACCTTTGCTACTATTGTGTTTTAGAATCAAAGGTAAGTGAACTCTTCATTTATATGAGCGGACATGTTGAAGTCGTGAAGTCGAAAAGTTGCAATACTGCCTCACAAGCTGACTGACAATTGAAAATTATAAAGTTAATTTTGTTAGTATTGATCTGAAGGCTGGAGAACTCCTGTTGAAACTCTTCTGAAGAGATCTAGAGTGGATGTGTAAGAAACAATGTCATCAGCGTAAAAACGAACAATGGAATTTCCAGCAGAATGAGCAATTTAGTTTATTTAGATTTTGAACAATTGGTCCCAAGATGGCAGGACCCCTTTGCAGAGGTGACATTTGTCAAAGAGAAAAGGATTCTGGAACAATATTTAACCCCTCAAAGTCTGAATTTATCTCTAGCAATTAAAAGAAAAAAAACATTTATGGTTTTTGCCTTCAAGTTGATGCTAAATTAAAATAATTTTGGTGGCAAAGCGGTTTATTTATTTTAAAACTACATTTATATTTTTAGGAAGCAGCTATTTATTATGATGAAATATTTTTTTTATGTGTATGGAGACCATTTTAAGTGCTTATGGATCTTTTGAAGCTATTGAAATTTAAAAAATAGTTTGGATTTTTAAACTGTAAAGGTTGTTTGTGATCTCTACACAGAGTTTATCAAACAAAACTTGCAAAAAAAAGCTTTTTTATGTAAAAACTGAAGAACTGTGGGTCACAAACTGGTAAACAGCACCCCCCTGTGGTTGGATTTGGTACAGCCCTCATTCATGCTCGCTCCAGCAGCAGCAATGTGTGCACCATTCACTCTCCTCCTCTTTTTCCTCTCTCTGGATGAACTGCAGTAACCTTCCTCTGCTTGTGTGTGTGTGTGTTCGCTCTCAGACGTCGCTGCTGCCAAATTGTGTGAAAAGGAGGATCCTGCTCCTCCGGCTCTTTGCTCCTGCTCTCCCTGCGTCCTGCAGTTTGAGGCGTTGCTATGAATCAGAGCAAATATTCCTCCTGACGACCGCTGCCTCTCCTTCCTCCCGCTCATCAGAGGGAGAGAATAAAAAGGCAGTCACACACCCATGCTGGTTGACTGAAAATGACTTCATTGTGTATAAAAATACACAATACAGACAAGAAAAATGAAAAGATCTTCTAAATGGAGTTCCATTTTTGAAACAAAGCTACTAATCTGAAAATTAGAAACCCTTAAAACCGGAGCTCCAGTGTTTCAGTTCTTTTATTTTCTATAATTTTGCAACTATTTAACAGATAATTCCATAATGAAAAAAGTGAAGCATTGAATCAATTAACAAAAGTTCTATAATTTGTTACATTTAAAATGATTAATTTTCATCAAATTAAACATTTAAACAGATGGTTTCCTCAACTTGAATATTTAAATTATTAAAAAATAATATTTTTAAACACCTTAAAGACCTTTTTTTAAATTGATCCAATGTTTCACTTTTTACAGTGCAACCAGTAAAGAGAAACTGCAGGATCTTGTGTGCATTTTTTGTAATAATATAGAACATAAAGATCGAAATTGTAGCTGTGAAACATTGGATCAGTTAACAACAGCTCTGTAATTTGTTACGTTTAATATTATTATTATTTTTCCTTAAATTAACATTTTGAGTTGATGGTTTACTCAACTTAATTTTTTTGATAAAAACTGATATTTTTAAATGAAGCAAATTACAGACCTTTTGTTAATTAAATACAATGTTTCACTTTTTACAGTGTAATCTGCAGGGACTCGCGCATTTTTTCAAATAGTTGCACCACAAAAAGCTTGAAGTTGTAGCTGTTTTTCCCAAAAGCTATTAGCTAATTGCACTGTTACAAGTGAAACACTGGATCAATAAACAACAGCTCTTTAATTTGTTACATTTAATATTATTATTATTTTTCCTCAAATTAACATTTTGAGTTGATGGTTTACTCAAGTTTAAAATGTAATTTGAAATTAATATTTAAAAAGGTAACAAATTACAGAACTTTTTGTTTTTAACTTGATCAAAAGTCTTACTTTTTTTACTGTAACCATAACAAGAGAAACTTTACTCTGGAAAAAGTGAAACATTGTATCAATTCACCAAAGTTCTGTTATTTGTTAAATGTAAAATGATTAATTTTCATCAAATTAAACATTTAAGTTGATGGCTTACTCAACTAAAAAAAGAAACTAATATTTTTAAATGTAACAAATTACAGAACTTTTTTAAGTGCAGTAGATTCTGAAGAAGAATCTACTGGAATTAGATAAACTCTAACTTCTAGATTGAACATTTTGATCCAACTTTTCCAATAAAACCGAATCCTCATGCTGTAATTTTGATATTTGGGTACTCAAGTTTCCTGTAAAAGGGATCAGAAGGGAAACATTTCTTTGACAAACTGCCTGAGTCAGCAGCTTTGATGCCTATATGTGGGTTAAAAATACTACTCTGTTTCCTCCCTGCCAAGTTACAAATCCACACACAGACCTCTGTAAAGAGCCCTCAATATAGCAATGCTAATGTTGTATTTTTTACTTGTCAATACAAATATTATGTACGTGTCATTTAAGAACTTCAAATATATAAGTAAAAACTGCAGTTTCACTCAAATATCCGAGACCTTTTTGAGTTTCTTTTGCCGATTTTATGCTCCGAATGATTTAAAAATAAATCTAAACTCTTGATTCAACTGCAAAGTGTCTCCCTAATTCTTAAGAAAATTGCTGTAAATCCAAAAACTATGAGGGGTTGGGATTCGGAGGCATCATCATGTGACCTCAAACCGAGATGCTTTTTCTGTTTTTACTGTTAGATCTCATGACTGTTGGTTGAATCAAAACGTGAATTTGGTTTCAAAGGTGTTGCATCTATTGATGAATCTCATGGGAGTGGGATAGACCTGAGTTTGTGTTTTTTTCATCACAAATATAAGTTGTGGTGTCCCTCAGGGCTCTTTACGTGACTCCATACTTTTCCCTTATGATGCAAATGCAATACAGCATTCATCTGTAATCACAGTACTTCAAATAATCAAGAATTTCTATCTATTAAAGCGAGTGTTAAAGTCAAGGCCCGGGGGCCGTATAATTCCATCCGGTGCTCCAGATCATTTTATTGTTATTTATGGCCCAATGTTATCCTGCGCATAATATTCCTGCCTTCTTATTATTCATGATTATGTTAAAAAGTTACTGTTTTAAAGTTTTAAAAATTGGAATTAGCTTTTTGGACTATTTTGGCATTTACTAAGGTTTTTTTTTAGGCTTTTTTGGAGTTTAGCTAATATTTCAGCTTTGTCTTATCTAAGCTTTTTTTTTAGGCTGTTTTGGAGTTTGGCAAATATTTACATGCTAGCTATTTTGGGTTTTTTAGGCTTTTTTTCTTTCTTTTTTCTTTTTTTTTAGGGTATTTTGACGTTTAGCTGATCTCTCAGCCACAGGCTAGCTGTTTTGGCTAACCTAACTTTTTTTTTTTTTTAGTTTTTGAAGGCTAATTTGGCATTTAGCTAATATTTTAGCTGACTATCAACTTGAGCATTTTCAGCTATCAGCTTCAGAATTTTTAGCTATCAATTTCATCATCTTCAGCGGACAAATTCAGCTTACAGCATTCACACTAGCATTATCATGTAAGACTATTTGCTTAATGTAGATTGGTTCGTTCCAGTCTTGTTCAGGTGTACAAGTTTGTTTTTGGTGTCCTACGACAGCTCTATGGAAGTGAGGTTTCAGTCTGATTTCTGTAAGGCAGGGGTATTCAACTCCAGGCCTCGAGGGCCGCATTCCTGCAGGTTTTCCAACATACCCGGATCTGGCATGCTCCAATTGGTTGGACACACCTGAACCAGGTAATCAGTCATGAGTAGAGTTTGGATATCTGGAAATTATGCAGACACTGTGGCCCTCGAGGCCTGGAGTTGAATACCCCTGCTTTAAGGGGTGTGTCCAAGTGTCCTTGATGCAGATAACCAGTTCAATCAGGAGAAATTAATGCATGTAAAAATATTAGATTGGTTCATTCCAGTCTTGTTCATGTCTACAATCTTGTTTTTGGTGTCCTTTGATAACTCTTTGGTCTTTAGAAGAGAGGTAGAAGTCTTACTGTTTTGTGTTTAAGTGTCTTTTATACGGATAACCAGTCTAATCAGAAGAAATAAATACTTTCTTTTGTGTGTTTTTTGTAGATTGGTTTATTCTAGTCTTGTTGAGGTCTACAGTTGTGTTTCTGGTGCCTTAAAACAGCTCTTTGGTATTTGGAAGAGAGGTCCCAGTTTGTATGTTTAAGAGGGTGTTCCGTTGTCTTTTATACAGATAACTTGTCTATTCAGGAGAAATTAATACAAGTAAAAATGTTTGCTTATTGTAGATTGGTTCATCCCATTCTTGTTCAGGTCAACCATATTGTTTCTGGTGTCCTACAATAGATCTTTGGTCAATGGAAGAGAAGTTGCAGTTTGACTGTTTAAGAGGGTGTTCAGGTCTCTTTCATACAGAAAACCAGTTCAATCAGGAGTTATTAACACATGTTAATGTAGATTAACACGTGTGCTTATTGTTGATTGGTTCATCCTAGTCTTGTTCAGGACAACAATGTTGGTTTCGGTGTCCTTCGACAGCTCTTTGGTCTATGGGAGTGAGGTTCCAGTCTAAATAGGAAATGATGTGTTCAAGTGTCTTTTACACAGACAACCAGTTCAATCCGGAGAAATGAATACATGTCAAAATGTTTGCATTTCAATGTTTGTTTTCAGGTCTACAATCTCCTTCCTGGTTTCCTTTGACAGCTCTTCGGTCAATGGAAGAGAGCTTGAAGTCTGAATATTAAAGAGTGTGTTCAGGTGTCTTTTATATATAACATAAGTAAAAAATGAAGGAAGAAGAGCTTCTCAAAGAAGTAGTAACAGGTCTATGAAGGACAGAATTCTTGATTGTTCGTAGGAGCTAAATCTTGTTTTTTTGAACCATTATACAAAATATGTATTTAAGAATAAAACATCACAACATTTCCTGAAGAATTTTTTTTCTACATTCTATCTCACCGTTGAAGTGTTCCTGTGATTCCATGATGACTATAACAGACCTCTCTCATCATTTTAAATGGGACAGCTTGCAGAACCAGTGACTGCCAAATACGTTTTTGGCTCTCTGTAAATGCAAAAAGGATAAAAGAAAATGTGAAGAAAGAGTAAAGGTGAAGGCTGGGAGTGTGCAGTCTTTGATCTGTCAAGCTGCAGTTTGTAAGAAATGTCGTGATCACATCTAACTCATCGGGCCTCTGAGGTAGCTTGAAAAACCATTAACAGTCAGGAAAATCTACTTCAGCATCCAGAAATGGAACATAAAACTAGATTACATAAGGGGAAACATATACATTTTTTAATGGAAAGACTGCCAAGTTCCCTGGAATAGAGTTGAAGTCAAATGAATGAAGAAAATGTAAAGGCGTTCAGTGTTCAGAAAGTTATTTTCTTTTATGGGAGAAAAAAAAAAGTCCTCAGACTCCATTTATCAAGGACAGAGACGTAACATTTAGACTGTTGGTGAAAGCTGCAAAGTCCAGCTTGGGTTGCGTTGGTGGTCCACCTGAACTTGCTCCATGATGCAGCTTCTGAAGAATTCGAGAGATGTTATTTCAGCCAGTTTGCATATATCACACTTATAAAGACAGAGAAGATCATGTTCCTTACAAGTCGGTGATTATACATGTGAGACAGTTCTCATGGTATGCAAAGTTCCTCAGGGTTCAATTGCTGAACCTCTGCTGTTCTGTTGTTTAACACTTCCTTTATGTCAGCAATGAAAAATCGCATGATTGCAATGATGGAAAAGTCAATGCCAGGTTACTGGGGGAGAGTTGGTCCGTCCAATAGTCAAACCTCAGATCCAGGAAAAACAATGCAGTTTCTTGGTCGTGGAGTGGTGGACCGGCTCTACGCCCTCTTTAGGGTGCTGGAGGATTCGTCAGAGTCACAGCAAGGGTGCTCTGTTAGTATGGGGGTCTGGGGAGCCTGATGACGGCTGTCCGGTCTCTGTATGACCAGAGCAGGAGCTTGGTTCACATGGACCTGTTCCCGGTCCATGTTGGACTCCTTCAGGTTCATCAGCAATTCTGTTTATAGTCTCTATGGACAGAATTTCTAAGCGCAGCCAGGGTCCAAATGGGTCTGTTTTGGGGAGCACATGATTTCCTCTCTACTCTTTGCAGATGATGTTGTTCTGTTGGCTTCATCGAGCCAGGACCTCCAGCATGCATTAGAGCTGGGATGAGGGTCAGCACCACTAAGTCTGAGTCCGATGGTAGTTTACCCTCTCTAAGAGGGTGGAGTGCTCCTGCCTCAGGTGAAGGATTTTAAGTATCCTCGGGTCTTGTTCAGCTACAAGCCGATTGGTGCAGCGTCCTGCTATGCGGTCACGATATCGGTCCGTTGTGGTGAAAAGAGAGCTGAGCCAGAGAGTAAAGATCTCCGTTTACCGGTTGATCTTTGATCCGATTCTCACCTATGTACATGAGGTCTGAGTCATGACTGGAAGAATGAGATCCCGACTACAAGCACCTCTGGAGGGGGGGGGGCTGGGCGCTCCTTTGGAGATAGGGTGAGAAGCTCGGTCACCCAGAGAGAGCTTGGACTAAAGCCCTTGCTTATCCACTTGAGGTGGCTCAGGTATCTAGTCCGGATGCCTCCTTGACTCCTCCCTGGGGAGGTGTTCTGGGCATGTCCCACTGGGCGTAGATCCGGGACACGCTGGTGAGACTACGTCTCTCATTTGGCTTTGAAATGCCTCGGGAGCAGGAGGAAGTTACCAGGGAGAGGGAAGTCTGCGCAACATGGCTTGGACTGCCGCCCCCGTGACCTGGTCGGGGACGAGCAAATGATGATGGATGGATGCAATAATGTTTCAAAACACACTTATGAAAACAACACTAAACTTTACATACATCTGCCACTGCTTGGAGCAGTTTAGCGGTCCTCTACATTTGTCCTTAACTCCTTTGAGGACATTTGGGGCTATTCAATGATACCAAATGTAAAGAGAGACGGATTCAGGAAATTGCAGTTTTTCAGTCTTTAATCACCTAACGCTTCAATAGCCAGGCTGCAGTTGGTCCAAAATGCAGCAGCAAGATTTATTTGTGGGGCCAAAAAGTTTCCACATAGCCGATCTGTGCTTCTTTGAACTTCCAGTGCTGTACTGGGTGAGGTTTTATCAAAATTCTTGTTTTTACTTTTAAGTCACTGGCAGGGATGGCACCTCCTTGTCTCTCAAGTCTGGTTTTAAAATACTCCCCCACTAAGTCCTTACGCTCCGCAGACCAGTGTTGGCCACTGGTGCCCAGAACCAAACGTAAGGGGAGACCGTGCTTTTGCTGTGTTGGCTCCCGCTTTTGGAGAGTTCTAGCATCAGCCTAGCTTTTTTATGTTGGTTTTATCTCTGTTTTAAAATTGTTTTATCTTTGTTTTAATGTCATTTTACTTGGTTTTATATATTTTATTCTTTGTTTTACTATTGCACAATGCTCTGTTTTTGTTTTTCTTGTGTACAGCAATTTGGGCCTCCTTGACGGGTGTTGGAAGGTGCTTTATAAATCAATAAATTAAATGAAAATGAAAATCAATTAAATTAATCAAGACTACTCCAACAGTTTTCCGCTGCATCTTCGTTGAGAACGCCTCAACTAAGTTTTGAACTAGAACCAGAAGAACTGACTCATCACTCTTGGTTTTAAGTCCATATTTGTGTTATTAGTTCAATAAAGAGTAAATTTTGATAGAAGCTACTGAAGTCTATCCAGGTTTTTCAGGGAAAATTCAAGGTCCACCCTGGACATACACAGACTCACACTTGAGGGACAATTTAGAGTCACAAATTAGTTTTTAAAACATGCCTCTTGACTCTGAAAGGAGAAAACTTACATTTGGAGGGCTTGCAAACTACACACAGCCGGGATTCAAACCAGGACCTTCTTGCTGTGAGGCAACAATTCTAACCTCCACGCCAAATATTTACCAGATCACCAGTCTGAGATCTGCAGGAAGCAATCAACTGGTAAGATTTAAAGACAGAACCAAACAGAATTAAACTGCTTATTTTATCTAATTATTGATTTTATTTATTTATTTAGGATCCCTATTAGTTGCAACTATTCTCCCTGGAGTCCAAACATTTCTACAAACCTTTTACATCTATAGATATACATGCAAGTATTAACATATATACATATTCAAAATAAAGCAATAATAAACAATCTTCACAAAAATGAATTTGGTTCTTGCCTCCCCGACTCAATATAGAGACATTGCTCCACATTGTCATAAATGTTTATTTCATTTCAGATAAGTAATTTTTAGGGTTAATTTGAAAATGACTTTAATCTTTGACTGTGAAATAAGCTTTGGTAATAAATTTCAATATGAC
The DNA here is from genome assembly GCA_003999625.1 of Oryzias javanicus. Lineage (NCBI taxonomy): Eukaryota > Metazoa > Chordata > Actinopteri > Beloniformes > Adrianichthyidae > Oryzias > Oryzias javanicus. Next base: position 13,918,195 of record CM012451.1, read on the forward strand.
ATGCTTCCGTGCTGAACAGCATTTTTGACGTTATTAGATTTTGCTTTTGGTAAAGTGAAATGACCGTCATCCACATGTCTTGTAGAGTAGTTTTGTGTAATGCAACTAAATGTGTAAAGCAGAGACAGAGTCTTTAGGATCCATATGCAAACGTTTCACTGAGGTGGAGCATGAGCAAGACATAATACGTAGTAGAAATACAGGCAAAGGTCAAAATCACAAGAGAGAGGAACATCAACGAGAAAGCAGGTAACTGGGAATGATATTGCTCAGAATGTCTGCCAGGCGAAACAAGACTTCGCAAAATAGAAGTGGCTGGTGGTTGTTTAAATGCTGGATGGAACTAATGAGCTGACGGTGATCAGCTGTGCTGGAAGGAAGGTGGCTGATGGGACTTGTAGTGAGGCAGTGGAGGTTAAAACTCTGGCAAGGGCTCCCTCTGGTGGACGGAAGTGAGAGATGATCATGACAAAATGTAAAGTTCCTATAAATAATAAATTCTGTTTTTGTTACAATAATATTCCTGATAAAAAGCAATAATGAATAAATCTGTATTTTACTTGTAACCAGAGTAATTGTTCATGCATATGATTGATATTAGTTCTATAATTGCAGCCGTGCTTCTCTGTTTGGTAACTTTTGAACTTTGCTTAGCAGAGTTGATGTGACCAAATGACCAGACAGTAGTCTGAATTATTCATTTTCCTCCTTGTGGTGTTACAAAAATAGCATTTCTATTAATTGTAGAAATTGTTCTACCCATTTTAGTTATTATCAAATCTATGTGTTAATTTATCCTCAATAAGTATAACTAAAAAATTCACTTTAAAAATGAACTCAGAGGCTCCCCAACTGTTAAAATGACACACTCTTACTTTAAGCTCCTATTTTTTACCTATTATATTATATTTTCTTTATTTTTTTTTATTTTTGAATTAATGCAACGAACACATCGTCTTTCTTTTTTAAAAACACATGATTTCTTCATAACCTCTTTATATAGAATAATATAGATCTCTAATAGTTTCACAAGTTTTATTTTTTATTTTTGGTGTAAAAGATAAACTGAGTGACAGTCAATAGCATAAGAGTTGAAATAAATATATACACCATTAAATAAATAAATAAATGTGGCATTAATAAATAAATGTGGCAATAAATTAATAAATGTTGAAATAAATTTATTAAATAAAAATAAATTTATTTATTTCAACATTTATTTATTTATTTCAACATTTATTTATTTATTTCATATTAAATATATTTATTTCAATTTGGCTCTTTTAACCTACAAGGGACAATGAAATAAATAATATGTCTGAAATACTTAATGTGCTCTTTAATATTTTAATGCCACATTTATTTCAACATTTATTTATTTATTTATTTCAACATTTATTTATTTAATGCCACATTTATTTATTTATTTAATGGTGTATATATTTATTTCATTTTGGCTCTTTCGAGACTCCATACAGTCCTTCAATCGCATATTTATGTATTTCTTCACCTTCTCTCCCTGGTCATTTTCAAGCTTTTAAGGCAAGTGGATGTTCACCTGCATAAGAAGTCCACAGCTCATAAAACCCTCTGTCAAGCAGCTCCTGTAGTCCAACAGAACCTCAGAGCTTCAAATAGAACCCATAAAAACCAAAATCCCATCAAGCATCAACACGAGTTATTCCCTTCCGTTCTGGAGTCTCACATGTTACAACCTCCATCAGGTTTTTGTTGTTGCATCAGACACGTGACGCTGCAGACAGGGTGGAGTACGGATCTGAGGCCCCGGAGTCATAAAAGTGATGCAGAACACATCTGTGGTCAAAGGGCAGCAACGTCAACCTGCTGCAGTGGGTGCTACCCCAAAATATGTATCTTAAATAATAAAATCCAAAAGGACAAAACAAAATTTTGTAATTTTTTTCATGTTAGTCTAAAAAAAAATCATAGTTTTGTGACAAAAAACCTGCATATTTATACATGTTTTGTGCTTTTTACTTATGTTGTTTTATTTATTTTATCCTGTTCTATTACTTTTTATTTATATCTTGAAAGCATTTTGTGGTGTTTACTTGAGAAAAAAAAGAAATAAATATATTCTTCTTAAATGGAGACTTTGGATATGTTACAATACAAATAATAATATTAAAACTTATATATAAATAGGATAATTTCAAACTAAGAATAGAACAAACAAGTTACATCAATTTAGTTTTAGTATTTTGAAATCTTCCATTATTTGCGCCAAAACTGCTTATTTTGCAACTTTTTGCGCACAGCACATTTTCCTTTGCGCTTTCCTGTGTGTGCGCCTTATTTGTGTGTTTCTGGCTCCTCTCTCCAGGCGCCACATCCTCCTCCTCCTCCTCCTCCTCTCCTCCTCCTTCTCCAAACATGGCGCCGGCCCGCAGCTGTGCTGCCTCCCCGACGGACGACGCGGAGAAGCGGCGTAAGGAGCGTCGCAGGACTGAGTAGATTTTTAAAATTGTATTATTATTATTTTATTTTTAAATCATGAACGTGTTTTAAAACTTGTTTAAAACGAAAGAAACAACAAACAAAAGCTACTTTCTACGGAACTGAACCGAACGGGAGCTTTTACGCACGGCTTTTGGAGACGCTCGTGCGTCAGATTGTGCGCGTAACGGGAATCCCACCTGTTCGACGAAGGTAGATTTCAATCCTTTTTTATCTACTAGGATGTGAAATCTCCCCGATTTTGCAACCGGGCCAGACGGAGGGGGAAAGAAGGGGGAACTGGGGGGTCAGAGCTGGCGCTGGAGTAAACATGTGGAGGAGCTGGAACTCCGAGGCTGTAGGGGAGTAAGTCTTTCCAGGAAAAAAAGGGGGAGAACAACAACAACAACAACTTTTCCGCTGTTCCACTTGAAGAGGATGGATGGAGAACATTCTGCACTGTCAGGAGTGGAGAGGGACAGAGAGAGGCTCCCACCAATTTACAGCCACTCTTCTTGTGTTGTAAGCACACCTTCTTTTTTAATTATACATTTTGCTGATGACATCATTATATTCATGTGAAAAGTTCAATTCCAACTTCTTTTTTGCAGCATTTTCATGCATTTATTTCAGGAATCATTTGCAAAAATCTCCACTTTTCCTCGATACATCTAAGTTTTCCCCCGTTTTAGCATCTCTTGACTCTGATTGGTTTCATTTTTCCTTCATGCATCCATGCTGGAATGTCCAGGATACTCCTTATGCAACTCGAACATGACTCATAATTAGAGTGGGTCCAAACCACAGAACAGCCAAACTGCTCCTGTGTCTAATTAGGATGACTGTTCCTCTTCCTCTTTCAAATCCTGACTTTAGATCTGCTCTTCTATACGTTTTATATCTCTACAGCTCTCTTGCATGTTACTAGAGCTGCAACAATTAGTCGACTAATCGACTATTAAATTAGTCAACGACTAATTTTATAGTCGGATAATCGTTACTTTATATTATATGGAGTCAGTGTGTAACAAAATTATAATGGCATTCTGCTAACTTTTTGAACTAATTTGGCACATTTTTAGTTTTTTTTAGGCTATTTTGGAGTTTAGCTAATATTTCAGCTACATGCTAGCTGTTTTGGCTAACTTAGGCTTCGTTTTGTTTGTTTTTAGGCTATTTTGGAGTTTAGCAAATTTTTCGGCTACATTCTATCTGTTTTGGCTAACTTGTGCTTTTTTTGTTTTTAGGCTATTTTGAAGTTAAGCTAATATTCAAGGTGCCTGCTAGCTGTTCTGGATAACTTAAGCTTTTGTGTTTTTAGGCTATTTTGGAGTTAAGCTAATATTTTGGCTACATGCTAGCTGTTTTGGCTAACTTAGGCTTCGTTTTGTTTGTTTTTAGGCTATTTTGGAGTTTAGCTAATATTTCAGCCACATTCTATCTGTTTTGGCTAACTTAGGCTTCGTTTTGTTTGTTTTTAGGCTATTTTGGAGTTAAGCTAATATTTCGGCTACATGCTAGCTGTTTTGGCTAACTTAGGCTTCGTTTTGTTTGTTTTTAGGCTATTTTGGAGTTTAGCAAATTTTTCGGCTACATTCTATCTGTTTTGGCTAACTTGTGCTTTTTTTTGTTTTTAGGCTATTTTGAAGTTAAGCTAATATTTCAAGGTGCCTGCTAGCTGTTTTGGATAACTTAGTTTTTTTTTGTTTGTTTGTTTTTTAGGCTATTTTGGAGTTAAGCTAAAATTTCAGCTACATGCTAGCTGTTTTGGGTAATTTAGGATTTTTTTTTTAGTTTTTTTTAGGCCAATTTAGAGTTAATATTTTAGCTGCATGCTTATTTTTTAAGGGCATTTCGGTGTTGAGCTAATAATTTGACTGCTTATACCTGTTTTGGCTAACTGAGACTTTTCAAAAAGTTTTTTTTAGGCTGTTTTGGAACTTAACTGCTATTTCAGCTGGATACTAGCTGTTTTGGCTAACTTATGCTTTTTTTGTTTTTAGGCTATATTGGAGTTAAGCTAATATTCAAAGTGCCTGCTAGCTGTTTTGGATAACTTAAGATTTTTTGTTTTTTAGACTATTTTGGAGTTTAGCTAATAATTAGGCTACATGCTAGCTGTTTTGGCTAACTTAGTTTTGTTTGTTTGTTTTTTAGGCTATTTTGGAGTTAAGCTAATATTTCAGCTACATGCCAGCTGTTTTGGCTAATTTATGATTTTTTTTTAGAGCCAATTTTTGCAGCTGCATACTAGCTATTTTGGGTAATTTTTTTAAGGGAATTTCGGTGTTGAGCTAATAATTTGACTACTTATACCTGTTTTAGCTAACTGAGACCTTTTAAAAAGTTTTTTTAGACTGTTTTGGAACTTAGCTGCTATTTCAGCTACATGCTAGCTGTTTTGGCTAACTTAGGCTTTTTTCAGTTTTTAAGGCTAATTTGGCATTTAACTAATATTTTAGCTGGCTTTAAGCCTTTATGTTTTTAGCTATTAGCTTCAGTGATTTCAGCTATCAACTTCAGCATTTTTAGCTATCGTCACTAGTAGATTCAGCTGCCAAATTCAGCTCACAGCGTTCACACTAGCGTTATCGCAGGTAATGTATATATCTAGATTTTAGTTAGTTAAAAGCTAATGATGTGTGTTTCTCATTCATTTTGCGCATGACCTGATTAGTGGACTAATTGGAAAAAATAATCTGTGATTAGTCGACTATTAAAATAATCGTTTGAGGCAGCACAACATGTTACAGAATAAAAGTAGTAGATGATTATAAGAAGCTGTGAGGCGGCTCCTTCACGTTTGACTCCTGGCATCCCCGCCGCAGAAGCCGGTGATGTCATCATGATGTGTTTTTTCTGAGTCTAGTGAAGCCCCTTTGATTGATGTCATCTCCATTGTGTCACGGTGCTGGAATGTGCACGGCGGATAGTTTTGACCAGCGAGCGAGCCTGTCACTGCTCAGTCTGGAAATGCCATAAACCCCCTTTTAAAACTTTTTCCTTTTGAGGTTTCGCTCCCAGAGCTTCAGGCTGATCCCATGGCTGCTCAAGTTGAGTGAAATCTGAAATAGTTAGGGACTAAAAGCCATGATTTAAAAAGTCGGTCTTTGCTTAAGTGAATCCCCCCCCTCAAAAAAAAAAAAAAAAATTGGACACAGCTGGCTCTCTCTGCAGAGAAATGTCTGCGGAGAGAGATGCTGCTGGAAGCAGCCTGAGGATCGAATAAAAACACATTATGTCCTTTACTCTTAATGGGATTTTCTCCTGACCTTAAAATATTTACAGCTATGGTGTATTAGTAAATATAGATGTTACTTGGCTTATTCCAGCCATGAATATCTTTAGCGCTCCAGTGGAGCCAAACTGTTATTCCTACTAGCAGAAGGTTTATCTATAGTGAGCTTGATGGTGTATTCAGACTGAACACGTTTGTTCACTTAAAGCAGAGGCGTCAAACTCGCACAGGGGCCAAAATCCAAAACACACCTAAGTCGCAGGCCAAACAGGATAAACATTTACTTTAACACTCAAACTAAGTATTTTAAACTTTATAACCATACATTTTTTAACACAATTTTGAATTAGATATATAACTTTACCTGTACTGTGAATGCTGTTTGCTGAATTTGGCCACGGAAGATGCTAGTGCTGATAATTGAAGATGCTGAAATTGATGGCTAAGAACGCTGAAAACATTTAAGCTAATAGCTGAAAACACTAAAGTTGATAGCCAGCTAAATAATTAGCTAAACACCAAAGTAGCCCCTTAAAAACTATGTATATATTAAAAAAAATAAATAAAAATAGGTTGGCCAAAACAGCTAGCATGTTGCTGAAATATTAGCTAAACTCCAAAACAGCCTAAAAAATCTTAGTAATTGCCTAAATAAACCAAGATGCTGACAGAAGGCATTTAAAAAAATTTAAAACCGTAACTTTTTAATATTTATGAACTAGATTTATATCATTACCTGTGATAACGCTAGCGTGAATGCTGTTAGCAAAATGTTTCAGCTGAAGACAGGTAGTGCTGATAGCTGAAAACACTGATGTTGATAGCTGAAAAATTAGCTAAATGCCAAATTAGCCTAAAAAAACGATTACAAAAAAACATAGGTTAGCCAAAACAGCTAGCAGGTAGCTGAAAAAATAGCTTAACTTCAAAATAGCCCAAAAAACTGAAAAAAACATAAATTTGCCAAATCAGCTCAAGTGTAAATATTAGCCTAACTCCAAAACAGCATAAAAAACTTTTGCAAAAATCCTAAATTAGCCAAAACAGCTAGCATTAAGCTGAAATATTAGGTACTCAAAAAAAACCTAAAAGACTGCTAAAAAAAGCCAAAACAACTAGTGTGTAAATATTAGCCAAACTCCAAAATAGCTTAAAAAACTTTAAAAAAAAAAAGCCAAAATTAGCCAAAACTGCTAACATGTAGCTGGAATATTAGCTAAACTCCAAAAACAGCGTAAATACTGCCAAAAAATCCAAAATGATCCAAAACAGTTAGTATGTAGTCGAAATATTATAGAAACTCCAAAATTGTCTAAAATAAATAATTAGCCAAAACACCCAGTATGTAGTTGTAAAATTTGCAATTTGTAATATTTGTATTTGTAAATGCTAAAATAGTCCAAAAAGCTAGCAGAATGCCAATTTTTCAAAACTTTAAAACCGTTAAGTTTGTACATTATCTTGAATAATAAAAGGGCAGGAATATTATTCCAGAATAAATCGATTTAAACTTTAAATAAGTTCCAATATTTTAATCTCTATCAAAAAATTTTTTTGGTCAAAATTAAACAAGTTATAAATAAGTGCAAGATAACATCGGGTCATTAATAACAATAAAATGAAATAATCTGGAGGGCCGAATAGAATTACCCTGAGGGCCGGATCCGGCCCCGGGCCTTGACTTTGACACAAGACTTTAAAATGAACCAAAATTCATTTCCCATGATAATCCCGAACAATTTTTCAGTCTGAACAGACCCAAACGGACTCTGATCCGGAACCAGGAACCCGTCATTTGTCTGTTCCCTGAGGTTCCTCAGTCTGACTTGATTCCGTGGTCAGTGTAAAACAACTGGACCAAAACGGCCACTGTAGCTGGGTATTATGGGATGTAAACACGGTAGTGGATTAATGAGACGCAGCAACTCATGGAAATGTGGTTGGATGAACGCAGGCTCATTAAAACAACTTTTAACATGATCCACATTACTTTTCCCTCTTCCAAGAGTCTAAACATCTTAGGTTTCACTTAAGTTAATTTTTAAATCTGTAATGAATGCTCCTTTGTTACAGAAGTTCTCTTTGGGAACCATATAAATAAATAATTGGAAAAAAAGTATATCTCAAAGCTCCCCTGACTTGAATAGGGTGTGAAAATGAGGTCTTATGTTGTGCTTTCTTCGGATGAAAAGTTTACATTTATTAGTTTACGGCTAAATCAAGTCCATTGATTGTATAAGTGAACTGGACCGTGTAAGAATGATGTCACCCCCAGAAAATTGGTTTGCTTCCAGTTCCAATGAAATGAAGTCATTCCAGTCATCTTGTTTTTGCAATACGCCTGTCACCGCGTTGGAACCAGAAATCGCCAATAAGCAGTGATTGGTCCGAGTCAATGTTTCCATGGTAACCACACTCCTCACCCCTTGCATTTGAATGTGGGCTCTGGAGAATCTGTCAATCAAATATTTTTGAACCTAAAATGATGATTTAGTCTTTTTGGAACGCAAGGGGGGGAGGGGTCACTCAGTCCAGTTCCTATATACAGTCAGTGGTCAAGTAAGTCTAAGGGTGCTATCAAAATAATTGTCTACAGGTCATAAAAACTTGTTCTGACCAAGACAAAATGTATTGGTTCTATTGGCAGATTTGTTTTTTATATATTTTTTACTTGTTTTGAGAGCGGTCTTTTATGATGAATATACTATTTCTCGCCAAATTAAAAATAATAATAATAAAGAAATGTAGTTTTAAGCTTAATTTTTCTTTTTATTTCCTCCATTATCAAAAAAAAAAACATTTTAAAAACATGATTTTCACTGGAATGGGTCTTCAAACTATTACATTTTTAGCACCAGTACAAAAATACACACAATACTATGTTGCAGGGAGGCGATATACTCAATTACTGTTGGTTGGGGCGTACCCCTTCAAACAATAGCCAGAACTGGCTTTCGTAGCCCCAACAGTATAAGAACATGGATCGTAGGGACAGGAAAGTCTGTGTAAGGTTTATAGAACTATTGACACTAGAAACAAAGCTAGGATCTTTCAACAGTTTGTTGATGGAGCTGTGCCAATTTTGAAAAGAGCAGGTTGTCAATAGTTTTGTCTTCGTTGTGGCAACTTCTAAAGGGAGGAGTTGAACTCAAATGCGGTATGAATCTGTCCTATTTGTTGCTGATAGGGATGTCCCGATCCGATCACGTGTTTGAAGACTCGATCGGAATCGGGCTCCGTCGTCCGATCAGGATCGGATATTTCATTTATTCTTATTCTGAGCAGCGCTTTATATTTCAATCTTATTATTCCAGAAAAAAATCCTCCACTAGAAGTCTGCATGTCATGAACGGATGATAAACTGTTATTCCCGGAAAACGCAGCAGAAAACGGCAATAATTCAAGCGGAAGACTGATGTAAACAGCTAGCTAGCCGATCAGGGATTCAGATTTCCGGGATCAATAACTCTTTAGAAAACACTTTAAACTGACAGTTAATGTCTCTAAACAACAACCTCTAAAGGAATTTCAACAGAAAAAGACAGAGTTTTGTTTCTTTTTAATGTTAAACTCTTCGTGCAGCAGACAGATGCTAAACAGCAGCTGCTAACTGCTACATGCTAGCGCCGTGATACTCCTTAGGACCCGAGCTGTCCTTTGATATGCCTGTTTTTTTTTTTTTTTTTATCTGAAAGAGGAATAAAAGTTAAGAAAATTAACTCCTCTGATAATAAAACCAAAAATGTGATGTGTTAAATGGCGTATACTTGTATAGTGCTTTCTACCCTCCTTCGAGGGTCCAAAGCGCTTCACAGTCACAGACCCATTCACCCATTCACACACACATTCACACACTGGTGGTGGCTCCGCTGCCGAACACTGGCGCCAACCTCCCACCAGAGGCAATTTAGGGTTCAGTGTCTTGCCCAAGGACACTTCGACACATGGGAGGGCAGGGAATCGAACTCACTATCCTCCGATCATGAGACGACTGCCCTACCACTGCACCACGGCCGCCCATAAGAGTGATAAGAGTTAAGAGCTTAAAGAGAAGCAGATAATCTTAACAAACAAACAAAAATCTAATAAATGAAAATTAATAATGATATGAGCTAGTCATGAACACTTGAACAATTCATGCTAAAACAGTCATCATTTATTTTTAAGAATTTTAAATGAGGAAAGGAATCACATTTGGTCAAAAATGTTCAGTAGCTCTAAAGATATTAAAGCTAAAGTTACTAAACTTTCTCACATGACTAATTATCACTTATGTAACAAGAAAATATGATTATATTTGCTCTATTTTTACTTGTTTATTAAAGCTGCTTCACAGAAGTGTTCTATTTAAGTTTTAATGATAAAAGAAGGTTAATGAAATATAAATAAGGGACAAGACAAATCTGTTTATTCAATTTGTTCATGTTTTAAATATGTTACAAAAGTATCGGATCGGGACTCGGTATCGGTAAATCCACAAAATCCAATGACTCGGAATCGGATCGGGACATCCCTAGTTGCTGATCTCTTCTCTTGTGGGTGATGACTCACTGGGTTGATCTTATTTTTGAATCACGGTATGAGTAAATGTGGGTCATTTCTGCCAACAGTCTCCGACCCACATTTCATGAACCTAAACTCACCTGTTCTTGGGCTTTTGGAGTCCGTCCCATCTGTCAGAGGGCGAGTGCCTGTAAACATCCTGGACAGTCTGCAACCCAAGTCTGTGTTCATTTGAGCCAGAATCAGCTGCACACATCTGCAGCCCCAGTACCGGACCTCAACCAGATGTGGCCAGCTTTTAAATGATGGAATGTTTTTACGTTTACCAGCTATACTTTTTACTAAAAAAAGACAGAATTCTCAGCAAAAACCTTCATATTTTTGCAGCATCTGGACACCAAATTCACTAAGGAGGACAATTTAGTTTGACGATTCTTGAATTTCCTGCAGATTTGGTTTGGTGGATCTAATCCAGACGATAGAATTTCCTTTCAAACTGGGTGGCTAAGAAGAGCAGAACAAAATAACAAAACTCCTTGAGAGAGAAAAAAAAATGCTCCAATGAAGGTTAATTATTGTCAAATGTGAATCAGGATGAAAAATATGAGCGTTTATATGCGGTCTCTGTGTATGTGCTCCTGTTTAGGATCCATGTGTAGCTCTGGAGCTGCTGCCTAATGAAGGATTCTGAGGACAAAAGAGTGTTGTTTTCTGTCAGGAAGGGTGTGATTACACACACATCACTTAGAAAGGAATAAATAGATAAGGGTATAAAAAGGAAGTTGAGGTAAAATATCAGTCAGGTTGATGCAGTGATGGTGCAGAGCTCCGTATTTATGGACAGTTTTTTTGCAAAGTGAGCATGTTTCAGCAAACAACTGCACACATACGTACCCAAACCCAAGCCTGGTCCAGTCCTGATACCAGTTCGAGTCCGGTGATGGGTTAGGGCAGGGGTCACCAACGTGGTGCCCGCGGGACCCCACAAGGGGCCCTCAGATCTCTTCTAAAAATAACACAACTCACTTGTGAGCTGCACCTAAAATTAAATTTTCTTCTGTTGCTTTTTTTTAAATTACACTCACATTTACAAAGATTTGAAAGTTAAAACGTCTTAAAAATATGTTTATGATACATGAACTTTAGATAAGTTTAGGTGACCTCTGACCTACTCCTGTTCAAAGATCATTCAATTTGTTTAAATGCCGTCCTTAGTTCAAAATGTATTGTTTAAAACTGTGTAAGTTGATTTTTTTAACATTAAATTATTGATAAACATGGTGAAAATGGGATGTTTTTCCATGAAATGCAAGTGATCATCTGAAAATTTAAATTACTGAGATTAATAAAATGCTCAACATTGATATCTGTTTCCTAGCTTGTTGTCATTGTTGATAATTATTATTAGAAATCCGTGTCTTTAGAGGAGTATCATTATTCATAATTAATAATGTAAAGCTACCTATAACTAAGCAAAATTTAGTTATTTCAAAATGGTAGCCCTTCGTATGACTCAGTACCCATGAAGTAGCCCTCACGTTCAAAAAGGTTGGTGACCCCTGGGTTAGGGTATCTGTACTGGTCGCCTCCCGAGGACCAGACCAGTCTGCATCCGGTACTCCATCCAGACCAGGGGTGGGCAAACTTTTTGAATTTGTGGGCCACAAAGGGTTCTAAGATTTGGCATAAGGGCCGGACAAGGAGCAGATGGAAGGAGTGATTTGGTAATGAACCTCATAAACTAAAAGATATAATATGGAATTTATAAAACATGCTTTAATTTGGATTAAAATTCACAATTTCATTTAAAAACATAAAATTGGGGGATTTTAATTTCTAAATTTTGATTCTCTTTTTGGTGATCCAATGGGTTGATGTTCTTCAGAGAAAAATGCAAACTCAAAGAAATCCTAAAAATCACCTTCTGACTCAGAAAAAAACACACACGACGCCAGAGAAACAACACCATTCATGGGAAGAAACCAGAAATACAATAAAAATAAAGCAATAATTAGGATTTTTGATTCAATGTATTTTAATTTGGAGGGCCAGATTAAGTATCTTAAGGGGCCGTATGTGGCCCCCGGGCCGTAGTTTGCCTACCCCTGGTCCAGACGGTTGCGCGCCCTAGATTTTATTATCAGCCAGCATGTCAAAAATAGACGCATTGGGACAATGGAGGGGTTAAGGAGGGGTCCTTAACCAAAAGTCAGTATGTGACACTCAGGGATGAGAATGCGTTTGTTGATTCATAAAAGATTGTGGCAATACAATCTAATTCTTTTAACTAAATGGGTACAGCCTATAAACTATTCATTTGAAAGTTAAATCTATAAAAGTTCAAGCATTTTTAAATACAGTGGTGTGAAAAACTATTTGCCCCCTTCCTGACTTTTTAGTCTTTTACATGTTTGTCTCACTGAAATATTTCTGGGACCGCCAAGACTCTTGGGAAAATATCTTGTGGACTGACGAGACAAAGTTTTTAGGAAGGTGTGTCTCCCTTTACATCTGGCGTAAAAGTAACAGCATTTCATAAAAAGAGCATCATGCCAACAGTAAAATCTGGTGGTGGTGGTGTGATGGTCTGGGGTTGTTTTGCTGCTTCAGGACCTGGAAGGCTTGCTGTGATAGATGGAAGCATGAATTCTACTGAAGGAGAACGTCCGCCCATCGGTCTCGGGTGCTGCAGCAGGACAATGACCCAAAACACACCAGCAGATCCACCTCTGAATGGCTGAAGGAAAACAAAATGAAGTCAAAGTCCTGACCTGAATCCCATTGAGATGCTGTGGCATGACCTGAAGAAGGCGCTTCATGCTAGAAAACCCTCAAATAAAGCTGAACTGCAACAATTCTGCAAAGATGAGAGGGCCAAAACTCCTCCAGAGCGCTGGAAAAGACTTGTTGCAACGTTTGATTGCAGTTATTGCTGCTAAGGGTGGCCCAACCAGTTATTAGGTGCTGGGGCAATTACTTTTTCACACAGGGCTATGTAGGGTTGGATTTATTTTCTCCCTAAAAAATAAAAACATTCATTTAAAAACTACATTTTGTGTTTACCTTATGTTATCTTTGACTAATATTAAAATGTTTTTGATGATCAGTTCCAAACAGGAAGTAGCCGCTGTTCCCTTAAAGTCAAAATCCCATGAACTTCAACTCAATGATAAACAGCTGGTACTTAGTCATATTTTTTTTCAGAATAACCGTTTTTGCTGTAGCATCTCTTATTAGCATGTTCTTGCTAAACCAAAATGTTTTTTCATGATATATTTTCTTTATCGCAAGTTATAAACTGGTCAACCAGATAAGATCATGTGCTGCCGGTGACCCCTAACTTGAACGTTTGATTGACACATTCTCCCCTAGCTCGCTTTCAGTGGAAGGGGTGTGGCTTTCTAACAAACTCGCTCCTGATTAGTTAGACTAGTTGCCATAGAGACGTTGACTCGGACTAATCACTGCTTATTTTTGGTCCAAAAATGGAAAAATCTAAAAAATGACATCATTTTGTGAGAACCCGAGGGGAGGCGTTGTTTTATTGGTGGGTATCTTGTCCATCTCTATATATGTCAATGCCATGTTAATGATCTCTCCTCGTCTGGCACTGGTGAATTTTTAAATTAATCTGCTGGGTCTTTTTAGCTGGATGATATTGTGCTACATTTCAGATTTTTTTTCAAGATATACTATATTGTTCCTTTTATATCAAATGGGAAAAGTATCTAATAAAACAAAATTAAACAATTTGCCAGACAAGCTGGTTTAAATCTTAATTTTTATTTATTTTTTTTATACAACTAAAAACTAGGGATGTCCCGATCCGATCACGTGATCAGAAATCGGGCCCGATCACGTGTTTGAAGACTCGATCGGAATCGTGCTCCGTTGTCCGATCAGGATCAGATATTTCATTTATTCTTATTATAATCAGCGCTTTATATTTCAGTCTTATTATTCCGGATAAATCCTCCACTAGAAGTCTGCATGTCAGGAACTCATCACAAAATGTTATTCCCGGAAAACGCAGCAGAAAACATCAATAGAGCAGAAGATTGATGGAAACAGTTCAATCAAGCTAGCTAGCCGATCACGGATTCAGACTTCTGGGATCAATAACTCTTTTGAAAACGCTTTAAACTGACAGTTAGTGTCTCTAAACAACAACCTGTAAAGGCAACAGAAAAAGACAGAGTTTTGTTTCTTTTTAATGTTAAACTCTTCGTGCAGCAGACAGATGCTAAACAGCAGCTGCTAACTGCTACATGCTAGCGCCGTGATTGAACTCCTTAGGACCCGAGCTGTCCTTTGATATGCCTGTTTTATTTATCTGAAAGAAGAATAAAAGTTAAGAAAATTAACTCCTCTGATAATAAAACCAAAAATGTGATGTCTTAAGAACATAAAAAGAAGCGCATAATCTTAAAAACAAACAAACAAAAGAAAACAGATAAATTAATAATGATCTGAGCTAGTCATAAACACTCATCAAATTCATGCTAAAACAGTCATAATTTATTTTTAAGAATTCTAAATTAAGACAGGAATCACATTTGGTCAAAAATGTTCAATAACTAAATATATTAAAGCTAAAGTTACTAAACTTTCTCACATGACTAATTATCACTTATAAAACAAGAAAATTGTTATTTTTTTTCTAGTTTATATTTGCTCTATTTTTAATTGTCTATTAAAGCTACTTCACAGAAGACTTCTATTTAAGTTTTTAATGATAAAAGAAGGTTAATTAAATATAGATAAGGGACAACACAAATCTGTTTATTTAATGTGTTCATGTTTTAAATATGTTACAAAAGTATCGGATCGGGACTCGGTAATTCCACAAAATCCAATGACTCGGAATCGGATCGGTACCAAAAAAACCTGATCGGGACATCCCTACTAAAAACCAATTGATTGAGTCTGACAGATTTTTTGTTCAATAGTTGTAGCTAAAGTTGGTCATTTGAGCTGGAATTAGAGATTGATTTTATCCAAAGGATTGATCCTTTCTGACACAACCTCTTCATATTCTCGTCAGTCTTTGTTCTCAGAAAGTGTTGGAAGTTCCAAACACATGGTAAGTGTCAGGATAATATGCGTGGTTAATGCTTTCCCCGCCGTCACTCCGGGGTTGGGCTCAGCTTTAATCTAAAATGAATGCATTCTACTCAGACTTTGGAGACTTTTCTCACGATTTGTGCAAACAGAAAACCAGAGGCCCAGCTTTTCACATCTGCAGCTCTTGTTGGCGATCCCGACGGCGGCTTTGTGTTCTTCTGATTTGTTTGTTGGTCTTTCAGCTCGTTTGATCCGACGTGAGTGAGGAAGCTGTCATGTCTCGTTAAGGCGGTGGCGGGATTCCTGAGGAACTGTTTGCTGCGGCGTGAACGAGGAAAGAACGGCGTCGAGCGCGGACGTCTGTGTGGGGGATTTATTTGAAGGCAGATTTGTTTTGAGCGGGAGATTAGCTGCGGTTTCATTTGAGCGGCTGCAGCTCATCTGTTCATTCATCTTTGTTCTTAAACTTTCCCCCTCTCCTCTCATCTTATCAGTTTCTCCTTTTTATACCATATTTTCAACATTCCTTCTTCCTTCTCGATTCCCTCGTTTCCTTTTACCTCTTCGCGTCCCTCCTTCCTGTTCTTTTCGTCTCCGGCCGCGGCCCAGAGAGCTGCAGTTAATCACAGGGACCATAAAATAAATGTTGTGTTCATCTGTTTAGTTTTGGTAATGCAGTCATTGTCTGTTCATGCAGCCCCGAGTCTGGATTTGTTTAAGGAGTTCTGGTGAAAAAAAAAAAAAAAACCTCAACATCTGGGAATGCAAATCCATTTAGTGACTTTATTAGTCGTCTCGGAAACTGGGAAAGAGCAGCTACCTGGTAAAATCCACTTGGAGATGAAGAATCTGTGGACTTGTATTTTAAAAGTACTGTTGGTGAAAGAAATGAGAAAACTTTTTGGATTACTTAGTCTTAATGGAGCAATTCTCATGTATTCTGCAAGCAAATTCTATAAATTGCTGGGGTTTTTTTGCATTAAATTGTTACGTTAGCATCTATATAGCTACGAATACACAGTGGTGTTCACACTGGTCAATCGGGGAGGGGCTTCTTCTAGGGCTGGGTGGATAAAAATCGATTTTAGTCTTAATAGATCAATAATAAATCTATAAAACTAGATTTATTTAGAACATAAATCTAAAATCCGCTAGGTTGATGGCAGCGTACGTTGGGATTTCCCAAAGGATGCTAATGCTAACGCTCGGTCGACATAAACACACGTTGCTGTTTAAATCAACATCTTTATAAAACATTTTTTGACATAAAACATAATTTTTTCTTCTTCTTCTGGGATAAGGTCAGTGTAATGCTATAGTGCAATCGCCACCTAGTGGCCAAACTGAAACGCCTTCAAGAGAGGCAGAACAATTGTTGGAGCTTCTCCGTTTGAGAATCCGTGTCTGCTATTAACAATCTATTCATTCACTGATCAATTTTGTGAACTGTATCAGATTATTATGAATATATTCCAAACTAATATAGATTTTTAATCAGGGTTGTAACAGATCCCGGATAATCTGTGATCCGTACGGATCAGAAACCACGGTTTGGCACATGCGCGTACCGCGGACCACCCCAACCAACTAGGGCTGCCACGATTAGTCGACTAATCGATGACTAATCGACTATTAAAATAATCTACAACTAATTTAATAGTCGATTAATCGTTACTTTATATTGTATGAAGTCAGATTGTAGTAAAGTTGAAAGTTATAATAGCATTCTGCTAGCTTTTTGGAATATTTTGGCATTTATTAAGGTTTTTTAGGCTATTTTGGAGTTTAGCTAATATTTCAGCAGCATGCTAGCTATTTCGTCTAACTTTAGCTTTTTTACGTTTTTTAGGCAACTTTTGAGTTTAACTTATATTTCAGCTATATGCTAGCTGTTTTGGCTAATATAGGATTTTTCCGTTTTTTTAAGGCTAATGTGGAATTTAGCTAATATTTCAGCAGCATGCTAGCTATTTAGGCTAACTTTGGCTCTTTTTATTTTTTGGCTAATTTGGCATTTAACTAATATTTTAGCTGGTTATCAACTTCAGCATCTTTACATCCACTTTGGCCATGAACAGATTAGTCGACTAATCGGAAAAAATAATCGGTGATTAGTCGACTATTAAAATAATCGTTTGTGGCAGCTCTACAACCAACCCCAACCTGCTGCGGCGCACACAGCTTAAATCAAGTGTCTGTTCACATCGAGTGCAATTCGCGTCAAATTCATGTAAATCGTCTTTGTTTGAACAACCGCTAAAGTAGCCGCTTGACAGTTCTCCAAAAGTGTGGGAACTCGAATAAAATCGATTCTGGAAATTATTATCAATACTCCGCCCTTGTTTCTTCTTTTTTCTTTGTCTACTGTTTACCAGCGCATGTCTGCCCCCTGCTGTTGGAAGAGATTTGGTGCGAAATATCAAAGTGAATCAAATCTTTTGAATTTTGCTCCAAACTTTGTCTTTCACAGCTTTATTCCGATACATGACAGACCTGCTGTGGTATAACTCTGACCCGGCAAATTTTCTAATATTATTTTCTCCTCCATGATCAATTTTGCCATCCATGTATCAAATATGAGTCTCTGATTGGTCAAATTTTCGGTGTAACAAGAACTTTTTCCTTTTTTTAAAAAAATTTAACCAAAATCTCTCCGTGACAGGTTTTGGGACGAGGAGCAAAGCAGCCATTTCCATCTCTGGGAAACTTCATCTCATCTCTCAGTCAAAAGAGAGATGTGGGAGGGCGGGGCTTTCCTGCCAGCTTTGCGGGGACCTTGACCAGCACAGTGGGACTCAGACACGGTAAGTTCACATCAGCTCTGTTTAGTTCTGGGCGATATGGAAAAAAATTGTATATCACAATAACGATACTTATCATGATACACCAAAACAAAGTGTGTTTTTTGAATTATCACGAATTAGAAACATGTTTTTTTTAAATGCACAACAAGCTAATGGATGAAAACGCTAAAGCTGATAGATGAAAATGCTGAAGCTGATAGCTGAAGATGCTGAAATTGTTAGCTAAAAATGCTGAAGCTAATGGATGAAAACGCTAAAGCTAAAAGATGAAAACGCTAAAGCTGATAGCTGAAAACGCTGAAGCTAATAGATGAAAACGCTAAAGCTGATAGCTGAAAACGCTGAAGCTGATAGATGAAAACGCTAGAGCTGATAGATGAAAATGCTGATGCTAATAGATGAAAACGCTAAAGCTGATAGATGAAAACGCTGAAGCTAATAGATGAAAACGCTGAAGCTAATAGATGAAAACGCTAAAGCTGATAGCTGAAAACGCTGAAGCTAATAGATGAAAACGCTAAAGCTGATAGATGAAAACGCTGAAGCTAATAGATGAAAACGCTGAAGCTAATAGATGAAAACGCTGAAGCTAATGGATGAAAGCGCTGAAGCTGATAGATGAAAACACTGAATTTGATAGATGAAAACGCTGAAGCTGATAGCTGAAGATGCTGAAATTGTTAGCTAAAAGCGCTGAAGCTAATGGATGAAAACGCTGAAGCTAATAGATGAAAACGCTGAAGCTAATGGATAAAAGCGCTGAAGCTGATAGATGAAAACGCTGAATTTGATAGATGAAAACGCTGAAGCTGATAGCTGAAGATGCTGAAATTGTTAGCTAAAAGCGCTGAAGCTAATGGATGAAAACGCTAAAGCTAATAGATGAAAACGCTAAAGCTGATAGCTGAAAACGCTGAAGCTAATGGATGAAAACGCTAAAGCTGATAGATGAAAATGCTGATGCTAATAGCTGAAAACGCAAAAGCTAATAGATGAAAATGCTGAAGCTGATAGCTGAAGATGCTGAAATTGTTAGCTAAAAACGCTAAAGCTGATAGCTGAAAACGCTGAAGCTAATAGATGAAAACGCTAAAGCTGATAGCTGAAAACGCTGAAGCTGATAGATGAAAACGCTAGAGCTGATAGATGAAAATGCTGATGCTAATAGATGAAAACGCTAAAGCTGATAGATGAAAACGCTGAAGCTAATAGATGAAAACGCTGAAGCTAATAGATGAAAACGCTAAAGCTGATAGCTGAAAACGCTGAAGCTAATAGATGAAAACGCTAAAGCTGATAGATGAAAACGCTGAAGCTAATAGATGAAAACGCTGAAGCTAATAGATGAAAACGCTGAAGCTAATGGATGAAAGCGCTGAAGCTGATAGATGAAAACACTGAATTTGATAGATGAAAACGCTGAAGCTGATAGCTGAAGATGCTGAAATTGTTAGCTAAAAGCGCTGAAGCTAATGGATGAAAACGCTGAAGCTAATAGATGAAAACGCTGAAGCTAATGGATAAAAGCGCTGAAGCTGATAGATGAAAACGCTGAATTTGATAGATGAAAACGCTGAAGCTGATAGCTGAAGATGCTGAAATTGTTAGCTAAAAGCGCTGAAGCTAATGGATGAAAACGCTAAAGCTAATAGATGAAAACGCTAAAGCTGATAGCTGAAAACGCTGAAGCTAATGGATGAAAACGCTAAAGCTGATAGATGAAAATGCTGATGCTAATAGCTGAAAACGCAAAAGCTAATAGATGAAAATGCTGAAGCTGATAGCTGAAGATGCTGAAATTGTTAGCTAAAAACGCTGAAGCTAATGGATGAAAACGCTAAAGCTAAAAGATGAAAACGCTAAAGCTGATAGCTGAAAACGCTGAAGCTAATAGATGAAAACGCTAAAGCTGATAGCTGAAAACGCTGAAGCTAATAGATGAAAACGCTAAAGCTGATAGCTGAAAACGCTAAAGCTGATAGCTGAAAATGCTGAAGCTAATGGATAAAGCGCTGAAGCTGATAGATGAAAACGCTGAAATTGTTAGCTAAAAACGCTGAAGCTAATGGATGAAAATGCTGAAGCTTATAGATGAAAACACTGAAGGTGATAGCCAGCTAAAAATATTAGCTAAATGCCAAATTAGCCAATAAAACAAAAAAAACAAAACATGGTTAGCCAAAACAGCAAGAACGTTGTGGAAAAAAATAGCTTCAATTAAAAATAGCCTACCAAACTGAAATAAATCCTAAATAACCCAAAACAGCTAGCGTGTAAATGTTAGCCTAACTCCAAAACAGCCTAAAAAACTTAAAAAAGGGCCAAAATTAGCCAAAACAGCTAGCATGTAGCTGAAATCTGAGTAAAACTCAAAAATAGCCTAATAGTCTTATTAAATGCTAAAATAGTCCAAAAAGCTAGCAGAATGCCATTTTTTTTTAGAACTTTAAAACCGTAACTTTTTAACATAACTATGAATAATAAAAAGGCAGGAATGTTATTCCAGAATAACAATAACTAAAATGAACTTGTCTTAATGTGTCTGTGTTGACTTTGACACGTGATATAAAGTAACGACTAATTGACTATTAAATTAGTTGTGAACTATTTTGATAGCTGATTGGTCGACTGATTGTGGCAGCCCGACTATAAATATAAATTTAGATGCTCTTTTTGGAGTGACTTTTTAAAGAATTTTAGGATCTAGTCATCCCCTCATGTTGCAGTGAATGGTGAGGAAGTCGTAGAATCCTCATTTTGCTGAATCCACAGTGAGCCTCTCATGGAAACAGAAACGGAGTGATCCACGTTTTGTCTGGGATGTAATGATGTGTTACTCGCTCTGTTTACAGTACGCTTGACATATGTGTTCAGGCTCTGTTTATGTTAAGCTGCACGAAATAACGATGGGAGCGTCTGCAGAGAAGGAGCTCCAAAGAACTTCTTTCCTGCAGAAAATCATTGTTTGTAATTAGAGGGTTTTTGACTTTATATGGTCAACTGGGTTCCAGCTGAAAGGCCGTTTTCCTGCCATGTGTTACTTTGATTTCAGGGCGTTTCAACTCTTGGTTTCTGTGCTGAAAAGTTGCTTGGGTTGATGTTTTTTTTTTTTCTTTTTGAGTGTAGCTTTGGAGATACGAAGTGTCAGTGAGTGCAGGTCGGTTTGAAAACTGATCACCGATTATGAGTGGTTGACATCAGTGCTGCTTCCGGTAGAAAGGCTTTCCAGAGGAAAGCTCACCGGCTCGCTTTGTCACCACGGTTAGTGATGCCAGAATAATTATGCAAACCTCCACCCCCAAATGAAAACCATATGAAAGAGAAACTCCCGACACACACACTGGTTACTTTAGCATTTTCTTACCCGAACGCACTCGTTGGGTCAGCTGAATAATCACCACAAAATGCTCTTTCATTTATAAAACACTATTGGAGGTTTCAGTTTTATTTTGAGTTTTATCAAGGTTTTTGGTTTTGGTTACGTCTTAAAGCAGCCATCTTTCTATACAGTCAGTTCAGGATCTGAGAGACGAACGTGTTGTTTTGAGGTATGAAAGGACACCTCAGCTTGGAACACTGCTGCACTACAGCTGCATACAGAAGAGGAATCCGTTGGATAAATCTTCACTTTGTTTTCTAATTTTTCCACAATTTCCCATTTATTAATGAAATCTATAACCCTTCCGCTCTCCTTGGGGTCCAGATGGCTCCAACCACATATTGTTATGCGATTTCTTCCATGACAAATGTGGACGAAGGGGGACAGGATTTTATGTCTGCATGGACATTAGTGAAACTCCGAAATCTGTGAAAAAAAAAAGTTCAGCGCACTGTCCTGTGGTGTCCAGATGACCCCACTTTTAATGTAAACAAGCTAAGGAGAACAGAAGGGTTACGGTGGTTCAGGCAAAACAAACAGAAAAGAAGAATCTCATATTGTATATCTTGGTAGAGTTACACCAGGGATTTGTAGCTCAAGTTGCACTAAACAAAGTTTTTGAACGCTTTATGAATATGGTGTTCACACTGGATCGTCGCTACCTGAAACTAGCACACGGACTCCCAGTTGGAGGAGGCGATGCGAAATTTCAAAGCGGTACAAATCTCGCGACTTTTGCTTTTTCTTTTTCTCAGCCTTTTTCTTTCTCAGCTCTATTCCAATATATGAAAGATTTGTTGTTTAATAACTAGGGATGTCCTGATCCGATCACGTGATCGGAAATCGGGCCCGATCACGTGTTTGAAGACTCGATCGGAATCGGGATCCGTTGTCCGATCAGGATCGGATATTTCATTTATTCTTATTATGATCAGCGCTTTATATTTCAAGATTATTATTCTGGATAAATCCTCCACTAGAAGTCTGCATGTCATGAACAGATCACTAAATGTTATTCCTGGAAAACGCAGCAGAAAACTGCAACAGTTCAAGCAGAAGACTGATTTAAACAGTTAGCTAGCTAGCCGATCACGGATTCAGACTTCCGGGATCAATAACTCTTTTGAAAACGCTTTAAACTGACAGTTAGTGTCTCTAAACAACAACCTCTAAAGGAATTTCAACAGAAAAAGAGAGTTGTGTTTCTTTTTAATGTTAAACTCTTCGTGCTCCAGATAGACAAATAGCTAAAAAGCAGCTGCTAACTGCTACATGCTAGCGCCATGATTTAACTCCGTAGGACCCGAGCTGTTCTTTGATATGCCTGTTTTATTTATCTGAAAGAGAAATAAAAGTTAAGAAAATTAACTACTCTGATAATAAAACCAAAAATGTGATGTCTTAAGAACTTAAAAAGAAGCAGATAATCTTAAAAAACAAAAAAACTAATAAATTAAAATTAATAATGATATAAGCTAGTCATAAACACTCACCAAATTCATGCTAAAACAGTCATAATTTATTTTTAAGAATTCTAAATGAGGACAGGAATCACATTTGGTCAAAAATGTTCAGTAGCTCTAAATATATTAAAGTTAAAGTCACTAAACTTTCTCACATGACTAATTATCACTTATAGAACAAGAAAATATGATTTTTTTTCTAGTTTATATTTACTCTATTTTTACTTGTTTATTAAATCTACTTCACAGAAGTGTTTTATTTAAGTTTCTAATGATAAAATAATGTTAATGAAATATAAATAAGTGACAACACAAATCTGTTTATTCAATTTGTTCATGTTTTAAATATGTTACAAAAGTATCGGATCGGGACTCGGTATCGGCAAATCCACAAAATCCAATGACTCGGAATTGGATCGGGACCAAAAAAACCTGATTGGGACTTCCCTATTAATAACTCTGGCTGGACATAAAGTGCAATTACTAATTTCCTGATTGATTTTCAGTTGACACTTCTGTCTTTTGAAAAGGACACTACTCTGATCGGTCAAAGTTCAACTGGTTTAACTTTCAGCCTGAAAAGGACTTAAAACTTGCATAGCAACCAGTGAATGCAAGAGTTTTCTCTGTTTTCTCTTTTGAGGAACTGATAAAATTACTTCCTCCAAATTTGTGTCAAAGTAGGTAATGGAAGATGGGAGCCTAGTCTCAAATTTCAAGGATCTTCACCACAGGGATAAAAAAAAATGTGTGTCTCCGGTCCTGAACCAGCTGTATACAGTGCAAGTATGGTAGAAAAGGTAAAAGAAGTATCAATAATATACACAAAAAAACATAACTTGAACCTATAACGGTTCTTATGACTTCAGTTCAAGAATTATGCAATCAAATTTCAGGCTTACAGCTCTTGGTTTTAAACAATTAAGTTACACAATCGTGGATCTTAGAGTGTGAAATGAAATTAGGTATTTATGAAATTTCATTAAAAATGTTCCCTTATCATGAGACTAACCTCATAAAATGTTAGAGTGGGATAAGAGAGATGGTAGATGAATTGGACATGGATTGCATTTGCGGTTGTAGACCATTGACTTTAGATTAGATGGAAAGAAGTTGAAGCCATATGACCTTTTGTTTTTGTGATCTGAAACCAGTTCTGCAATTATATCTGTAGTTGTCACTGTCTTGACCATATGTGTTGTGAATCATTGGCTTTTGGAAAATGGAAAAAAAAAAACAGTAGGAACAGGCTATCAAGACCAGTTTAGACCTGAGGATTTAGTTCAGGGTTTAGCCCTGCAATGGACTGACGGATTGTCAAGGATAGGCCTTGACAATACATTGCAAGTATATCGTCATTGCAATATCCGCCTGTGTAGTGTGTATCAAAAAGACAGCTTAAACTACCTGGATTATTTGAGTTCTTAAATTATATGAAACCTTAAATCAGGGATAGGCAACTCCAGCCTTGATCCAAGGCTTAACTCATGACTGATGACCTGGTTCAGGTGAGTCCAGCCAATTAGAACTTGCCAGGTATGTTGTAAAACATACAGGAATGCGGCCCTCGAGGCCTAGAGTTGCTTATCCCAGCCTCAAATACTTACACATGCAAACACAATCCAATGGCAGCTTGCGTATTTAACAAATTAAATAGAGCCCTTTTTGCATCAGACCAATCAGATGGACATCTGATGCAGGGAATTAGAAATTATGAATTACTTGTTTAGCTACATGGTCATGTATCACAAGTCATATTGTAATTGCAATGTTGATCACTGATATCACACGTCCCAAGTTTTTCTAATATTGTGTAGCCCTAGCCCTTTAGTTGTTGGGTAGCGTCAGGAACCCTGTGACCCCAAACTGAAAAACATTGTGTTTTAGAAGACGGATGGATTTAATTGACTTATTATAATTAAAGATCGGACACATGTAGACAAAAACATTTTGAGATAGACAATAACTGAGTATTTTGGCCTTAAACCCAGCCAGCAACGCCAAGTGGGCCCCATATGGTTTAAAAGTGGTACAAAATGTGGACCCCAAATGGGTTTGTCTGCAGTTTCCGTGGTGGCCCCACCTGTGTTTGCCAACATTGGCTTAAGTGGGCACTCAGTGGGTTTGTTCGTTATGCTAGCCAGCCACCCAGGGTCCGGCAGAGTAAGTGAGTACCATGCTCAGGGGCCGGCAGAGCAAGCGAGCGCCGCTGTCGAGGGGCCAGCAGAGCAGGTAAGCAAGCGGCACCACCCAGGGGCTGGCAGAGCAAGCAAGTGCCGCCACCCAAGAGGTGGCAGAGCTGGCGAGTGCCACGCCCAGGGGCTACTAGAGCAAGCAAGTGCCACGCCCAGGGGCTAGTAGGACAAGCGAGCGCCTCGCCCAGGGAGCAGAGCAAGCGAGTGCCACGCCCAGGGGCTAGTAGAGCAAGCGAGTGCCGCCACCCAAGGGGTGGCAGAGCTGGCGAGTGCCACGCCCAGGGGCTGGTAGAGCAAGCGAGCACTTTTCCAGGGAGCAGAGCAAGCGAGTGCCACGCCCAGGGGCTAGTAGAGCAAGCGAGCGCCTCGCCCAGGGAGCAGAGCAAGCGAGTGCCACACCCTGGGGCTAGTAGAGCAAGCGAGCACTTTGCCCAGGGAGCAGAGCAAGCAAACGCTACGCCCAAGGGCCGACAGAGCAAGCAAGCGCCGCGCCCAGGGGCCGGCAGGGTGGACGCTTAGGCTGCCAGTCCTCGGGCACCAGAGCTAATGCGGGCAAACACAGGCAGGGCCACCACAAAAAATGCAGACAAACCCATTTGGAGCCCACAAATTCTGCCCACTTTTAAACCATATAGGGCCCAATTGGCCTTGCTGGCTGGGAAGTTGGACCATTTGGACAAGCAGGACTTTACTTACTTGACAAGTCCTTGTGAACTACATCAAACTGTTGTTAATTTGGCTTTCAAACAAGCTTAATTCCAAAAGCAAATGAATAACCTCTGGTTCTGAGACCGAGCACGTTTTTAAACCTAGCAGAAAATATTTATTTACCTGTTGACTTTGCTCACCTTGCTAATGAATTGCTTGCGTTTACTGAGCAACCTGCCAAAAGGTTCAACAACGACCTGGATATTTGATACTTCCTGTTCTTGATGATTAAGATATAATGTTCGTTACGGTCTCACAAATGTCACAGAAGCCTCAACACCTTAAGTCTCTCTTGCTAAAATTGTCATATTTCCATTTAAAAAAAAATGGGGGAAGTAAATCTAGCATGTCATTCATGGTTGTGTTTGTAGTTAGACTTTTCTCCACAAAGATTTAGTTTGTGCAAACAGAAAATTGTCAGTGCGATGCTTCCTTTATTCCCTTAAGAAAGAGAATAAACCCAATCATGCTTTAATCTAGAGTTGGCCTCTTACCTTTCATTCATAACACATCAAAGCTTTTTTTGAAGTAAAGCGTGTTGGAAAAACAAACAATGAAGAGCAAAGCATGTTCACAAGAGTGCTTCTAAAGATTAAAAGGTGTCATGACAACCAAGGGTTTGTTGCTGTCAAGACGCCACTAAACGATGCATAAAATGACAAAGAAGCTTTGGCCCCGTCCCGAACTCCACCCAAAGACACGAGGGCGAGCAGATTCAGCCGACGTCACCTGCGTTTGCAGCTGTCTTCAATTCCGGATCCAGATACTTTATTGAGGGAGAGACACTTTGGGATGTTTGCTTATGAGTTCAAAATGTTCTAATGCAGTCCTGACAGAACACTTAAACAAGCTGCTCGCACGGTTGAAACACGCCGCTGTTGTTCTTAATTTGTGTTAAGTTTTACAGCAACTGGGTTTGTGAAGGTGTGTTACTTTCTGAAAAACTTGTAACTTAAGAAAAAATAATAAATATTTCATAAAAACTAGGAGAGTAGGGAAAAATTGAACCCTAGAACACTTGTTGTATAATTTTTTAAAATAGATCAAAATATGACAACATTAGAGTAGTAGTTTTCTTTTATTTTCAACTGTGGTCTATTTAACAAAATGAAAAACAAAAACATAGGAAGATCATAAAATCATGCTCTAAAATTACTTAAAAATTAGGAAATTGAGAACAAAAAATTCCTAAGAAAACAATTATACTAGAGGCTTGGCCTCTGGTCCACCTTTCCTGGAACAAATGAGACCTTACCCAGGGACCCATGCGACATATTGAAAATCGTAAGCATCTTTATCAACCACTGAAAAGATTGCAGAGCTTTAGCAACAAACACTCTGATGGTGTCAGATATTTTCTTGTGTTTATCTGAGGTAACACTGTAAGTCTTTTGAAGTATATCTGGGATGTTTTCATTGTATTACCTGCTTATTTGTTCAACTTTAACACGGTGACAGAGCTGTGTGGTGGCGTCAGGTTGGCGTTCGTGCTGGATGTTTATTCCCACATTGTACGATATAGAGATGAGACAAATCTTGCAGATATTTTACTTCTTGTGAGGCATTTTGCTCCCCTGATCCTCATATTCGACAGTGAACCCTAGATCTCTTTACACCGCTGGTTTCATTGTTGGTGGCGCGTCTTCAAACACGAACAGGAAGCTGCTCACACACCAGCCGACTGCGTCGGTGCATTCAATCAGCCACGAAATGAAAAGTTCATGCAAACGTGAGCAGTCCGAAATTCTGCTCTGCGTGCAATGACTGTCGCGGTTGTTTGGGCAGCTAGCTAAAAGGCTATGTTGTTTTTAGCATTTGTGCTCCGCCTCCTGAGGTAAGAGCAAAGTATTTTCTGGTTGGGAGGTGGGCAGTGAAAGCAGACAGGCTCTACAATGAAGACATGAATACACAGACACATGTACCGTAACACACGTACCGTGAAAAATAGCGTACCGAACCGTTGAACACGTACCGAACGGTTCGGTTTTATATAGAATATTCTTGCATCCCTAGTAGACAAGCATAACAATTTATATTGTATCAGGAGACATGTATTGCAATACATATCACATCAAATTACATATTATATCACGGGATATGTATCAGATGTGTCACAATATATATCATATCACGCGACATGTATCGTGATATGTATCGTATTACAAGATGTTACGATACGTATCACATCAAGAGACATGTATCGCGATATGTATCATATTACAAGATTTGTCATGATATATATCATATATCATATCACGCGACATGTATCGTGATACGGATCAAATGGCCAGATTATTACCTGAACACACCCTTAGGAAAAACCTTTGATTTTTTGCTGTATCTATAGGATTGCAAATGCCAGGGATTATAGATTAGCTTCTTGTTGCATTTTACAAAATTCTCTGTATCTTGCGTCAATATTTCACACTTGCAAAACCTTTAAAGGTGTTGCATAATATCAAAGTTCACATTGAGGCTGCTGTGTGGTTTAGTAAAGTTCTTGAGCACTAAGTGTCATCAGGTATGAACCCAGAAATCAAGTTTGAAAGTAAATACATAAAACTGTTAGACGGGGTAAAGTTTAAAGAATATAATTTTATAACAAAAGCTTACTTCAAAAGACAGATGTCTTTATTTAAATGTGCAGACCTGGAAACTTCAGTACAGCCCTGCCCGGTTCAGCTAAGCCGACAGTGATTTAACATCTGTCCACAAACCCGATTTGTTCCTGTGTGTGCCTCTGTGCTCCTTTTATCTTCTGCCTGTGCAAGCCTACGAAATGAGCACCCACAATGCACCTGGCCAGAGATGTTCGTGGCGGTTTCTCTGGCTACATACAATGGGAGGCCAATTAGAAAGAGGGAGGATGGATCACTGTGAGGGTGGAAAGACAATTGAGCCTGCACGTGTGTGTATTTTGGTGCTGAAGACTGGTCACGCTGATTAGATGGTTCTGGCTGCAGAAATGAAAAATAAGGGCCAGTTCTCCTTCTTTTTTTGCTTTATGTTGCTCCTAATATTTCCAGACAGCAACAATAAAAAGTTTCCATTATTTGAAAAGTGGTTGCATACTCGTCTCCATTCTTCTCTCCATATATGAAGTCTTTAAAGCTCTTTGGAGACAAAGATTTGCAAATGGCTGTCATCACCCACGTGAAGCTTATTTACAGTAACCGTTTAATAGAGTATGTTTCTTTGGCCAAGGGAGCTGATTGTGCTGCAGAGGGGGGAAACCAACCGAGGAGTGCTGGAAATAAAGAGACATCTGCATCAAACTAGCAACTCATTAAACACAGCAACGTTTCTTATACTGGAAGCAAATGCTACTGCTTGGGATGCCAGGGCTAATCTCGTTTTTTGTCAGCGAACATGCACATGTACAAGACCATTTCTGTAATTGTTTTATCCTATTTTTAACTGGAAATATGTTTATTTTTATGTTGTTTTTATAAATTGGTGTATGTATTTTATATTGCACTAGTTTTAGTTTTATAAAATATTTTAGATTTCATATTGTATTTTATATTGTTAGTTTTTTTCCCTGATAACTTGTTTTACATTGGATTTCTTTTAAAATGTCTTAAAATGGTTAATATGTTTATAATGTTTAGATATTATGTATTTTGTAAAGGACTACAGATGGAAATTAGCTACTAAGCTACAATCTGTTGCAAGCATCTTTGCTTTCTAAGCTCAATGTATTTGTACACTGTCCTGATAAATTCATAAACTAAACTACCTAAACTAAACTAAACATGTTGTGGTTTCTTAAACTGTGTTTAAGGTAGGGCTGCCACGATTAGTCGACTAATCGACGACTAATCGACTATTAAAATAGTCAACAACTAATTTAATAGTCGATTAGTCATTACTTTATAACATATGGAGTCAGAGTGTAGTAAAGTTGAAAGTTTAATGACATTCTGTTAACTTTTTAGACTATTTGGGCATTTATTAAGAGTTTTCAGGCTATTTTGGAGTTTAGCTAGTATTTTAGCTTCATGCTAGCTATTTTGGATAATTTAGGCTTTTTCAGTTTTGTAGGCTAATTTGGAATTAAGATAATATTTCAGCTGCATATTAGCTATTTCGCTAATTCAGGATTTTTTTTTTCAGTTTTTTAAGATAATTTCAAATTTAGCTAATATTTCAGCTACATGTTAGCTAGCTAATTTGGAATTTTTACAGTTTTTTAGGCTAATTTCGATTTTAGCTAATATTTTAGCTACATGTTAGCTAGCTAATTCGAAAGGTTTACAGTCTTTTTGGCTAATTTGGAGTTTAGCTATTTCAGCTACATGCTAGCTATTTTGGCTAATTTGGGATTTTTACAGTTTTTTTAGGCTAATTTCAATTTTAGCTACATGTTAGCTAGCTAATTCGAAATGTTTACAGTTTTTTAGGCTAATTTGAAGTTTAGCTATTATTTCAGCTACATGCTAGCTATTTTGGCTAATTTAGGTTTTTGTAGTTTTAAAACTAATCATGTTTAAGATTTTACATCCAGTTTGTGTATGACCCGATTAGTCAACTAATTGGAAAAAATAATCGATGATTAGTCGACTATTAAAATAATCGTTTGTGGCAGCACTAGTTTAAGGGAGAATTGCACTTTTAGTGGATCTTGATTCTGATGTTTGGCCAAAAGGACAAAATAGAAAAAAATTTTAAAAAAAAATTTCTTTTGTGGTATAAAACCTGTTCAGTAGGCAATTGCATAAAGTTGAGTATTATGATGGTGTCACATTGCCATAAAGTACAATTTCCGCATTGTCCTTGTATGAAATTGTGGTCTTTTGTGTTTCTCTGATTCATCATTCATTGATGTCCTTGAAGGGTTTCAACCAACTGGTTTTTTTGTGAACTCAAAATTTTAGGACAGCTGAAAGTTTCGCCGTTTATGCTTATTTTACATAGTTTATACGCAATTATTATGTTAATTTTATTGAGATGCATATGCAAATCTGTGGCATTCTATGAGCGTTTTGCATATATCTAATGGACTTTTCACGTATGTACCATGGAATTTAGTGCACTTATGATGTTAAAATCACATCATTGACGCACAAATCAATAATGAATTGCAAAAAAAGTCGATTTTTTTGATACATCGATTATGATCCATAAACTATTTTAAATCGCTTTATTAATTCAAGTAAAAGTTAAAAATGGAACTAAATGCGAAGCGTTTTTCATTCTGACATTTTCAAAGAGCGCACAATCATGGCTGACCTTCTGACTTCACTTAAAGCGACCATTTTGAAAGCATTCTGGCTTTTTGTGTAAGTTATGTCACACCAAAATGAAATACGAAGGGAACACATTTTTGAAAACGTGGATCTTTTATCTCCCCGTGGTGGCTCTCGCTGAAAAAAAATAAAATTATAGTAATTTTCAAACAATTTTGAGATGTTATTTTAGCAACATGTTAACATTTAATTTTGGCTATTTTGTTTTCTACTGGGGGTTTTAAGGCAAATTTAGAGTTTAGCTTCTATTTTAGCAACAGGCTAACGCTTTTGACTAATTTAGTTTACTGAACAATATTATGCTAGTTTGGAGTTTAGCTTAGTAGCATGCTAACATTTTTTTGGCTAATTTGCTATCTACTGGGGGTTTTAAGCAAATTTAGAGTTTAGCTTTTATTTTAGCAACATGCTAACATTTTTGGCTGTTTTAATTTACTGATGAATTTTATGCTAATTTGGAATTTAGTTAGTATTCAAGCAACAAGCTTACTCGCTAATTCGGCATCTACTAAAGGTAAAAACATTAAAAAAAA
Organism: Oryzias javanicus; assembly: GCA_003999625.1. Classification (NCBI taxonomy): domain Eukaryota; kingdom Metazoa; phylum Chordata; class Actinopteri; order Beloniformes; family Adrianichthyidae; genus Oryzias; species Oryzias javanicus. Next base: position 13,949,788 of record CM012451.1, read on the forward strand.
TCCCATTGAGAAATGCTAGTTTCTTTTTATATTTTTGCTTTTGTTTGTGCCAAAAACTAGACATAATTTATATTTATTAAAAAATGTAAAAAAAAAAAACAAACAAAAAATGAATGCAGATCCTAATTTTTTTAAAGGCTAAAGTAAAACTATGTGGCTCCCTCTAGGTTTTGATCAGTACAAAATTAGCTCAAATGGCTCTTTTACTGGTAAAGGTTGCCGACCCCTGGGCTAGCTCGACACAATCTATCTAGTTTGACATAAATTAAAGGGGCCATAGGATAAAAAACAACTTTTTGAGCTTTTAAACGCATTATCCTGTACATTCCTCATTATAAAGAACGCCAAAGTGGTATTTTGATCCGTTCATGCATTTCTGAGTAATCCTATAAAAACCTGCACTATAAACAGCAACCGCCGTCCTCACGTGCTGATGTCACAGATTGCGAACCGCCCCTTTCAGGAAGACTCTGTTCTGACAGCACCGCCCCCAGTCTAACACCAAAACCCAATCTCTCCAAAAAACAGTAATCAGCAAAAAACTTAAACTTTAGATGCAGAATATTAAATATTTTCCAATTGTGTCCTGTCTTAAATAAATTCCAGCTTAAACAGGTGTTTGTTAGGTGCGGCTCCTTTAAGAGCTTTGGTGATACATTTCAAAATAATATGCAAAACCTCTTTTAACACTATCAATATAAAAACTTTTTAATGTTTACATGATAAAGAAATCAAAATTTCTTGCAAATAAACAAACTTTTACACGCTGTTTTTAATATAACATAACTTGTATTTGTATGTCAACATAGTTGCACACATGGTTTTACTAGAGACTCGAGTTAAAGACTCCAACCTTCTTTTTATTATTATTCCATGATGAAGACATTAGAGGTCCCATAAAGTAGCAGATGTTGTTTATGGAAAACTGAACAAATAATGTAACAAGACGCTACAAACTCCCATCACAGAGAAGTCAATTACTAGTTTTTATTGAGTGGTTCATATGGATGTTTGATGTAAAACGAAATATGTGAAAAGGTTCCTGCCAATTTTTTAAGCACATGATTGGCATGTTTTAGATCTTTGATGAAAGTAGTCATGAAAATATCAAACCAGAACTTTCCAGAAAGTTATTAACATGTGAAGTTCCGTGTTGTTTTTTTTCAGTTTATTATCTTTTTTGACCATTTGCAGATTTTTTTTCTACATGCTCTCCTCCATCTTTTGGTCTTTTTTGTTGTTAGTTGGTCAAAGCATTTAATCATGAAACTACATCAAAAACTAGGTTAGCTACAAGTTTCGGAGGTTGGTGGTTCCATGTGTTTTCTAGGTATCCTTGCAATACAAAAACTTTAGCACAGAGACGGAACAATTGACCTTTGATTGCTGGATCGGTTCCCTCTGTGTGTGTTTAAGTGTCCTTAGGCAAGACACTGAGCTCCACAGGCTCCCGGTGGCCTAGTTAGTACCTTATGTGGTAGCTTTGCTGCCATCTGTGCACAAATGTGTGTAAATGGATTAAAGGAGTGGATTGAAGCGCTTTGGTACTCAGTATATGCTCTGCTAATTACCTGAATCAAGTGTGTGCAGGCAATTCAAACATTCAAACTGAGTGGCTGTGCCACCTTTGTTGATCAAAAACAAACAAAACAATTAGCTCAGTCAAACTTTATTTTATTCTTTCTAAAGTCATTTTTCTTAAAATGTATTTGTCAAGGGGTCTGCAACATGTGGCTCTTAAACATCTCAATTTTTTTATATTTTTATTTTAAAAACAATAGAAGGACACTAGGGGTAAGCCAAAATATCGATATTGTGATATATTGCAATATTTAGTCAAGCAATTGATTCCCGATGGGTTCTCACCAAGTATTGATCTTTTATTTTCATTTGAAGAGGCTGTAAAACGTTATATTCGTCATCCTTTGGTGATACGTTTCTTTGGATTTAGATAGGAGTGTGTATTTCAAAACTGATGGTCTTGACTTGGTGTCAATGCTTGTCAAAGACAAAGTATTACTAATTTTAGCAATTTTGCATAAAAGTGTCTGTTATTCATTGCACAAAATAAGTCACAAGTTGTTAATTTTGATCAAAAATAAATAGGGATATAATTTCCTAAAATATATGTGTTCTATATAATGTGTGGTAGATTTTTATCAATTATCGCAGTATCGCAATATCATTGATATCGTGAGCCATGTGTCGCGTATCGCATTGGATCCTGAGGTACCCAGTGCCTTAAAATGACACTATGTATTGCAACTAAAAGATTTGACAGATTTTTGTGCACAGAAAAATTCTTGGGGAGATCAGTAAGTCCAACCAGAATTGGTACTTTTGTGGATTATGAGGTGGGTTTTCTTTTTTTGAACAAATTGAAAGATTTCTAGTGTGTTCAATGTCTATAAAAATAAATTTTGTCTTTTTTTTTTTACTCTGACTTTATTTTGGCTAGTTAGATTTACAAATTCCTGGTCAAGATGCTCTGCAAATGATAAAATAAACTTATTTTTTGTTTGTTTTTGTTACTGACATTACACTTCCTGTTACTACATCTGCTGTATTGAGATAATCTTGTGAAAAAAGTGTCTTTTATTTTGAAAGTAACAATAACATAAATGCAAATTAGTGTCTTAGTTTCCAGAAACGTACTGTCAGACTTTGTGGCTCTTGCTGGGCTGTCAGTGAGAAATGGACCCGATTGGCTCTTTGAGCGTTAAAGGTTGCAGACCCCAAGGTCTGTAGAAGGAAGTGTTCCGCCTTCTACTGCAGGAAGTCTGTGAAGAAATGGCATTTATGAGTCTTTATGGGCAAACTGAGCTCTTGCCAGATGGTAAATGGCCTTGGTACACAAA
>CM012451.1:14557645-14739441 GCA_003999625.1 Oryzias javanicus
CCTGTTTTTATAATTTCTCTCCAATAAATAAAGAGTTCCACAATATAGATTTACATTAAATTGCAAAAAAAGCACTTTGAATGTTATCACTGAAGAACAAAATCAACTGTGAAGCTCCAAAATGTTCATAATGAAAAATAAAAGTATATATTATATGTGACAAATTAAAAATAGGACTCCCAAATAAATAAAAAGATTATGCAACTGTTCAAAATCTGCACACAGATTTCAAGTTATTTATGATAAATTTATGGTTGATTTTCTGATATGTAAGGTTATAATTTATTCATTTTATTATGAGCATTTTGGGTCCATATTTATCTAAAATCAAAAACAAACTTGTTGTGGACCAACAACAAAACAGATGGAAACGTGTATGAAACCATGTTTTAAGGAAACAGAAGTAAAGAGAATTAAGTTTTTATTTTCAATGAATATATATATATATATATATATATAATATATATAAAAATATTAAATTTTTTTTTTTTGATAAATAAATTAAAATTATTTCTCATTTTAAAACAAACTTGTTTAATTCTTGAAAATATTGTCAAAAACCGCCTGTGCTGCCCCCTACAGGTTGAATCGAGGTATTACATTTGAATTTTGTGATTGGTCCAACCATTGAAGTTCCACGTCAGGATCTGTAGAGGCACTAATGATGATGGTCGTGTTCCCCAGCTCCGCCCCTCTAACTGGATTTTCAAGTTTCGGCTGTGGGTGGAGTCAGCCTCCAACTTCCCTGTTTGGTGACCCTTTAAGGTCCTCTTTGACTACCTTGGTGACTTCACCTTGAGTTATAGACTCATTGACTGAGCGGTCCAGTCGGGTGTGGTAAGTAGTAGTATGGTCCACCACAAACTAGGCCGTGCTGTTGTTTGAAGGTTTTTTTTTCATTTATGCGAGACACAGCCTGCTCGGGTCTCCCGGCGATCTGAGCGAGCGCGCTCCGCTGGGGTTGTGACAGATCAAAACGCTCGTATTGGATTCACATTCTACCCGCTGACCAGGTCACTGAAAGCTGAGTTTCTGATTGGTTGATGCGACGCAGCGACCTGTCAAACTTCAGGTAATTCTGGATGAACTACCTGAGTCGCGTCTTCCTGCTCAGATCGAGCTCCTGGCAGACTTTCGCGCTGCTCATTTTGGCGCCGCGGGGCTTCAATTGGCCTCAGAGTGCGCCTTTACCATTGATTAAGATTGGAGCTATAGATGTTGAGGACAAAGAGGAAAAAAGACAAAAAAAAGGAAAAATAAAATAGCATTTATTTAAACTAAGGATTACTTAATTAGCATTTATTGAATTTAGATTGGTTACATTTATAAATTGATGGCTAAGGTGCACACAGGTGATAAACTATGTAAAAAAAAAATCAAATTTTAAAAGACGCTAGGTTATTTTTATTCTTTTGCTTATGTTTGTGCCAAAAAATAGGCATGATTCATATTTTTCATTTAAAAACAGAAGGTTATGAATGCAAATCCAAATTTCTTAAAGGCTAACGTAAGTCAATGCGGCTCCTTCTAGGTTTTGATCAGTAGAAAACGAGCCCAAATGACTCTTTTACTGTGAAAAAAGAGTGGGTTCTGGACCAGGGGTCTGCAACCTGCGGCTCCAGAGCCACATTTGGCTCTTTTATCTCTCCATAGTGGCTCTCTGGCTGAAGATTAGCTATTATTTTAGCAACATGCTAACATTTTTGGCTAATTTGTTTTATAGTGGGGTTTTTAGGATAATTTAAAGTTTAGCTAATATGTCAGTAAAATGCTAATGTTTTCAGCTATTTTTTTATCTACTAATTTTTTTTGTTTTGATAATTTAGAATTTAGCTTCTATGTTAGCAACATGCTAACATTTTTGACTAAGTTGGTTTACTGAGGAATTTTAGGCTATTTTGGAGTTCAGCTAGAAAATTAAGCCACAAGCTAGCTTTTTTTGGTGGATTTGGCCTCTAATTAGTTTTTTATACTTTGGAGTTTAGCTAATATTTTAGCAATATGCTAACATTTTTAGCTAATTTGTTATCTACTGGAGGTTTTAGACCAATTTTGAGTTTAGCTTTTATTTCAGCAACATGCTAAAATGTTTGTCTGATTTAATTTACAGAGAAATGTTATGCTAATTTGAAGTTCAGCTAGTAATTAAGCATCAAGCTAGCTTTTTGCTACTAAAGTTAAAAACGTAAAAAAAAAAATCTCATTTTAAGAGATGCTAGTTTATTTTTATATATTTTTTCGCTTTTGTTTGTGACAAAAGTAGACGTTCATATTTATATATAAAAAAAAGAAGGTTTTGATTAAAAATTAAAATTTCTAGGCTAACTTAGGTCAATGCGGCTCCTTCTAGTCTTTGATCAGTAGAAAACGAGCCCAAATGGTTCTTTTACTGTGAAAGGTTGCCGACCCCTGCTCTAGACCGTCTAGTTTAGGTAAGAAAATGATAATCTGGTGAGCAATGAAGTCAATAAGAGAGTAAATGTAGCTTTTGTCTGCCTCTGGATGTGTTTTCTGTTTGTCTTTGTGTGTGATTGTGTAATAGAGCTATAAAGGCGTCAGGGGATTTGGGCCGTCTTGAGGATTAGGCCGGATCTTGTCACAGTTTTTATCTTGGCAAGACGGCTCGACCATGAAAGAGAGGGCTGTTTCATTTGAACCACTATCTGCTTCCAGCAGTTAATCCATCTCACTTCACCATCTCACCGTCCACGCTTTACATGCTGGAGTTTATTGTTTCTCCTATTCATCATTTAGTGAATGTATCCATCTCCTCTGCTGAAAAATAAACCCTTTAAGAAAAGAATTAACATATTTCACAGCCTTTCCACCATTTATCTGTTTTCTGTCTTAAGGTTTTTGGACTGAACATCTTCTCATGAATAATGATTTACACTTCCAGGATTTTTCGGAGACTTAGAAACGCTTGAAATGTAAATCCAAATAAAGAGATTGTGAGATTTGTTTATATAAATGGGAGAATGCAATGTCATAAAACATGATGAGTAAAAAAGCCAAAATTACCCATAAGGCTATTTTTTTTATCAGCAGTCCCCTGGTCTTGATATTAAAAAGCAAGAAAATACTTTCATAGGATAGCACAACAATAAACACAAAGTACAAACAAATACAGCAATAGATACACTGTCAGGGCCGGAATTACAGGTGAGTGATCACCTGGGGGCCCCAACACCTGGGGGGGCCCCCTCAAAAAAAAAAAAAAAAGGAAAAAAAAATCTAAAGGGAAAGACTTCAATATTGGGCACCTACAGACCGGAACTTTCTCCAAAAAACAACTTTCAAATCTCATAACTTTGCTTCAGTTATTATGACTAACTTGTAGCTGGTTTTAAATCTTTACTTTTGTTCTGTTTTATTTTATCATTTTTATTTGTTTGGGGATTTTTTTTCAGCTTAAATAAATAAAAATTTACAAGGAAAAAAATGAATATTTTCCACGTCCATTCTTATTTAACTCTGTTCATGTGTTTTATTTATTGACAGTATACAGAGATGGAAAAAGCTCCTGTGACATCACCAAAAATCGCCTTACTTCCAGCTCCAACCAGTCAATTCCGTTGCCATTTTTCTAGAATATGGCGCCAGACGATGTTAATAAGTGCTGATTCAACATTTCTTTTGCGACCTCTCTCGCTAATCAGGAGTGAGATTGTTGGAAAGCCACACCCCTTTTTCTGATCCGGGATCAGGAGAATCTGTTAATCAAGCATTTTGAACGTTCGATGTGGTGGTGTGTGTGGGGGGGTCCAGCACCCGCACGCTTTTACTGAGGCATCTGATTGGTCGGTTTATGACTAGAAGTACAAAAAAATGTATTATCAAAAATATTTAGGATTAGCAAGAACATATTAAAAATAGATCAGAGGAAAAATGGTTATTCTGACAAATGTAATGACTGAGAAATAACTGTTTTATTTCTCAATAAGTCTTTGAGATTTTGGCTTTCTGGGACCAGCAGGTACTTCCTGTTTGGAAAGAAGAGGATACTGGGTCCAGTTCTCATAGACTGTCAATGGTTTCGCCCCATACCTCTGCAGCAATGGAATATTCAGTCAAGAGAACATTAACTCCAAAGACTTTAGCCACTTTGGACAGCAGGTGAGGTGCATTGTGGGATTTCAGTTTTGTTTTGCCACACTTCTTTACCAGTTCCATTTAAGCCATAATGAGATGATATTCCTTCGTATTGTATCTTGTTTAGATACCATTTTTTTTTCATTTGAGTGTGTTTGAAGATGGAATATGAAGTCTCTTAAATATCATAATTTATGTATCATAATTTATACGAGTTTATCTGACACATAGTCAATACTGATTTATTTTGAAGGATTCATTCAATTCAAATTACTGACCTAAAATTGGTCTTTAGCCTAAAACTCAACCAGTATTTGGATACCAAACAGTGCAACTGAAGTTTTCCAGATTTCTTGTATTTCTTTCAAGATAATCGAGTTTATATGAAATATGAGCACAAACAGGTAAACAAGAATTATTTTGGAATAAACTATTAGCTGCTATTAGAATATATACAGTATTGAAAGTCATTTTGATTAATAGATTTTCTCAGAAAGATCAATCTGGTTGAATTGAAGAAAATTACATTGATTAATTGATGAAGTGATTAATCGTTACACTCCTACAGTTGGGCATGATGAGTGCTCTGGACGTGTCAACGTGTCAACCTTTATTCATTATTAGGTAGGCAGGACCTACCTCTCTCAGAAAAATGATTAAAACTTTACACAGTCCCGAACCCGCCTTGCAATCCGAGTTTCCATTACTGATGATGCAATGATTCCAGTCACAACCAGGAGTAGATTGTGAAGCAAGGAGACATCGAAAACAATGGGGGGTTTCATTTTGACGTTGAAAAGATGTCCACAGTGACCACAGCAGAACTTTAATTAGCCCTTAAACAAAGGTTTAGGAACGTCGATACTAGATGTCGGGGAAAAGATGTTGTCTGGAGTAACTCTGCACCCTGGGGGACTGTCATGGGGCATCTAACGCAACAAAACACGTCTTTTTGCAATTGGAGGAGTTTAAATATTGGCAGGAGTGATTGAAAAGGCCGTATTTCCACCTAAGTAAATCTTTTGCATAAACTATTTATTATTAAAAATAATCTCAATGTCATTTTTTCTAAACCACTTGAAGACTTGATCAACTTTATTCCAGAAATGTGCTAATTTTCCTGTTATACTAAGTGTCGAAATGTTAAACATGTAAGATTTAATATTATAAAACTGAGTGAATAAACAGTTTTTTGTTTGTTTTTGTGGTTCACTAACCACGACTGTTTGCAAATGCATGAAATCAATCGTTAAATAAACAGGAAAAAGCTCAATTTGAGCTCAACCTGGCTAATAAAGAAGATAAAATCCCCTCCTACTATTACTGTCCTGAGATGTATGTACAGCTGAAAACCAAGAAGAAAAATAAGGATGTTGGGGGCATAGATGTGGAATAAATATGTCATGTACTCTAAATGTCCAATCTCAACTACATTGTATAAAATAGTTACACCATTTCCAGTTTTTTATGTAAACAGATAAAGAAAGGAAAAATGTGGATTTTATATCTCAGTTCCTGCTAATTGAGAAATTAGGGAGACCTGAATGATTAATAAAAGTGTGGATGTCTGATTAAAAAATGTTTTTCTGTTCATTGGTTTGGAGTAATCAGGTGTGTAAGTGAGCTGGAAACATGCAGCAACAACATGGGAAAACAGTTGCATTTCAGACGGAATAGACCAGGGGTTGCTTTACAGAAACGACTGATAATCAGTCCATAATAATAGAGATTGATCTTTTTCCATTTCCTTTACTGCCAAAACAAGAAGCTTTTCTGGTGAGGTTAACTTTCTAATTCAAAGTCTTATGTTGGAAAAAAGATAGAAAGCGAAGAGAAAGTGAAATACAGTAGAAACACTTCAAACCATCTACTGTGCCGTCATCCAACATGCAACACGTTCTCACTCCCAACTCGTCACATATTGACGTTTGGTTAATATGAGTCAAAAAATGATGTTTTGATGTCGTCGACTCGTCATTTTTGACGTGCTGGCTGTTCTCATTAAATCACTGGTCCCCAAACCTGCGGGCCGAGGACCGGAACGGTCCAATTCCGGATATGGAACACGAGCCCTAACATGGAACCGGTTCACCTGTGGGTCCAATCAACGGCTGGTATTGACCATCAAATGGCTTTTTTTAAAAAATCATTTTAATTAAGTTACAGAATGAGTGGTATTGAAAAAGAAAAAGAAAGCCATTAGGAGAATTTATTCTTCATTTCATTTTAGAAACAAGTAATGCAGTTACATTGTGAAACTGAAAACGCATTTCCAGTATTGACTTTTATTTTTAATTATGAGGCACGAACGCTTCCATATGGGGGAAACGTCGTTGATCAAAAAACTATTTTACCACCCACAGCCAAGCATGGTGGCGGAGGAATTATGATTTCTGTTTCTTTTTAAGGTTTCCTTTGATATAAGAAGCCTTTTCTAATATTCACTCAAGAAATAATAATAATAATAAATAAATAAACTAAATAAATGTGAAATGGTTTCTATTCAGATTCTGTATTTTTGCATCTATATTACAATTAAATATTAGTTTATTGATTAATTCTTTAAGGTGCTAATATACAGTCTCTGGAAAGTTTTTGTTTGTTTTTGAACCTTAGGACCTGTTTAGTCATTTTGAACCATAGATTTTGTACACCAAGCAGAAAAGGCTTTAATTCTATTATTTAGATGAAAACACAGCATATAAAAGGAATGAAAAGTAGGACTTAGGGGACAATGTCTGGACTTTTATGAGGAAAAAAACCAGCCCTAATACAACTCCCTAAGCTGTTGCTTTCATAATAAAAGTATATTATGCAATGCTGGCTCCAAGGCTCACGCCCTGCATCATCACATGATGTTATACTCTGTGACTCTCTCCCTGTTGCTCGCCCTGAAACAAACACTGTCGCCAAAAGACTTAAAGAGACAGAACCCAAATATAGAATGTGATTCATGGTTTTAATAATTTACTGTCCTCACGGACCCCAAAACTCTGAAGAAGTGGTGATTTCTGAGCTACTCTGAAGGCGTCTTGGCAAAATGTGTCATTCTCTACGCAAGAGTCACAAGAGGACACAGTTTTCTTCAGAGTTTGAGAAGGATCTTACCGTGGAGTGGCTGTTAGATTAGAGTCCAATTATGCTCGCAGTGAGCCGTGTTTGCACTGTGACATGTTTCCTTTGTGGCTGAGGGACAGCTGCGGGGTTTTACAGAAGACGTTTTTCTCTCGTTGAGCAGAATTGTGAGACTTTTTGGATTTGAAGATAGAGATATGCAGAGGATTTTAAAAGGAAGCTTAAGACATAAAGGTTAGAAAAAGAGACACAGAAGAAGAACAGAGGGAAACAGTGAGTACTTCAATCAGCGATGCAGGGATTCGTGCAAATGTTCTACCTGTAATTAAATCTGAACTTCTGTCAACCACCATCTAACTCTCATTTTGAGTACTTCTTTATCTAGCAAAGATCCCACATAATGACAGATCCCACTAGAGTGGGGATTCAAAAAGAAACTTAAAAAAATAAAATGAAATCAGGGTTCCTGCAAGTCAAATTTCAGTCTTTTTAAGGCGGTGCACATCAAAAAGTATGATCTGTATGCCATTTTATAATCATTTATTCTCATTTTATGATCAAAACTAAAGCTTCTCGACCTTCAGCTTATTAATGCATAATAATTTAATACGTACCATTGTTGATTATTTTCATTATTCAATCAAAATAATCATGGTTGAAAACTACATTTTCCACAAGAAACGTAAATTTAAATAAAGCAAATGTTTCAAATTTTTTAAAAATTTGAACATATTTTGTTACCACCAAGATTGTTTGTGGGATAATTTACATTGTTTCTTTTTCTTTTCTGTTAGTTTTTGTTTTTTTACTGTTTTTGTTAGTTTTTGTTGTTCCTATTTGAAAATGAAAAAGATAAAAAACAAAACAATTTTTAAGGCACAGATGTCAAAATTCAAGACTTTTTTAAGGCATTATTTGTAAATTCACAAATTCAATGCTTTAAAGGCTTAAAGGTTCTGCATGAACCCTGAAAAGAAAAAAATCATTTTGAGTTACTCCTTTTCTTTAAACCATGTTAACCCATTGCCCTGGTTACGTCGTCAGAAACACTTAAAGAGTAACCAAACAGGCACTTTTTTTTTTGGACCTCGGGCTTTAAAAGTGCTGTCTGTTGCCACATTTGTGGCATTAAAAATAAAATTACACCGAAATTACAGTCTAAACCATCTATAAGCTACCCCCTACAGGTTAAAACGAGGTATTACGGTCAAATTTTGTGATTGGCCAACTGGTGTCAGTCCCAGCTTCTCTGCAGCTCCAGAAGAAAAGCCCCGCCCAGTATTGATTATGTAACGGTCGGTCGTTATTGTGTTAGCTTTAGCATGGTTCGAAGCTTGCACAACTTTCCAGTAGACTTTAGAAGTTAGGCAACAATGGTAGAACATTTAGGATTGTTAGCTTAATACGTTAGCCCTTATTAGCCATGATGCTAGCGTCATTGTACCACTCAGACATGGGTCCCTTTCAGTCTTGACCTGCCATGGGATAAGGTGTAGGAAAAAAAAACCTCACCCTCCACCGAATGTCATCACTTTGAGCGGTACCACTTTCTATTTTGAAGACGCTACGTTACCTCAAGCTAACTTCGCTGTCAATCACAGATCCAGACCACACCTGGTTTTGTGTTGTGTTGTTGCAGGCTGATGTCATGCCTTGAATTCAGAGTTTCAAACCTGGATTGGACCAGCGTAATTGTTTGGATTTGTTTTTTGTTTAATTGTATTTGTCGTATTATGTTTGTTTACAATTTTTTGTGAAGAACGTATACATGAACGAGTATATCTGTTAGTTTATGTATCGCATTTGTGACTTTAAGAAAGTGGGAGCCCAGGAAGAATAGCTGTAGGCATGTCCATTAGCTAATGGAGATTCATAATAAGTAAACAAACAAACAAACCCCTCCCCCGCTCTTTTTGGTATTTTTCAAATCTCTTTTATCTACTGTAACTCTTCAACCAATTGCGCGATCAACGCGAATCCCCTAATTCTGCGTCTTTTTATACTAGCTTTGCACCGATATGCAACACATTACTAACGTACCTTTTTCAAATGATTTATGTTGCTTTTAATACTGACGTCCGTTGTGGTGAACAGGAAGATGAGCCAGAGAGCAAAGCTCTCAATTTATCTGTTAATCTTCTGGGTCATGACCGAAAGAACGAGATCCCAAATACAAATGAGCTTCCTCCGCAGGGTGGCTGGGAGTTCCCTTAGAGATAGGGTCATCGGTCACCCAGAGAGAGCTCAGAGTTCGGATATCTGTTCCAGATGCCTCCTGGACGCTTTCACGGGGAGGTGTTCTGGGCATGTCCCACTGGGCAGAAGTCCTGGAGAAGATCCAGGAGATAGATTCGGTTGGCCTGGGAATGCCCCCCAGAGGAAATGGAGGAAGTAACCGGGGAGAGGGAAGTCTGGGCGTCTTTGATTAGACTGCTGCCTCCACGACTCGGTTCTGGATGAGCAGAAGATGGATGGACGGAGTAATACTGGACAGTGTTGCATTTCAGCTAAACAGATGAAGACTTATGGTGGTTAGAAGAATGTCAACACTGGAGCCAAAGCTTTGGTGTTAAAGGGTTGAGTAAATAGAAATAAATTAGGCTCAAAAAACAAATGTCCGCAGTCCAAATCATTTGCTACAAATCCTTAAGAGTTAAAAAAAACCCACGTCAGAGTTATTGTCATTGGTCCGGCAGAAATCACATCCACCGCAGTTTGAAAAACCTGTCTGCAGGGGATTACAGAGAATGGAGCTCCTCGTAGCAAACCTCAGGTCCGGCAGTCTGAGATTTACTCTGAGCAGATGGAGGGAGGCTCTGGATTATAACGTGTCAAAGCCAGTATCAAGGATAAAACAAGCAGCCTACAGGAGTGTATTAGGAAGACAGCCTTCTGTGATGAACTGGTAAGTGATCGCCTCAGGCTGCAAACACACACATGCAGGAAGAGGAGAGAGGAGGAACCATTACTGGAGAACCAGGACGCACCAATTATTGTAAGCCACTGGCGGAGTCAGAGGTACCACGTTTTAAATCAAGGATTTCAAACCCATTTTCTTTGAACAGGCACCAGGATTTAAGTTTGAGAAGAAACTTCAGCTTACACTGAACAAGAAAAATACTTTAGTCACAGAAAGCAATCCCTCACTGCAATACGTTTGCAGAGTCGCACACAGTCATAGACTTACAATTTACTAGGGCTGCCACGATTAGTCGACTAATCGATGACTAATCGACTATTAAAATAGTCGACAACTAATTTAATAGTCGATTAGTCGTTACTTTATAATATATGGAGTCAGGCTGTAGTGAAGTTGAAAGTTATAATGACATTCTGCTAGCTTTTTGGACTATTTTGGCATTTATTAAGGGTTTTAAGGCTATTTTGGAGTTTAGCTAATATTTTAGCTTCATGATAGCCATTTTGGCTAATTTAGGCTTTTTCAGTTTTTTAGGCTAATTTGGAATTAAGATAATATTTCAGCTACATATTAGCTCTTTTGGCTAATTTAGGATTTTTTCAGTTTTGTAGGCAAATTTGGAGTTTAGCTAATATTTCATTTACATGTTAGCTAGCTAATTCTAAATGTTTACAGTTTTTTAGGCTAATTTGGAGTTTTTCTATTATTCCAGCTACATGCTACCTATTTTGGCTAATTTGGAATTTTTACAGTTTTTTAGGGCTAATTTGGAGTTTAGCTAATATTTCAGCTATATGTTAGCTATTTTAGCTAATTTGGGATTTTTACAGTTTTTTAGGCGAATTTGGAGTTTTGCTATGTCTTCAGCTACATGTTAGCTTTTTTGGCTAATTTGGAATTTTTACAGTTCTTTGGGGCTAATTTGGAGTTTAGCTAATATTTCAGCTATATGTTAGCTATTTTGGCTAATTTGGGATTTTTACAGTTTTTTAGGCGAATTTGGAGTTTTGCTATGTCTTCAGCTACATGTTAGCTTTTTTGGCTAATTTGGAATTTTTACAGTTCTTTGGGGCTAATTTGGAGTTTAGCTAATATTTCAGCTATATGTTAGCTATTTTAGCTAATTTGGGATTTTTTTTTTTTACAGTTTTTTAGGCTAATTTGGAGTTTAGCTAATATTTCAGCTATATGTTAGCTATTTTGGCTAATTTGGGATTTTTACAGTTTTTTAGGCTAATTTGGAGTTTTGCTATGTCTTCAGCTACATGCTAGCTATTTTGGCTAATTTGGAATTTTTACAGTTTTTTAGACTAATCTGGAGTTTAGCTAATATTTCAGCTACATGCTAGCGATTTTAGCTTATTTAGAATTTTTTTGTTTTAAAGCTAATCATATTTCAGATTTTCTTTACATCCATTTTGTCCATGATCCGATTAGTCGACTAATTGGAGAAATTAATCGATGATTAGTCGACTATTAAAATAATCGTTTGTGGCAGCCCTACAATTTACCACAGCTTTTTATTAGAGAAAGGATAATCATCACTGTCTTTTTCTGGATTAGAAAAAACTGCAAACCATCGCACTCCAGAGGGATCATCTTGTAAGTGATCTCTGCTGGTAAAGTGACTGTAATGGTCGCTGAAGAGGCGGAAAAAGAAACTTGATTAGAGGACAAGTTAAAGGTTACTGGTTTTGGATTAAATATGCAAAAAAGCCTTGCAACAGACTGGCAATCTGTTCAGGGCGAAGAGTTGGCTCCAACAACCCCAAACCCAAAAGTAGATTCAACAGGTTCAGAAAATGGATGGATGGATTTTAGTTTTTGAAAACTAACAGCAATCTATCAGTGTGTTTGGGAGAATTACCTGTGGTCAGATGAAACCCAAACAGAACTTTATTCATTATGTTTGGAAGAGAAAGAAGAAAACCATTCCTACTGTAAAGCATGGGGGTGGAACTGTCATGCATTGGGGCTAATTTTCAGCAAGGGGACCAGAACGACTGATCCGTGTAAAGCAGGAGTCGCCGAACTTTTTCATGTGAGGGCCGGGATCGGTTTTTAGGCTAATAGAAAAAGTGTAAGAATCACTGCTTTCACGTAAAGATTTATGGTTTTCTAGAAAGCAACACAAAGCTAAATTTTAAATAATTTATTTCTGTAATCTTCACAGAAAAAAAATAATACTAAAACATTTTAAAAACTAGACATAAAGCATTAGATGTGATAAATTAATAGCAGAAGATGCTTAAATTGATAGTTA
This sequence comes from Oryzias javanicus, assembly GCA_003999625.1. Taxonomy (NCBI): domain Eukaryota; kingdom Metazoa; phylum Chordata; class Actinopteri; order Beloniformes; family Adrianichthyidae; genus Oryzias; species Oryzias javanicus. Next base: position 14,569,996 of record CM012451.1, read on the forward strand.
AAAACACTGAAGCTTATAGCTAGCTAAAATATTTGCAAAGTGCCAAATTAGTCAAAAATCTCAAAAAATTCTAAATAGCCAAAACAGCTAGCGTGTAGCTGAAATATTAGGCAAACTCCAAATTAGCCTATAAAACTGAGAAAGCTTAAATTAGCCAAAACAGCTAGCATGTTATGAAATATTAGCTAAATGCTAAATTTGCCTAAAAAACAGGGACAATGTCTAATTTAGCCAAAACAGCTAGCATAAAGCTGAAATATCAGCTAAACTCCAAGTTAGCCTATAAAACTGAAAAAGCCTAACTTAGCCAAAACAGCTAGCATGTAGACAAAATATTAGCTAAACTTCAAAATATTCAAACACATTTTACAAAATAGTTAGCATGTTGGTGAGATATTAACTAAATGCTTAATTAGCCTCTATTTTAGTAACATGCTAATGTTTTTGGCTAGTTTTTTATCTTCTGGGGTTTTTAGGCCAATCTAGAGTTTATCTTATTTTTAGCAACATGCTAATGTTTTTGGCTAATTTGTTATCTACTGTGGATTTTAGGCTATTTTGGAGTTTAGCTAGTATTTAAGCAACAAGCTTGTTTTTTGGCTAATTTAGCATTTTGGCTAATTTGGAGATTAGCTCATATTTAAACTACACAGTACATGTTTTTTGCTAAATTGGCATGTATCAGGTATTTTTAAGGAATTTTACTACAAGTTTTCAGAAATGTAGTTAAACTTTAGCACTCTTTCATAGTTCTTTAATGAAATTTCCCGTCTTTTAGCAAATTTAGCTTTTTGCAAATAGCTTTTGTATTTTAAGCAAATTCCTTCAGCAGTTAAAGTAAATTTCGTCAACATTTTGAGCAAAAAAGCTTCAGCATTTTCAGCAACTACTTTCAGCAAAAAGCATTCCCTCTAACATTATCGTAGGTAATGCAACTTTTCTAGTATTTATGAAATTTTTTACACAATTGAGCAAATATAACTTGACTTTTACAATAAATAATATGCACAAAAATAAATAAAATAAAGAATAATAATAAAAAAAACACTGTCAACAAACTTTGCAAAAATGATGCAACCTGATGTGCAGAGGAACAAACAAACCTGAAGACAACCACATACTGCCATAACCTGAACTCACCTGTTTACCGGTACTGTGAGCTGAAAGAATATAGAATTTTTCCATGTTTTTCTTCTGTTTATACTTTTACTTCCTTTCTGGTATAGTTTTGTTTTTTTAATCCCACTTATTTCAAGATGTGAAGATCATAAATGGATAATTTACAGATTCATTTATCAGCTACTGTTCTTCATTCTGATGACAAACATACAAAAATATATTATATCCAAGATTAAAAAGCTTTACTTTATTAGTATAATGATCAAGAATAAAACAGTAATTTAAAGAAAATACAAAAAGTTAAATCACATATTGGGAGAGATTTCCTTTAAGGTTATTTCTCCTTTTTTTGGATTAGGATTATGTATACATCATTTTTCAAGAGGATTTTTTTCTCCTTTAAGGCATCTTTGACACACAGAGAGAGCTGGAGACATTTCACGTTCTCATTGTTCCAGTTTCATCACGATCATGTGTAGATAGACCGATGATAGCAGCACATTTGAGATGCGTTCATATGCAGACGCGGTCGGCCTTACACGGGCTTTTTAAAGGAGGCAGTCTTGAGCTGGGAGCAGCCGGCGTGTCCTTGACTCACCTCTACTGCTGAAATAAATAATGTAGCTCCTGTTTCAGGCAATTAACCCCAGCGTGACTGGAAACAGATTTTATTATGACTAAGTGTGGGGTGAGACAGGGGAGTGCAGTTAAAAGCAGCTTTATTGAACGCTCGGACACTAAAATGTCCTGCAGGAGGAGCTGCTTCTGCCTCGCTGAGAGGAACACTTGAAAAACATGAAAAATTAAAACAATATTCATTACTGGTAATTTCCGAGTCTGCTTGATCGTCCGGACGCAGCTGTTGTTGGGCGCCGCTCATCAGTAACAGAGACACGTACGCGGCACAAACACAGGATTTGTGAATGAATCCACGTTCCTGCTGAGCGCCGCAGAATGCCAGTGAGTCATCGGAGAAGTGAATGAATTCCTACTTGGGGTGAAAAGTGGATAGAAAGAGAAGTGAGAACTCAAAATTGCAGAAATAAGCAAACTCACGGATGCCTCGGAGATTCGGCAAGAAAAACCTGACTTGACGTTGCATTAAAGCTTTTTCCTTGGAGCTAAAACAAGTGTCTCTTAATAGGATTTCTTCCCTGTTTTTTAATTATTCGTTTGAAAAACAAAAGAAAATCTTTAAAAAGAATGTCTTAATTATACAATGAATTTAGGAAAATGTTGTTTTTTCTGTAGTTTGCACAAAAGCTCTATCATTAAAAATGTATTCTTTGATTTAAGTCATTATTCATAAAAAATACAAAGAGATGAAAGACAGTTTTGAATTTTAAAGACAAAGACCTCAGAATTAATACAAATCTTCTTATTTACATGAAAGTTCTGAATGTTCATGAATGTTCTGACCACAGATTGGGGGCGTGTTTTTTATGATATGACTGAATGTAAGATGAATGGATTTGCCTTTGAATCTCCTTTTCCCCCACGGGGATTGAATTACCCCTGGCCCGGAGCTCGGCCTCGATGGATCCTTTTGATCCGATGTGACATCACTGCAATATTTTATTTACGTTTTATTTCCGTTTATTCTTCAACTAAAGTTAACAGAAACAAACGATCGCCCTGAAACCAGCGTGGGTGAGACTGGGCGTGTTTGAAGAACTCAGAACTAAAATGGGTAAAACATACACTGTAAAAAGTGAAAAATTGGATCAATTTACAGAAGTTCTGTAATTTTTCTACATTTAAAAATACTCGTTTTAATCTAATTAAATTTTTACGTTAAGTAAACCATCAACCCAAGACTTTAATTTAATGAAAAAACATTTAAATAAATTACCAAACTTTGGTTAATTGATCCAATGTCTCAGTTTTTTTCAACATATGATGAAGTATTACCCAAAAAAGTTTTTTTTTCATACATTTATGACTTTAGGGTTTGTATGTGTACTAGCAGCAGGTAAGGTGACGTTACAAATGTTTTAAAGCTTCTTCGTTTGGTTTACAGTTTATTAATGATTTTTTTCATAACTGGCAGAATGTCTGTAAAGGCTGTTTACGAAGCCATCCACATCCCTGCAACTTCCGATCATTTATTTCTCCACGAAAGACAAGATCTCCAACTCCGTGTGCCGTTTCCGTCTAAAGAGGATCCGTTTTTGGAATTTACAGAGTTCTTGTGCTAATGTAGCAGACGATTTGTCCTTTACACTTCCTTCTGCGCACGACAGAAACATGACGTAAGGGGGCAAATGGGCTTCTGGGTATGTGAATTGAAAGGGCAGAACTTTATGACGTCAAATGAAACTGACACCGAATCCCGGATAATCCGCCTCACTAATATGACATTGATTTTGAGTCAACAAAAAGTTCAGAATTTCGTTGTTTTTGACAGTTCTGGAAATAAATCGTCACAAGATCCTCCATGTCTTTAATCTTTAAGCACGGCTTTGATAAACAGACAACTTTAGTTCTTTATCGGTTCTTTATCGGTTCTCATACATTTATGATTTACAATTTTTTTTTTAATTATGAATTTTCTTCATAAGTTTGACATTTTCCTCATATTTTTCTCAAAGATTTATGAATTTTCTTCACGAAAACATTTGAAGTTTTTTCTCATAAATTTATGATTTTTTTTTATCGTACTCTTAAGATTTTTTCTCGTAATGTTTGAACTTTTTTTCTTATAAAACTAGGATTTTTCTTTCTTATACATTTAGGACATTTTTCTCATAAATGTATGATTTTTTTTCGTAAATGTATGACTTTTTTCTCAAAAATGTATAAAATCGTTCACTTAAATTAATGATTTTTTCCTGTAAATTTGATTTTTTTTCTTAAAAATGTATTAAAAGTTTCTCATAAATGTATGCATAGTTTTCTCGTAAATTTATGACCTTTTTTCTTGTTAATTTGGTACTTATTTCAGCATAAATATATGATTTTTTTACCACACGTTTATGAATTTTTTTCATACATTTATGGATTTTTTCCAGTAAATTTACAACTTTTTTTTCTTAAATTTATTAGCTTATTTCTTGGAAATGTATGAATTTTTCTCTTAAATATACAAGATATGAATTCGTAAATGTTTTACTTTAAAATATGTATATGAGAAAAAAGTAATACATTTAGCCTATGATAGGGGTGTAACGGATCACAAAACTCACGGTTCGGATCGTGTCACGGTTTTAGGGTCACGGTTTGGATCATTTTTTGGATCAGTAAAAAGTAAAAAAATTTTAAAAAATGAAAAAAACAAAACGAAAAAAAAAACCAACAATATCAAACCTAATTTAATTTTTGGAAACAGTTTAACTCATAAATTCAATAAGCATTTAAAATACCTCACACACACAATATTTACATATGCAACAACAAAACATCTGCTCATTGAAGCCTATTTATTAAAACAAAACATATTTGTACTTTGAACACAAACAAAATACTAAAACATGTAGTTTCTGATGACATTTACATGTTTTTAGACCAAATCTACAAAAACTAAGAGAAAAGAATGATTAAAAATAGTGTTGAAAATACCAAATCTATCTGGATTATCTTTTAAAATTAAATCATAAATAAAACAGTTACAATATTTTTTTGGGTATGAATTGCTTTATTGAAACTAACTGTGGGAACATTTAAATGTTTTAAATGATAATTTTCTGTAAAACGTGGCACTTCTGCGTCAGCTTTTCCTGGTCAATTTTGACATCTCTGGCTTGCCGTACAATGTTCCGCGATTCCACCGGAAAGCCCGTAACGGAGCTTCCATTCGATGCGAACGGACAATTGGTTTAAATTATGCTAGCGCGAGGTGTCCGCGTATGGGGGGTGGGTGTTCGAGCGGTCCGCGGTACACACGTGTCCCGCACCGTGGCCTCTGATCCGTACGGACCACGGATTTTCCGTGATCCGTTACACCCCTAGCCTATGACTTATGAAATCATAAATATGCAACTTTGTTCTTTTAAATTAACAACATTTAAAGTTGCATCGAATACATCAAGTTTTTTACATTTTTTTTTTGTTCTGTTTTCTTTATCAGAACAGTTTATAGGTACCAAATTAAACTCTTCGAGATCTTTTAATATTTTAAATGGAAGGCAAGACTGCGGTTCTGTGATCTTTGTACGTCTGACTTCAGACTAGGTCCATGTTCCTCATTAGCTCAGATCTGTCAGCAGAGCACACAGTCATTAGCCAAAAATCATGTCCTCGTGTCCAACCTCAGTGTGGCTCAACACCAATTAAAGTGTCACTCTTGAAATGAGCTTTGTGTGTGTGGGTTCCTGAAAGTGACTCATTTTCAGTAAACAAAAAAATGTTAATTAATTTGACACGTTTAAAAGCGTCACTGTGAGGAAAAGGGAGAGTCGGAAAATCTGTTTTTCTCCTGTTTAAAACTTCTTTTTGATAATAAACACATTAGCAAACATCTTTCACTTGCTTTTTAAACACCAAGAGTCTTAAATGAAACATCACGAGCTGAGCTGCTGAAGTCAGTAAAGTAGTGGGATGTCAAATTAAGACAAGAGTGGATTTTGTTTTCAGGTGGAGTGCAGATGTCGAGAGTCCTCCTTAATGAGATCAAACAGCAGAGAAGAGCAAACAGAAGCATGTGGCCGCGGGAAATCCACAAACAAAAGTACAAACACAGATGAGAGACGTGTCTGCATGCCAGCTGCTCCTATACAAGTCAGAACTTTTTCATGAATGGAAGTTTTGAAGCTGTTTTTTCTCTTCTTCTGCATGCTGAGCTACCAAAACACAAACGTGTCGTAATAGATTCAAACCCTGAAAGCTATCGATCTGGAGACGAGAGCTTCGCTCAGCGCAGCAGCAAACCTCTGCTTTTGTCTGTGTTTGATTGAAAGAGTGTGTTTGTGAGAGCAGAGAAAAGTTAGAACAAAAACTTTAAGTTTGTTTTTATTTATGGTTTTTATTCATTTTAGCAAGATATGAAAATAACAATTTAGCCACATGCTAGCTTTTTTGGATATTTTCACTTTTACTGAAGTTTTTTGGGGTATTCTAGAGTTTAGCTCGTCTGTTAGGAACATGCTTTTTTTTTAGCTAATTTAGCATCTACTATGGTTTTTTAGGCAAGTTTTGGGTTGCATCTGCAACTTATTTAACCTGTTTCCTTTAACCCTATCGCTGGGAGATTTTCACCTGAGCAAAAAGTATTCACATCAAGTTAAATAAGTTACTTTTTTCTGAGTGTCATGGTCCCTGAGTAAACTCTCACATGTCTCAGGAATGGATAGACCAAATAGCTGCATTTAATACATCTTTAATAGATGTGATTAGGGATGAATGCAGGTGTTATTAGCTTAGCTTTTTATTTTTATTTATTTTTTTGTTTTTTAAATTTTGATCTTAAATTTGTTTTTATCGTTTTAATGGGTCTTTTATGTTAATTATTAACTTGGTGCCTCCTGTAGACTTTTATTGTAAATATTTAAAATATTGTTGTCAGAAGTTTATATTTTAATCTGTGTGTCACTTTTTACCCTGTTCTATTTTTACTGTTGATGCCTAATCAGGTCGTCGTTGTAAATGAGAAATTGTTCTCAATCGACCAACCTGTATAAATAAAGGTCAAATAAAAATAAAAAATAAAGATCAATTCTCCAGTATCATTACTTATTTTTTTATGATTATTTTCTTCTTAAATTCCTCATTTTTCAGCCATTTTCAAGCCTGTTTTTAAGTTCTTTTGTATTTATTTTCCACTTTGTTTCACACACCAGTTAAAAATAAAATACTACTCTAACTGATGTCATATTTTGAACAATTTTTTGTAACAACACTTTTCATTTTATTTTATACCAGGTAAAAATTACCCAGCAAGTGATGGTGTAACTTTCAAAGTTTATTGAGGAATTTTAGGCTATTTTTGAGTTCAGCTAATATTTAAGTCGTGTGCTAGCTTATTTGGCTAATTTGGCATCTACTAAGTGTTTCTGGGGCTAATTTAGAGTTTAGCGCATATTTAATCAACACACTAAATATTTTTGCCCAATTGGCACATATACTTTGATTTATACACAATTTTAGTACAAATCTTTAAGAAATTTAGGCCAACTTCAGCAATCTATCATAGTTCCTTTGCAGATTTTGCAGTCTTTTAGCAAATTTAGCATTGTGTAAATAGTTTTTGCATTTTCAGCAAATAAAGTAAAATTGCATCACCATTTTCAGTAAAAACTTCAGGATCTTTAGCGACTACTTTTAGCTCAATGCAGCTAGCATTATCATAGGTAATGTAACTTTTCTAGTTGAAGACTGTTGAGATGGAGTGTCAGGCAGCCAAGGGGAAAAAAATTTAAAGTCATTGGATGTTAAGAATTTTTAGCCAAGAGATGCAGGAAAGTCTACAATTTGGATAGGTAAAACCTTTATAATTTGCTTCATTGATACCTTTAAAATTCATTAAATAATAATAATGAATTAGTATTGCATCCAGATGCACCGTTTTCATGCCTTCTAACTTATTCTCTGGCTCTCGAGTCAGTGACTGACTGTCCAAAAGCTGTTTTCTCATTTACTTCACTAACAGAACCACTGAGAACTCACAAATGTTTGACAGCTGAGACTTTAAATAACCACCATGGATTAGGTAGTACGGACACCTCCTCACAATTCCACGGTCCAGCGGGTAACCCAGCGCACGAACTCCTGTGACGGAGAAGAAATCTGGCTGTACTCATTGAAACCCCCGTTAAAGTAGTGAACTCCAACTGTGAGTCTTCACACTCAGACCCCTGCTAAGTGTCTGAGTGTTCAAGGGCGTCTGACTGTTAAATCATCATCATGTACATTAGGGCTCGGAGGCAGACATGTTTATGCAGTTATGTAACCTCTCTGTGAGTCATTCCGAACATTTATGTCTGCGTTCCTGCTTAGCTTGTTACAAAACGGATGAGCTGGCCTACAGTCTAAAGCAGGGGTGGGCTCTGAAGGCCACATTACCCACTCCTGGCAGGTACTAAGTGTCTGGACACACCTGATCCAGGTTATAAGCCGTGAGTAGAGCAAGAATATCAGGAAAATGTATACTTACATTGATAAAAATAGTTATTTATGCTTTTTCCGTGTTTGTTGAAGGGTTACCAAACAGGACAGCTCGAGGCTGACTCAACTCTCAACCCATTTTTTTTAAAAAGGGGGCGGGACAAAGGGAGGCTACTCTGTGGAAATAATGGAAAGTGATACCAGTTTTATATTGTGATATGTATAGAGAAAATATATGTCTATGGGAGGGTTTGCAAGAGTGTCGCTTTTTTAAGAGGGTTTGCAAGACTGAAGGGGAGCCGTGCCGCTAGCATCATCAGCTAATAAAAGGCTAACGTGTCAAGCTAACAATCCAGAGTGAAGCGTTCATTCCAAATCCATCGCAGGACTTGATGCCAATTGCACCAAACTACTTTTTCTTAACTTGTTGCGGCTTAAAACTCAAACTGGCTTGGATGACAAAAAAGTACGCTTGAGGGTACACAAGAGGGAAAATGGGAGAGCTCAAAAAATCTAAACTAAGGTACAAAGAGTTCAACATTAAATGACAACCAAGGCGAACGCTCCAACACTGAGAGAGCCAACGAAGTGACTTAAACAGGCAGACGACTTAATCACCTGACCCCTCCAGCAGGAAGCACAGGTGAGTGGGCGGGAGCAGCAAGGACAACCCACAGCCCACCTGCACAAGACCAGGAAATGACAACAGAACAAGCAGAATGTGTCATAACTTCCAGGTCTACTGGAAAGTTGTGCAAGCAAGCCAGTAGATTATTGACAACTGAAGGCAACACACCAAGGAGCCATGCTAAAGCTAACACGCTAACGAATGACCGTCACAGAATGATACTGGAACATGAAACTTCTGAAATGAAGTGAGACTTACACCGGGTGACAAATCACAAAATTCAAATGTACTTCCTCGTTTTAACCTGTCAGATAAAATCATATTTTTGAGTTTTTTACATGTATTTGTAGCATTTTTCTTATGAAAGAGAACAAATGTGATAAGAAACCATTTTGTTTTTGTTTTGTTGCATTTTGTTTTGCACTAAACCCTCATCTGGTCCGGCTAGCGTGTCTAGTTCAGATTCTGGAGAAGAGAAGATGCTATCTTCACATCGACTGCAGTCAAATGAGCCGCCGTTCACATTTCTGTGGTCCAATCAGCCGTCACTGGATTTTTGGTGTGAGTTTTAATCCAATATTTACGGTAGCAGGGCTGAGAACGCTGGAAAATCTCCACCAGACTCCACGGAGCTTCTTGATGTGACCACAGAAATGTGAACGGCGGCTCATTTGACCGCAGTTGGAAAGGATTGTAAATGAATGAAAGAGCATTTGGATGTTAGCTTTCATTATTTTCCAATGGATTAAATGGATTGATCACAGCAACGTCAAGAAACATTGGAGAATGAGCTCAAAGAGTCTTTGGAAGGAGAAAGAATCAGGATTTTGGAGGAAGTTCTGTCCATGAAGATCTGAGCTGACATCCGGACCAGAACCATACGGCTGGACATTACCCAGATTGATGGATGTTTTTATGTAGCAGCGGTGAAAATTTACACTAGCGAGACAGAGACAGGGGGGGTTAGGGGCGGGGCTTCTCAACTCAGCACCAAAAGCCACGCCCCCTCAGAGGAGATTTTGGAACTAGAGGCTTCAGATCAACATAAAAATGGCTTTTTAAGATATTTAGGTTGTGGTTAAAAAACACTATTGGGAACAATTTTTTAAAAGAAAAAAAATTTTCATTGGGGGACTTTAAACACGTTTATTTTAATCGTCAAAATAGGGGCAACAGACAGGACTTTTAAAGCCCCATTTATAAAGGTCAACAAAAACAGGATTTAGTGTTTGGTTATTCTTTTTTTTACATTTTCTAAATCTTAGTTTTCTGTAATGCTTGGATGGTAGAAATTGCTTGTATGCTGCTCTATGTCACGTATACATATTGGTGTGATTTTAATCCTTCTGGTAGTAAGAATGTACCCATTACCATTCATGCATTTGCCTCCCTTGGAAGATTACCTGCTTCCCTCTGCTATGATGCACATCCGGGAGGATTAGGCGCTGGATTTACTCAAGGCTGACAAGAAAAAAAAAAAGATAAACCGGGAATATTCCCTTTTTTAATAACATAAAACTGGTTTATCAAAAAGCCAAAAAGGAAATTGTTTTAACTGTTGCAGCTATCAGCTTTTAAATTGAATATTTATTCCATTCTGACACACCAGAAGCATGTTGCCGTGTGTTTTTGTTCAAAACAATTCCACCCGGCCGGTCCGTTCATCCTTTCAACAAATGAAAAGACAATAGATGTGTCATTTTTGTGTGCACGTACACACATTTCATTGTTTTTCCCCAGCATCAGGCTTCCTGATCTATTCGATTAGTCAGCATCAACCTTTCCAGAGCAGTTACTGTCAAAGTCCCAACTGCACATATTGTTCATCTCCGCCTCTCTGCAACTGGCTTTAAGCTTCAGGTGAAAACGTGTTGATCTGCATCGGTTCTGACTGCTGCCAGGATGAAAAGACTCAAAAACAGACTTTCCACAGCGTCAGGCGGTCCGAACAACAAACAATCAAAAAAACGTTTGGGGGAATCATTTAGCTAAAGTCCCATCATCTGAGCTGTAATCGGCTGCTTTGCTTTGCACACATAATTTGACTGAAAAGTGACGACTAAGCATTAAAAGTTCGAGGAGTATTCTTTGCATTTTCACAGCCAGCATTTCCAACTTTAAGACAGTTTGAACTTACTTTCCCCTAAAAAAAATATATATAGGAGGTTTCACAAAGTTCAAATTTGACTTTTTTTCTTTATTTTGGATAAAAGTGCCCTTTCACACCGTCATAAAGGAGAAAATGGAAGTCCAGCCACAGGGCACGCTGACCGTAAAGCCTCCAAATATCAAGCAGATTTAAAATAATAGGTGCTCATTTTACTGCAAGAATCCCATTACAAGCACGAATAAAGATCCTGTGACCTTTTTAGTCCGGTGTCAGCGTCACTGCCAGCCCCTCGGGGCTCCGAGATATTTCCAAAAGCTGTGATATTAAAAAACGGCAAAAAGAGTTCAAGCAAAATGTTTTCCTAAAGTTGGACAATCAGTCCCAAAGGCAGCAGCTTCACACAGAATCAATACGAACCACCAGAGCCACAGCCGATTGTTTTGTGGAAGACTTTTTTTTTAAAAAGACATCCAAGAAATTGAACCTTTGTAGCAAAATTCTTGTTTCAATTTATCAAAGCAACAGATTACTTTAGCCAACTGCTTTAGAATGAAACAATGTTGCTCATGACATTTTCCCTAAAAAAAAAAAATACAAGTTTGTTCTTTTTAGCATATTTATTATGTAACATCAGCTAGTATTATTTATTTATTTAATTCTGTATTTGTTAAATGCTTAAATTGTGATTTATTTTGATGTCACATACTCACTGAACTCTATTTTTAAGTATTAAACACGCTCAATTCAATGTAGGGATGTCCCGATCCGATCACGTGTTTGAAGACTCGATCGGAATCGGGCTCCGTTGTCCGATCAGGATCGGATATTTGATTTATTCTTATTCTGATCAGCGCTTTATATTTCAATCTTATTATTCCAGATAAATCCTCCACTAGAAGTCTGCATGTCATGAACAGATCACAAAATGTTATTCCCGGAAAACGCAGCAGAAAACGACAACAGTTCAAGCAGAAGACTGATGTAAAGTTAGCTAGCTAGCCGATCACAGATTCAGACTTCCGGGATCAATAACTCTTTTGAAAACGCTTTAAACTGACAGTTAGTGTCTCTAAACTACAACCTCTAAAGGAATTTCAACAGAAAAAGACAGAGTTTGGTTTATTTTAATGTTAAACTCTTCGTGCTGTAGACAGATGCTAAACAACAGCTGCTAACTGCTACATGCTAGCGCCATGATTTAACTCCTTAGGACCCGAGCTGTCCTTTGATATGCCTGTTTTATTTATCTAAAAGAGAAATAAAAGTTAAGAAAATTAACTACTGATAATAAAACTGAAATGTGATGTCTTAAGAACTGAAAAAGAAGCAGATAACCTTAAAAAACAAACAAACAAAAAAACGAATAAATTAAAATTAATAATGATATAAGCTAGTCATGAACACTCATCAAAGTCATGCTAAAACACACATAATTTATTTTTAAGAATTCTAAATGAGGACAGGAATCAAATTTGGTCAAAAATGTTCAGTAGCTCTAAATATATTAAAGTTAAAGTCACTAAACTTTCTCACATGACTAATTATCACTTATAGAACAAGAAAATATGATTTTTTTTTCTAGTTTATATTTGCTCTATTTTTACTTGTTTATTAAAGTGTTTTATTTAAGTTTCTAATGATACAATAATGTTAATGAAATATAAATAAGGGACAAGACAAATGTATTTATTCAATTTGTTAATGTTTTAAATGTGTTACAAAAGTATCGGATCGGGACTCGGTATCGGCAAATCCACAAAATCCAATGACTCGGAATCGGATCGGGACCAAAAAAACCTGATCGGGACATCCCTAATTCAATGCATCAAAAATTTGGCAATTTCCAACAGACAGCGCTTTCATAATCCCATTTATAGAGGTCAGCCGCCAATTAAAGTTGAATTATGGTTTGATTAGCCTTTAAAGACTCACTTTAGTGCGTTTTGAACATGTTCTTGAAGCTTTTCTCTCATTTTAGAGAACCACTATTAAAGCACCTGAAAGGGGCGTGGCTAAAGTCCCCCCTGGCGCCCCCTGTGGGTTTGGAGACGTGATGAGGATTCAACACTCGAACTGTGATTGGCTCAAAACTGTACAACTGGAACCATCCAGTAATGCTCGTTGTTATGTTTGTGCCGCTAACGTTAGCTCGAGGCTATAAGCTCGCAGGTGAGAGCGCAACAGTGAAGGGGACGGGGGCGGGCTTTTTGGGTCCAGAACCCAGAATTTTATTTCTAATGACTTACTGCCGTTTTGCATAAAATATGTCTTAAAAAAGAGACATCATAAGCTTTATACTAAAAAAAAAAAAAAAAAAATGTCAAAATCATAATTAAAAGATCACTGGGAATGATTTTAAAAAGGAAACAATAGATGGTTGGAGTGGGACTTTCAGCAGTTTCTTTAAAACAAAAGTTAAAAAGGATAAGTTTGAGTCTGTGATGAAAAAGGAGCTCCAGAAAAAAGATTTATTCCCAAAGTGTAGATCAGTTTGTCTTATAAGTTTAATCGTTATGATTGTGTCTCCATTTACTTAAGAAATCCTTCATCCTTGTTTAAATTAGCAAAATGTCTCCAATGAGCAACATTGAAAAGTTGATTTGTGAAATGAGAGTTTTTGAAAGAAAATAAATCATGTTTTTTATATTTTAGACTCCTGCTGCTATCTTCTTCCCCCACCTGGATTATGGAAATATTGTTTACTGCTGTAAATTGAGATTTATGACAGGTTACTCAAACTTTACTCACCAATCTGCTCTAAATTCTTCTTTTATACGTGACTTACAAACTGCTATGATTTTATTGATGGATTTCTGTCATCTGTGCATTTTATCTCATATTAGCTTCAGTTAGAACTCACATTTCTGGGACAAAATCACTGCTTTTCTATGGTTGTCCTCTCTTTTTTTTAAAAAAAATTCAGTGATTGTAAAAAAAAAAAAAAATCTTCACTTGAAAGTTTGACTTTTTTGCAACCGTATAAAAAAGTTTTAACCAATTTGAATGTTTTAATCAAAATAAATAACATAAATTTAGTGAATGAATGATCAAAAATGATTTCAAATGTTTTTTGCAGCAATGTATGCAATATAGATTCATAGAAAGAGTTGTTCTCAGTTCCCAAAATTTTCATGTTTAGGGTAAATAATTAGTAATAATTTGACAGCATAACTAAAGCTGTAATTAATGCAGGTGTGCAACAAAATAGCAAACTTCTTTTTTCACTTGCTCGGTGGATGACAGAGAAATATATCTTTAAAAATACTGTGACAGAGACAGAAAATTCCTGTTATTAAGAGGAGCAGCATTTTTCTGCATTCTCAGGTGTCTGTGCACGCTGCTGTTTATGCAAGGTGGGAACCTTAAGGAGGAATTCTTAGTTGCCCAGTAGCTGCCAGAATGCCTGAGGCTGCCTCTGGGACAAACCAGGCTTCCTGACAGACCTTCATCTGGAGTGACATCAAAGATGCTTGAAATGTGTAAAAAAAAAAAAAACAGAAACAAAGAAGGGTGAGACTTTTTATGCAGAGGAGTTTCAACGAAATAGAGGGATAAAAAAAAAATCCAGTTTGATCCTGCTGCATAAATCCTGATTTTATGTTAATCAGGCCTAAATTTTGATATTGAAAATGCAATATTTTTACATATCTTGTTGTACCAGATGGTCTTAAGAAATGTAAGAGGCCTAAATCTCCTTGGATGACCACAATAATATATGCATTTTTATGTAAATAATCCAGGCTTCCAGTATGCTGCATAGTAAACTGCTAATAAATGTTCTACTGGCAAAAAGTAAGGAAAATAGTCATTTATTTTTTTTAGTTCTAAAAGTCATCCCTGTTTTCTTCTTATTTTCTGCATGTTGATGATAAAATCCAGACTTTTGTCAACAATCCCACTGAAGAGATAATTATTGGAAAGAGAATTGTTGGAATATCAGTTTGGAGAACATTAAACATTTTCACATTTAACAAGCAGAAGCACCAAATAGCACGAAAAAGAGAATCAGAGATGAAAATAAATCTAAATGTATATTGTGGAAATGAATATGACTGACAGATCCTGTCAGAACTGTAAAAATTGTAAAAAAAAAAAAAAAGAAAAGTCAAAAATAAAGTAAAAAAAAAAAAAAACACATAAAAGACCAAAAATGGAGAGTCAATTTTTTTTTCAACAAACTGACAGTTATATTTATTTTGGGCCTTCTACTGAAATCTGTTAGTAATTGGAGGTAATAACATTGTGTTTTAACTTTGTGACTTTATAATGTTTTTTTGTTTTTTTTTTAAATCAACCAATTTGTTTAAAACACAGGCTTAAAAAAAACCAATATATATTGTTCAAGTTAAATTTAATGCACAAGTTGAATATGTGATTGACATTCCATTGTTACATGTAATGTTATGTTTTAGGGATGTGAGATTCGATTCGATTCAAAAATTTAAAACACAAAGGAAATCTTTTGATAAAGAAAAGGCATTAATTTATGATACTGAGCAACCTTCTTATATTATTCAGATCCTCCAGGATTACGCGGCAGATTTTTGTGATTGTTGCGGCCTGAAGTGCCTGATGTTGCTGCAGCTTTTGTAAAAAGTTGCAATGTTTTTGAATTTATATATTTTTTTGAAAAGCGCCTTAAAATGATTTATTATGAAATAAAAATCACATTCTCATTTTCCAACTCTTTTTATTGTGACACATGCACAAAGTAAATACTGCTTTGAGGAGTTGATCTGGTTTGAATGATCTGCTCTGTTTTAAAGAAGCTTCTCTCAGGTGTCTGGAAGGTTCTTCCTTTGTATTACCAGTTAAAGTGAAATGGTTCCAGATTTCCAGAGTCTCTCTCTGTCTTTCTCTTCATCCTCGGTTCCTGTTGTTCAGCAGCTGTGCCACGCGCAGTACCGATCTGTACCTGCGCCCCACCCCGCCGGGGACATCACACCTTCGCCCCGCCGCGTGGACGCAGCGCACGCCCACCTGCAAGGTGACCATTCACGCGCGTCTTGAAGAGATAGAAGTCTGAGAGCTATAGAAGGATAATAAAAGAGAGCACGGCTCCCGGGAAGGAGTCGGAAGGGAAACGGATTCTCAAAGTTACAGTAAAGTTGCGACAAAAATAAAAGCTGCAAAATCGCGGCGTCTGATTGGATTTGCATAAGTAGTTGCAATCGCAACACGGATGATTTCAACAGTACGAAGGCAGAGAAAGACTTCAAGCTCCAGGTGATGGGACGAGATGTGAGCGCGAGCATTTGGTGTTCCCATATGTCATTTTGCAGATTTTGCACACCGCACGTCATGTCCAGCTCCTTACCGCGGGATTTGTAGAACCCAAAGTGCACCCAAACATTTGCCTTCACTGACGACGGGGCAGGACGAATCTCTTTTTCTTCTTCCCATGTCAGTATGCTTGCACGCCTCCAGAGAAAATGAACTACGGTAGCCATTTAGTAACAAACTTTACGGCCTGCAAGAAAGCTAGCAGGTTCGAGCCATTAATGGAACATATAAATCCAGGAATGGGGGGGTTGTTGATTCTTGGATATCTAGAATCGATTCTGAATCATTAAAAATGAGAATCTAGATTTTGAATGCAGATCGATTACTATTATGTTTATCTTTCAGCACTGAAAGACGATTCTTTGGAGATGAGAGATGTATTTTTAATTCACTAAATTCTCCATTTAAAATGTGTGTTGAGGAAATTGTTCAATTATTTTTTTCTTAAAGTTTTTTTTTTTCTTTTGTCATATTCCAAAAGTATGAGTCCCCAAACAGAGCATGAAATGGACAGTGGGGATCAACAGTTTGGGAACCCCAGCTAAAATATTATTATTATTGTGAATAAATAACTCAAGTAAAGATGGAAAAAGTATTCCAAAGACATCAGTTTACAGCTGAAACATTCTTTAAACATGTTAAAGAATGTTATGCTTTTATGTTGTTTTATGTTCTCTCTTTATGCTTTTTACATAGTTGATATTTATTTACTTTTACTGATTTATGTCTGTCTATTTCATCTATTTATCTGTCTGGTTATTTATATCTGTTTTTTTATTTATTTTTAATCTTTTTACCCCTTTTATATTTTTAACTTCCTCTGAGGGATCCTCCACATCAGTGATTGTCCTTTCTCAGTAAATGGGGGTCGCTGCAGTGGGACCTCCCGGGTCTGGCTCTTTGCTAGGACCTGGGGGGTCCTGTAGTAGTGGACAGGTCCCCAAAATATTGTTTCCCCACTTCAGTACTAAGCCACATTTCTATTTCTATTTTCCATCTTTTATTTATTTATTTTTTAATGTAATTTATTCTTTTTCCTACCTTTAGGGACATGTCGATGTGTGTTTGTGTTTGTCCGTGTGTGGAGAGGTGGGGGGGGGTGTGGACATTGTTTAGGTCCTACAATGTTTCCTGTTCTTTGTTTTTTTTTTTTTTTTTTATTTTGATTGTTTTTATGTCAAGCACTTTGATTGAAATGATTTTTTTCCAGAAAGGTGATATACAAATAAAGCTTGATCTCCTTTATCTTTATCTCCATCATTTTTCCTCTCAAAACAACAGAAAACGACATAATGAAGTGTGCAAAAGTTGAGAATGTCTCATATGTAATCCGATTTCCATCTTTCCTTGGCTTCTTTATGCACAATGATAGAACACTTTACCTGAGGAGTCCAAACCTTTAATCCTCACGGTATGTATTAAGAAAAAACGTAAATGTGATTTAAAATAAAAATCACAGATAAGCAATCAACATAAATCTGTCTTTGGAATAATTCCTGATTAAATGTTGTTCTGACTTTTACAAACACATCGTCACTGAAATTCAGCAGCTCTTGTTGTTTTTGAAAAGTAGGTCAAACTGCTCTGAACATGGCAGCACTTCAAAGTCTTTGGAGAGACCCTCAATCTACAGACAGTCAGGCGAAATCAGGATGTATAGAAGTAGGAGCATTTGCATTCAAATTAAACTCTGTTTTAAAAGCACTTCCTCCTCTTAAGGCTGGTAATATGAGTAAAGCTGTGAGTGAGAGCGAGTTTATCGTCTATTGTGACTGCAGGGCAGCCTCCCTGAGATCTTGTTTAATCCTCTTCCTTCTTCTCCATGAGTGAAAGCAATCTCCACTTATTTGATTCCTCTCTGCCTCAAGTTTTCCAAATACTATGAAGACAGCGAAGAGAAAACTGATGTGAGACACAGCCATGACGTTTACAAGGAGATGAAAGCAGTGACAGATCGTGTTTGTGAGGCGTTAGTTAAACTCTGTCCTCTTAGCTCACGGGAGTCAAACTCAATCGCACAAGAGGCCAAAATCCAAAACACACGAACAGGAACACTCTAAAATTACATTTTTAAAACTTTAAAACCGTAATTTTTTAACATAATTGTGAAATGGATTTATAGTATTACCTGTGATACTCATAGTGTAAATGCTGAATGTGGCAGCTTAAGATGCTGAAACTGAAAAACGGCTAAAAGATTTGCGAAAAAAGAAAACTTAGGTTAGCCAAAACAGCTAGCATGTAGCTGAAAAAGCAAAAAAACTAAACTTTAAAATAGCCTAAAAATCTTTTTTTTTTTTTTTTTAAAAAAAAACCTAAATTAGCCAAAACAGCTAGCATGTAAATATTAGCTAAACTCCAAAACAGTCTAAAAACTTAAAAAAAAACTAAATTAGCCAAACAGCTAGCTTGTAGCAAATAAGCTAATACTAGCTAAACTCAAAAACAGCCTAAAAAAGTCTTAGTAAATGTCAAAATAGTCCAAAAAGCTAGCAGAATGCTAATTTTAAAAAACTTTACAAGTGTAACTTCTCAACAAAATAAAAGCAGAAATATTATTCCAGAATAAATACATTTAAACCTTAAAGAACTTTGAATATTTTACTCTCCATAAAAAATTATTTTGTTACAATGGTACAAGTTAAAAATAAGCGCAAGATAACATTGGACTGTTAATAAAATAAAATGAAATGAAATGAAATGAAATGAAATGAAATGAAATGAAATTAAATGAAATAAAATAAAATAAAACAAAATAGGCCTTGACTTTGACTGGTAAATGTGGACTATTCCAGTCAGTGTGCTTGAATGTTCGAATGAAGCTTTATTTGTCATATGCAATATCAACACAGAACAATACGCCAGTTTGGTAGGTAGAAAATAATACAAGTAAAAAGTAATAAAGTAAAAAGTAAAAATAGTAGTAGTTAATAATAGTAATAAAAAGAAGAAGGATTAAAAAAAAAATATATATATATATATATATATATATATATATATATATATATATATATAAAAGACATTACACATAGGTAGTTATAAATAACTTGGTCCACGATTTGTGCCATTGTCACTTCTGCTTTAACTCCCTGTCACAGTATTTTTCCCTTCCTGTCTATCCACTCTTATACTTTCCTCAGAATAGTTTCAGTTCTTCAAATACTGATGTCGCTGTGGCTTCCAGACCTTCCTAAGGAGTCGCGTTACCCAAAACACGCTGACCAGGATGCCTCAAACTTCTAAAACATGCTTTAATGTGATAAAAGTGCTCCCAGTGATCTTTAAATGATCTTTATTTCGTTATAACCAACAAATTTTACATTAGAGTGAGCTGTGGGAGCAACCCCGCCCCTGTTCCCATCTCCATTGCAGGGAGCTTGTAGCCCACCCAAAGTGGCTTTTTTTTCCTATGCTCCTCATTCACAGTATTTGAAAAAAGAACTAAGAAATGAAATTTTAACCTTTATTTCCTTTTCCATTAGAAAAAGATGATAAAAACCAATTTTCTGTCAGTTTGTTAGAATAGCTTGTAATGATCTCAAAAATACTGAGACTTTTAAGCAACTTTTGAGCTCAGATCCCAAAGGAAATAACCAAAAAAGACTAAACGTAGCTTTCAGATTTGAAAGAGGGACACACTGGATATATTTTTGACGACATTAAGAGCAAAAGACTGAAATATCAGGAAAAAATGCACTGAAGAAACGCTCTTATCTGATGAGAAAACCCCAGTATGAAAAAAAAACACCAGATAAAACAATATGCAACCGGTTCAGGTCATGACCTTCAAGTTTAACTGCATCATTTCTATAAAGTCACTGCTGTTAAAGGTGTTATTAATCAGGATTTGTTGAATGACCAAGTATGATATGAATTTATGGTTATTCACTGATTTGTATTGAACCCCCATTTCCAGCTTGATTTAATCCATTTCTAAACTTTTCTCGTGTTCTATTTACTCTATTTTTGTCTCTCTCCAGCTCCCATAATTCAAGGTAAGCAGGGATACTTTTTCACAGCATGAGTCCAGAAAACAGAAAAAAGTGTGACGTGTTCAATGACTAATATTATTGATGAATGACTCTTTTGTTGATGAAGCTGAGAAAACTTTAAAAATGAACTTTTCCAGCAAAGATAAAGTGGTTTTTGCAAAGGAAAATTGACGTTTTACAAATTGTTCTCAATCTTCTTAAAGTACTTATGTTGCACTTAGTGAAAAATAGCAAATTATTTCCAAACCAAGTTCACTTTTTTAAAAAATATTTCTGAGGAACATTTTGTGCCGTTGTAAATACGACAGTCCAGATCAAACCGGTTTCTTCTGTTACTGCGGGATAGGGCTGCCACAAACGATTATTTTAATAGTCGACTAATCACCGATTATTTTTTCCGATTAGTCGACTAATCTGTTCATGGCCAAAGTGGATGTAAAGATGCTGAAGTTGATAACCAGCTAAAATATTAGTTAAATGCCAAATTAGCCAAAAAATAAAAAGAGCCAAAGTTAGCCTAAATAGGTAGCATGCTGCTGAAATATTAGCTAAATTCCACATTAGCCTTAAAAAAATGGAAAAATCCTATATTAGCTAAAACAGCTAGCATATAACTGAAATATAAGTTAAACTCAAAAGTTGCCTAAAAAGCGTAAAAAAGCTAAAGTTAGCCGAAATAGCTAGCATGCTGCTGAAATATTAGCTAAATTCCACATTAGCCTTAAAAAAATGGAAAAATCCTATATTAGCCAAAACAGCTAGCATATAACTGAAATATAAGTTAAACTCAAAAGTTGCCTAAAAAACGTAAAAAAGCTAAAGTTAGCCGAAATAGCTAGCATGCTGCTGAAATATTAGCTAAACTCCAAATTAGCCTTAAAAAAATGGAAAAATCCTATATTAGCCAAAACAGCTAGCATATAACTGAAATATAAGTTAAACTCAAAAGTTGCCTAAAAAACGTAAAAAAGCTAAAGTTAGCCGAAATAGCTAGCATGCTGCTGAAATATTAGCTAAACTCCAAATTAGCCTTAAAAAAAACGGAAAAATCCTATATTAGCCAAAACAGCTAGCATATAGCTGAAATATAAGCTAAACTCAAAAATTGCCTAAAAAAACTTAAAAAAGCTTAAGTTAACCAAAATAGCTAGCATGCTGCTGAAATATTAGCTAAATTCCAAATTAGCCTTAAAAAAATGGAAAAATACTATATTAGCCAAAACAGCTAGCATATAGCTGAAATATAAGTTAAACTCAAAAGTTGCCTAAAAAACGTAAAAAAGCTAGCCGAAATAGCTAGCATGCTGCTGAAATATTAGCTAAACTCCAAAATAGCCTAAAAAACCTTAATAAATGCCAAAATATTCCAAAAAGCTAGCAGAAGGCTATTATAACTTTCAACTTTACTACAATCTGACTTCATACACTACAAAGTAACGACTAATCGACTATTAAATTAGTTGTCGATTATTTTAATAGTCGATTAGTCATCGATTAGTCGACTAATCGTGGCAGCCCTACTGCGGGACAAAAGGAAATACTGAAATAAAATAGTAGCTTTAAATATTAGCCCACATCCAACATGATAAATGCAACTTGTAGAAAAAGAGCTTCAGAGTGTAAAACATTTATATTAAGAAGTTCATTTTATACGTTTACCTATAAAAATGTAAGCAAATGTAGCTTATTTGTGACTTCTGTGTGTATTTGTGGAGCGGCCGACATGTAGGAGTCCACAAAACTCTTCGTAGTGTGTGGCTGAAACATGGCAGAGCACCAATGTCCAAGTTTAGTATTAGTTCAATCATTTAATCAGGAGCTTTTGTCCTTTTTTGGCCTTTACAACATCCAGGCTGTTATCCGGCCGTGAATGCACAACGAATCGTCCGCTCTCCGCTCGGTTGTTTTAAAAGCATGACCAGATAAAAGAGAAAAGACATTTATCAAAGAGGACGATAAGAGTTGAAAGAACACAGGAGGAAACTCGCAAAGATATAATAAGAACATATTTTTTTTTTATGTCTAAAAGTGCGTCAGTCTGTATTATTGTTCCAGCTTTCATAACCTGGTGTTGCTCGATTAAGCGTCGTCCTCAACAGCCTTCTGTTTCTGACAGCTCAAACACAGAGAGAGACTTTTATTTTTTGTTTTTCTTCAGACCTGCTTACATATCTTGCAAGATGATTGGATAAACAGGAACATCTGAAAGCTACAGGTCATGTGATGAGAGCAGCCATCTGTTGGCTGTGGTGCTTTCATCTTCTCATTAAAATGAGGAGTTTAAATCTCTTCTAGCAGGACCTTCAATGTTATATTCAGGTGTCCCATGAATGTGGGGTTTCATTATTCAGTCATACGATCATCATGTCATTTTAACTCTTTGTTCACAGAGGTTCATGTATTTTTAGGTTGATGGGATTTTTTTAGGTTTTTATATTTTTTGCTGATCAAGACATTTATTTTGTAGCAAGATCCAGATTTCTTTAAGCTTTAGGGGTAAAAGAAATTAAATTTGCCCCAAAAAAACCCTTTTAGACAACCTGAGGCTCTGGAGCCACAGATTTGGAGAAAAATGATCATTATTTCAATTAATATTTGGTTTGCTGGCATTTATGTTTAAACTGAAGTGATGTTATGCTAACAAAAATTATTTAAAAAATGCAGATGTTCAATAACTAACTAAAATTATAGTTTAATCTATTGTTAAAGAAAAAAGTTTAAATTAAACTTTTATTTTCAGCTGTTTATTTGTTGTTTAGAGGCAACGTTCTTAAAGTATATAAATGCAAGTAAATCTGCTGCAGGAGGAGGATCTTATTTTATTTTGAAAAGAACTTGTATCTAATGCAAAGAAAAAGTTATCTTTGTAAAAATATAACTTTTTTTTGTGCGATTCATTAATCATGACCTGTAAATAATTGATCTAATTAATTGATTTTAGGCGCAAATAATTTTAATCTAATAATTGCTGTAAAAATTCCTAATTTTGATGCATTTCCATTTAAATGAACGGAATTGTGACAGTAAAACATCAACTTACAACTAAAAACCTCGCTTTATGAAGTCAACATTTACTTTTACACCAACAAACGGCTTTTTTTTTCCAATCTCAAGCTATTAAGAAAAACACAAAAAACATTTTACTTTAGCAATTCCACAAATATTGACCACAAGTTTCCTAATAAAACCATAATCTATGTTGATAAACCTCAATCCCTCCACGGTACCGGTCTTTTTTTTTTTCTTTTGAGTTTTTTCCTTTGAGTCTTTTATTTTGAAAATTTTAAAAAACAGATTCTCTCAGCTACACTTTCAATTACTTGAGCTGTAAAATTTGATCAGTGGATCAAAATGACTTTTATTCTGAAAAATCTTTTGGTTTTAAAAATTGACTGGAAAAAGTGTTAAAAGTCGTCCAGTGGCGTGTGTACGTAAAGGTTTTCTTTACAAATGGATAAGGGATTACATAATAACAGATACTAGCTGTGTTGTTCTGGACTTGTTTGCATTAGTCTAAAAATCCGAAAGCTTTGGCTGAATTTCTAGTTATAATTCAAGTAATCTAAATAAATAAAAGTTGAATCTTGTATTTTCTCTTTTCTTTTTTTTACTTTGGATTTGATTGACCAAAGTTCAAAATATGGATATAAAATGGACGTTCTGTTTTAGGGACCTGGTGTTTTCTGCAACGGCAGCTCTACGGTGGCTTTCTTGGGTCATTGCAGCACATAATGGGCAGCGGGTCAGCGCTGCATTTGGGCTGATGACGGGCAGTAATGCCCTCGGGGGGGCAGCAGCTGAGACCTGGAGTGGGAGACGACCACAGCAGGAAGGAAGCAGACCGACTGCATCTGCACGAAAGAAGCATCCAAGTGAAGAAGAAAAAAAAGACAGCGAATAATCGTCAACTCTAATTACCAAAACCAATTGACTCTTGAACCCATCCAGAAGTTCCCCGATTGTAAAATTGGATATTTGTCTGAATAATCTTTGCCTCCAGCAATCTACAAATATTTCCATAAACAAAAACCTGTCACCTTTCATGATATCTACGCCTCCTCCCCACAATAACTGCAGCTATTTGTGTCGGTTTGTAGTCTTCCTGTCTCCCAGATGTACTTAGCATGGATGCCATCCTCTTTTTCACATCTGATACATCATAAAACGTGTCCCATTTCTCCCACTCGTCTCACTATTTTGCACCTCATGCCACAATCGCATTCACATGAAAGTTAAATCACGTGTCAGTCAAGATCATTTTATTTTATTGTAATTAGTGACCTGATGTTATCTTCCACTTATTTCTAACTTGTACAATTTTGACGAAATGTATTTTTATGGAGGGTAACATATTGAAAGTTATTTCAGGTTTAAATTTATTTATTCTGGAATAATATTCCTGCCTTTTTTATTAATCATGTTAAAAAGTTACAGTTTTAAAGTTTTACAACTTGGCATTCTGATGGCTTTTTGGACTATTTTGGTATGCAACAAGATTTTTGGTAGTATTTCTGCCACATGCTAGCTGTTTAGACTAATTTAGGGTTTTTCTTTTTAGATTGTTTTAGAGTTTAGCTAATATTTCGGCTACATGCTAGCTGTTTTTTTACTAATTTAGGGTTTTTCTTGGCTTTTAGGTTGTTTTGGAGTTTAGCTAATTTTTAAGCTACATGCTAGCGTTTTTGGTTAATTTATGCTTTTTTTTAGAGTTTAGCTAATATTTCGGCTACATGCTAGCTGTTTTGACAAATTTAGGGTTTTTCTTGGATTTTACGTTGTTTTGGAGTTTAGCTAATTTTTAAGCTAAATGCTAGCGTTTTTGGTTAATTTATGCTTTTTTTTAGAGTTTAGCTAATATTTAGGCTACATGCTAGCTGTTTTTTTTACTAATTTAGGGTTTTTCTTGGCTTTTAGGTTGTTATGGAGTTTAGCTAATTTTTAAGCTACATGCTAGCGTTTTTGGTTAATTTATGCTTTTTTTTAGAGTTTAGCTAATATTTCGGCTACATGCTAGCTGTTTTGACAAATTTAGGGCTTTTCTTGGATTTTACGTTGTTTTGGAGTTTAGCTAATTTTTAAGCTACATGCTAGCGTTTTTGGTTAATTTATGCTTTTTTTTTAGAGTTTAGCTAATATTTCGGCTACATGCTAGCTGTTTTGACAAATTTAGGGTTTTTCTTGGATTTTACGTTGTTTTGGAGTTTAGCTAATTTTTAAGCTACATGCTAGCGTTTTTGGTTAATTTATGCTTTTTTTTTAGAGTTTAGCTAATATTTAGGCTACATGCTAGCTGTTTTTTTTACTAATTTAGGGTTTTTCTTGGCTTTTAGGTTGTTATGGAGTTTAGCTAATTTTTAAGCTACATGCTAGCGTTTTTGGTTAATTTATGCTTTTTTTTTAGAGTTTAGCTAATATTTCGGCTACATGCTAGCTGTTTTGACAAATTTAGGGCTTTTCTTGGATTTTACGTTGTTTTGGAGTTTAGCTAATTTTTAAGCTACATGCTAGCGTTTTTGGTTAATTTATGCCTTTTTTTAGAGTTTAGCTAATATTTCGGCTACATGCTAGCTGTTTTGACTACTTTAAGGTTTTTCTTGGCTTTTAGGTTGTTATGGAGTTTAGCAAATTTTCAAGCTACATGCTAGCGTTTTTGGTTAATTTAGGCTTTTTTATTTTTAGAATTTAGCTAATATTTCAGTTGCATGCCAGCTGTTTTGGGTAATCTAGGTTTTTTTGTTTTGTTTAAGTTATTTTAGAGTTTAGCTCATATTTCAGCTACATTTTTCCCCATTTTTTAGGTAGTTTTGGAGTTTAGCTTATATTTACATGTTAGCTTTTTTGGCAAATTCCTTTTTTTCAGTTATTTAGGTTACTTTTAAGTTTATCTACTTTCTACATACTAGCTGTTTTGGTTTACTTATTTTTTTTTTTTTTGCTGGTGTGTTTTTTAGCTTATCAGGCTAACTTTGCATTTAGCTAATTTTTTTTTGTGTTGGCTATCAGCTTCAGCTTTCACCAATTAACTTCAGCATTTTCAGCTGACAGCATTTAAACTAGCATTATCGCAAGTAATGCTATTTATCTAGTTTATAGTTATGTAACAAAGTTACGGTTTTAAAGTTTTATAAATGTAGTTTTAGAATGTTTTCCTGTTCGGCCCGCGGCCTAAGGTGTGTTTTGGATCTCGGCCCTTTGTGCGATTGAGTTCGACACCCCTGCTCTGAATTGTCTGCCCTCACTGTTTTGCACAGTTAATAGATGTAAATATTTTATCAGTCAAGTGAAATTCTGAAAGATTAAGTCAATAAATGCATTTTTTACTAGAAACTCATCAAGACGAGTCAGTAAAAAACACACTGATATGTATAAAAAGAACACAATTTTCCAGTAAGAAAACACACAAGTATTTATTTGACAGTAAGCAGTCTCTATGTACACAAACCTCTTGTATTTTGCACTATTTGCAGCTTCCACATACAAACATAGATCATCCTGGCCAATTTTGCTGCTCACTTTATGCATGACAGGCAAACGGAACCAACCTTTCATTTATTTCCACAGCCGACAGAATTGCTGCTGCTCTCATACATCACACAGAAACAGTCAGACAGCCTGTCAGCGTCTTTGATCAACACGCGCACAATGGAAAAGGAAATGCACAAAACCCTTTTTTAGCAATCTCCAAACCATAATATACCACAACAAGCCCATGTTGAGCGAGCATCAGCTCTTTGCTCAGTGATTGTGCGCTCTGGTGGCTTTGATGCGGGTCCTGCAGATTACCATGGTAATGACTTCTGCTTTGGAGCTTTATTTCAGGTGAGACAGATTACACCTGTTTTTGCACCTTCTGTTGATGCCTTAAGGGTTTACAAATGGTGCATTACTAACAGCTAGACACACAGCAGAAATCAGAATTGGTGCCAGAAGGAAATGAGGTGCGCTTTTGACAGGAAGACAGGAACACAAAACCCGCTCTGGTTTTTGGTGTTTTTGACTTGTTCTTGTGGCATTTTTCTCATGATATGGAACACAAATAAAGAAAATTTAGGTTAAATTGTATTTCTGAGTAAGGCTGTGGATCGTTGCTTATGTGGCGATCCGATACGATTCACGAGTTGAACCACGATTCTTACTGTTTATTGCTATGAGAATATTTACTAGATGGAGGAGAATTCAAATTATTTCTATTAAATCACCAACATTTATACATTTATTTAGAACAGGAGATCAGAATCAACAAAACGGATTTTAAAAAAACCCAAAAAGATTCAGAGAGAAAGAAATTTTGTTTTCCATTTTAAACTTTTTTTTGTCAGCCTTCTGGTTAAGTTCAGCAGTAACAGAAACAACATAAAGAGAATAAAAATTACTGCTGTTTTGGATCATTTAACAACAAAACTTAAAAATGTTCCCCACATTTTTTTTATCCTCAAAGTTCTTCAATATTTTACGTTCTAAGAATTATGTTGTTAGACAGCCCGTATGAAAAAGAGTTTTTTCCACAGCCGAATCAGCTGATTCAAGTTGTTTACATCTGCGTTTCTTCAGAATAAGATGGAGTTTTGTTAATTGCGTCAACTTTTGAAGAGTTATCATAACCAAATGAATGTGAACACTGAGATAAAGCTCAGATGTTAAAGCTAATTCATTTTTTAAGAAGTTATGTCAGTGAACAGAACTTCAGTCTCAGTTTTTGAACAGAAAAAAACTCTCGCTAGTTTTACTTTGAAAACCGGAAGTTTCTCCGCAGCTAAGATGTGTTTACTTTCGGTTACTATTGCGGCTCTTTCGGCCTTGTTTTAGTTCATAAACTTAAAATAATACATTAATCTGAATTCCAGAAGAAAAATACATCATTACCAGATAATATTCTGATCATATTTTACTACAATTTACTATATTTATAAAGATCGCAAATCAGCGATCTTGGACGTCGCGAATATTCGTACTCGGATTTACAGGAGCAGATCATTTCTGAGTATTTTTTAATTCAATTTTTTGTGAATCAGGAAAGGACAAAAATAGAGTTGGAAAAAGCTTTTAGATAAGACATAAGAGGTATAAAAAGAAAGCCACAATAGATCCATGAACGTCTTTGTTTTCCTCGCCTGAGCCGATCTGGCTTAAAACTTTAACACTGAATAGCTCCGATGTTGCTCACCATTTTTCTTGGCTGTGGAGGGCTGTAAGCTAGTGGGAGATGATGTAAACAAAGGGATGATGGGAAATAGGAGCAGGCTTAATCTGCTCGAATGTGAATTTTAAATGAATTACTGTCGTTCTGCAGAAACTTTGTGCTAGATAATGACAGTTTTTTTTTTATTTCTGTCCAAAATAAAATTCCATTGGAAACGTTTTTACAATAAATCAAAAGATGACATTTTGAAACTCTTGTGTCTTTAAAAATAAAAATCATTATTTCCAGAACTGATGGCTTCCTCTCTGCAGCTCGTCCCCCGACAGCGCCTCCGACTCCGAACTCTTTCCCAAGCACTGGTCAAAGTCACAGGTATAGCAGGCGGACCCGCAGATCGCAGCGGGCCGAACAATTCTCCCTCCTGTGTCAAACGTGGCAGGAAGACTCAGTAATAGCAGGGCTTTATATTAAGACTTTTTTCTTTCTCAGGACATTATTAACAAGTTTAAACTGGCTGATAAACAAAAACTCTGATTACCCAGCATTCTAGCAGCATTAAAATGCATCACTTACAGACACATTTTGGTATCCATGTGTAACAAGTGATTTGTGCATAGTTCTTAAATATTTGTGTGTGTAGTTGGTTTTAAGCTGTTGTAATTTTATTTTGTGCGTGAGTAAATTGTATTTCTTTAAATGTCCTATTTTTTATGTTTATGCAAAAAATGTAGGAGTTATAAATCTACAGTTACACACGCACAAATCAGGGTGAGTCTATTTTCTCACCATAGAAATACACGGAAACCACAAATAAACAAAATAATAATAAATAAAGGTCTGAGACTTGATGTTATATTGTTGGTGTTGTTCCTTAGAATATTTGCTGCTTTATCTTAGTCAGAGACTATTAAGCTTCTTGTTTTCTTCTACTTTTCTTCTTTTTCTATTCTTTTCCTCACTATCCTTGTTCATTAAGTCTATCTAAGATTCCTGCCATCTTGCCACCAGCCGCTCACGTTCGGGTCCTCCAAGTCCACCAGTTCCTAGCAGCTTTTCAGAGTGACTGAGGTCAACGCCGTCTATCCATCTAGAAATATCAGGTCTTTCAAAAATACATTTGTTCATATTATATATTTTTTTTCAGGGCAGGAATCTCATAAAGTGGAAGTTATTATATCCTTAGGAGGCGTTCTGGTCTCAGCGTATTCACATTAAAGTTGAATGCACGTCTGTTTCTACGGGCGACGGCACCTTTCCTGCACTTTTGAAATGTAGAAAAACTGTTGGAGTGATATGGATATTCACATCAATACACATCCATTTAAAGAGAATATATATATATATACAGTATATATGTTTTACTTGTTTGACACTTTCCCTTCATTCTTGAGTAAGACTGAAAAAGAGATTTTCAAACATATTTCTTAAGAGATTTGGCTCTATAGAACTCAAACGATGTTTTAGGTGTACGATATTCACATTGTGCTTTAAAGTCATTGTACAGATCAATAACATTGTTGGTTTCATTAAATCAAAACTAATATAATATCTCTAAATCCCTTTGCTTTGGACAGTTTTTTTTACTCCTTCAGTGATGAATATTCTCTATCTTCTGTGTTGTTTCAGTCACTTGTGTTTCTTTTTTTAATCAACCAAATAAGAGAGAGATATTAACTGACTCAAAAACTGTATTTGTAGGTATAATTCAAAGACAATAAAAGCAACCAAACAAATAAACTCAACAGTGTACATCTGCAGCAGCTCTTTAAATCTTTTCATATCAATAATACTAAACCTGTTATCTTGGCAGCTTTTATCTTTTTATTTTACAGTTCACTGTAAATGAATAAATAAATAGAAAAGTTGCATTTCCTGTGATAATGTGACTGCCTTTTGCTGAATGTGGTCACTGAATAAGCTGAAGAAATCTACTGTAATTGCTGGAGGGATTTTCTGAAAATGATAAAGCTTTTTGCTTAATACTAAAGTTGCTAAAGGAGTTGAAATTGCAAAATTGTAGAGAATGCACAAAGAATTTGAAGAATTTCTTGAAAAATTTAAGAAACTGCAAAAAAAAATTAAAAATTTGAAAAAACGTACGTTTGAACTCAGAAGTAGCCCAAAACCCCAGTAGATGTCAAATTGGCAGTAAAAAGTTAGCATGTCGCTAAGATACTGCCTTAACTTAAAATGAGCTCTTAAGACCTCAGTAGATCACAAAGTATCAGAAAAAACTAACACATTGATAACATTTAAGCTAAACTTAAGAATACCATAAAAAACTCTGCAGATGGCAAATTAGCCAAAATAGCAAACACGTGAATAAAATGCTAGCTTAACTCAGAATTCACCCAAAAAAAACATAGTGGATGCTAAATTTGAAAAAAAAAAAAAAAAAGCTAACCCATGGCTGAAATAGTAGCTTGACTCAGAATTAGCGCAAACCCTCAGTAGTTGCCTAATTAGCTAAAAAAAGAAAAGCTAACACATTGCTAAAACATTAGTTTAGCTAAAAATTAGCTCTTTAAACCTCAGTAGTACAGAATTTGACAAAAAAAAGCTAGCATGTTCCTAAAATACTAGCTTAACTCATAATTAGCTAAAAAATCCTCAGTAGAAGCTATATTTGCCAGGAAAGCTATTATGTTGCTAAAATGTCAGCTAAACTCAGAATTAGCCCTAAAAAACCCCAGCAAACACCAATGTAGCCTAAAAAAACTAGCATGGTGCTAAAATGCTAGCCTAACTCGGAATTAGCCCAGATAACCTCAATTAGCCAAAAACATTGGAATGGTGCTAAAATAGTAGCTAAACTCGAGATTAGTCCAAAAAACCTTTTTAGATGCTGAATTATCGAAAATGTTAGCATATTGCTAAAACGTTAGCTAAACTCAACAAAAAACCTCTGCAGTATTAATTTACTTAACATGATGAACAATTAGATACCCATATTGCATTTCAAAGTTTAATGAATTTTCGTCAAAAATATAAAATAAATAGCTTAAAATTGTGAAAAAAATTGTAAAAAATTGAAAAATTGCATGAAAGCTAAAAGCACAAGCATGAATGTTTTGAAATAGCAAAAATTGCAGAATTTGCAGAAATTTGAAAAAATCCATTCCATTGGGGCTGAAAAATCGCACAAATTGAGTAAAAACTGTAATGTTGACAAATACCAATTTTGATACCCAGACTGCAGAAATTAGTTGAAGTGGAATTGAGTTTTTACGATCCAACAAGAGTACGTAAGAAGATAAATAAAAAGAATAGAAAAGTCAAAATAACCCCAGCACCATTAGCTGCCACATCAGCGTGGCACGCACTAAACCCAAACCACGAGCGTGCGTGAATGCATGCTTCACATCACACACCATGACTGTGCGTTACTGTGACAGTGCTTGTCTGTACAGCAATGCCCTCTAATTTCATCAGCATCATTGTGCGTCTTGTTCGAGGGGGGGGGATAAAACCTGAAAGCTTCACACCACACACTGTTTGACACCATGTTAACACAACTGTCACGGAGCGTGTCAGCTGCGTGTGCGTGTGGGAGGGGCCGTGCAGCCATTCAGCTCTAACGTGTGTCTTTGTGTGCCGGCGTTGTTGACAGTGACTCATGGATCAGTGTGCGATTCTCCCACAGAAAATCCTACATCTCATCTGAAGACAGATGCAGATTTTAATCTCCTCCACTCGTCCTATTTCTTGGAACCTGGCTCCGTTGACACACTTGGGCTATATTTACATGCATCTCATACAAATGCTGGTGCTTCTGCCATAATTCAACATTAATACGTTTCTATCTTAAGTAAACTTTAGTGTTGTTCTTGTCTTCAGTGATTTTCTGTTGACAAGATCAAAGATCTCACATTTATATGAATTTTTACCTGAAATATTGAATTTTTAAAAAAATAAATGTTTGCTGTGTTCATTCACCAAACTGGAAACGGAAGTGTCTATAAAGCCTCAAAATATTTGTGGAAGTTCTTTAACTCGTTAACTACACAAAAAACAAACAAAAAAATTAACCCAAAAATGTACTTTTTTTTTTTTTTGTTGCTTATTGCCTTGGTGTTACAGCTGTGGCCGTATTTGGTTTTGTTTTTTCTTTTTGTTCTTTGTATTTTTTCCAGAGTGGGACATCTTTGTGTTTTGTGGAACTTTGTGTCTTTTTCTCTTGATTTTTTTCAGGTGTGGTGCTGGTGGGCGTGGCTTTCCATTGGCCCAAAGCAGGTGGAGTCACCTTCAAAAGCATCATGAGTAAGTAAGTAAGTAAGTAAGTAAATGTTTATTTCTATAGCACCTTTCATAGATAAAAATCACAAGGTGCTTCACAAAGAAGACAGAATAAAATTACAACCAATCATCCACATATTGCATAAAAGACAGTAAAAGCAAGGTAAAACACGATAAAAAACATAAATAAAATTACCGAAAAACTCTTTTGAATAAAAACGTCTTGACATGAGGACCTCCAGTCTATGAGAAGGGAGCTGGACTGCAACCTATCACCACTGCAGCTTGGTGTGATTCTCCACCTAGTTTGTGCGCACTTTGTCCACTCTGTTGTTCAATATTTATTGTTGGTCAATTTAAGTGAAACTCTAGGACTGAACTGCCATTTTCTTTAGTAAATGTTTTCTCCTGTTTAGGTTAGTGTTTGTCATTACTTTCCTGGGTTGAGTTAGGTGTGGTTTTGTTTGTTGTTTTGGCTTTGGTTCACCCCAAAACCTTTAGCTTCACATTTACATGATTTTTTTATTCTTGTAAATAATTTTTTGGTATTTTTATGGAGACATTCTTTGTGTTTTTTGTTATGTATTTTACTTTTATTTACCTTTTATGTTATGCCTTAGACAAAATGGGGCGTACCACTTGGTATGCTGCCCCTCAAGAGAAATCTAATTAAAAAAATCAAAAAGAAAAATGTCTAAAAATTCATAGTTTTTTTCTTTACTTCAATTTTTAGAAGAAAAATCTGGTTAGTAAATGGTGAGCACCAGTCAGTATCTGTTCCAATCAGTCAGTAACTTTCTTTCTTTTTTTTTTACTTAATTTTTTTCTCTTCTACATCCCTTTTAAGGTTTTTGTACCTTGGAGAGTAAAACACAATCAATATTTTTAAAAACATGTTTTCTCCATGTTTCCCACCATTTGGTTGGGCAGGCACTTAAAGGGTTAAGTATCTTCATAAATTTTGAATATTCTAAAAAATATGAAAAATTACAGTAGCTTCCTAAAGCACAAAGTTGATGCCGGGAACCCATTTGTTCAATTTGCATAACGTTAATAAAATGTTCAGACCCAATTGGTGTATATTTCAGTCAATCCATGAAAATCAAAAATGAAAATCTGACATCCAGATGTCTGGGAATGTCTGCTGCTCAGATTGCATCTGTACCATTGACTATACATTGAACGTATTGAGTGTGGTGGAAACACAGCTTTAGCCTTAACATATTAAGGGTTGCTGTGCTAAATATTGTGGTTTAGCAGCTGCAAGGTACCACTTGTGCCACTCCTCCTGGATTATGGACAACAATTAAAAAATCATTAAATTAAGCTTCTTAAAGCATAGCAAAAAAGAAATGAAATAAAAATGACAAAACTATTAGAAATGTGTATCTTTTTACTTATAATGGTCTTTCACTCATTGTTCCAAAGTCTTATATTTTAGCCCCTCCCCCTGGTTTTGTCTCATTTTTGTAAATATTTGGCTCCATCCAAGCAAGTCAGAGTGCAAAACCCTGCCCAGACTCCGGGGGCATCGCTGATGCAGAATTCCCACAGAGGAAAATGTTTCTGCAGATTTTGATGAACAGCAACAACTCACAGAAACCCGACTCTGCGGTTCACGGACGACAACATACAGATGTTCTTATCCTTTCAAACCCCAGAATCCACAGGGAGCTACCTGGTGTAGCTGGAACTCGCAGAGCAGACAGATGTTCAAGAGCTCCAGAGAAGGCAGAAGAACAGAAAAGGCAGAGAGCGAGGATCACTACGGCCAGTGTGAGGCTGATTGGAGGAAGTGTTTTTTGTGTTATTTATATACATATTTTATCTTAATCTTATTTTTATTCTTAAGCTCTTAATTATAATTTTATTCTTTTAGGAAAAGTCTTAATGAAGCACTGATAAGTGAGCACTTTTAAATTTCCTTGTACATGTGACAATGACTAATAAATCTATTCTATAGATATTCTTTACAGAAATTGACCTGCAAACAGCAGGACTGATTGCACACAAGATTTTTCCCCTTAACATCAGAAAAAAAAAAGTTACATTTTTTTCCCAAAACTTTAAAACAATTAATTTTTTTATAAATAATGTATTTGCATAATCCTCTTTTGTTTGAGAAACCTCTTTGATATGGATTGTTATGGATATGGACATTTTTACACCAAAATCTATTGATGCTTAAAGTCACCTCTATGTAATTTAAATGAGAGAATATAGATGAGCATTTTTCTCTATTTGTTATTAATCTACTGGTAACAGGAAACTTCACTGATCCTTAATATGAGGCTTATATTTCCCCCAAAGGTTTTGGTCCCTTAGTAAAAAAACAATGCTTTTATCACATTCTTGATATCTATGCCACATTTGAGTGACTATGTCGACATTTCAGCTGCAGTTTTTGTTTTATCTTCTTAATTATACAGTCTCTCCAGGAGCTTGAGGACATTTTTTTTTACAATTGTTACACCGCCAAAACCAGGATTTTTACAGATTTTCTAACAAATTGCAGTAAAAAGCTGTAATATATTTCTAAAAAACATATTTTTAATTTAAGTTAATAGAAGGATGTAAACATAAGTGTTTTAACCCCGAGTTTATTGAAGTGGGATTTTAGAAGACCCGACAAGAAATCCACAAAACTCCTGATATTCCTTAGAAGAAGATTGTATTTTTTTTTTTAAATGTGACTTTTTTTTTCGTTGCAACTCTAAAACCTGAACAAATTTATTTAATTGACACGTTTTGTCATTTTTACACAAAAGAGACAAATATTAGGTCTATTTTTGTGTTGAAAAGTTCAACTTTAAAAATTGAAAAATCATTAAACTAAATTATTTCAGCTTTGTTTTAAGTTTATTTGTCACAAAGATTTTATTCTATTTTTGTTATTTTGCTGTTCCTAAGAGTTACTCTTAACTTCCTTTTTTTCTTTAAAGTTCTGGAGATCTGAAATAGAATCCATCATTTCAAACAAAAGTTATTTGAAAACTTTAATTTCATCTAAAAAATTTACTTGGACTAAACACTTTTGTCTTTACATGCAAATGAGATTATTTTTAATGCATTTTTACTGGACAAATTGTACATTAAGTTTACGTATCATCATGAACAGATCATGATCAGGATTTGGCCCTCCTTCAAATTTGACCGATTCCCCAAACTGTTTTGGCTAAAGTAGATATTTTTCCAGTTTTTTAGGCTAATTTGACATTCAGCTAATATTTCAGCAACACGCTAGCTAGTTTGGCTTTTTCAGTTTTTTGGTTATTTTGGAGTTTAGTTAATTTTTTTAGCTTTATGCTAGCTGTTTTGGCTAAATTAGACATCTTTCTTAAGGCTAATTTGTTGAGTACCTAATATTTCAGCTAAATGCTAGCTGCTTTGGCTAATTTAGGCTTTTTCTGTTTTGAAGTTAAACCCCTGTCACACCAGGGCAGCGTTCTCGCTGCGATCGCGCGGCGTCCATCAAAAAATGCAGAACGCTGAGTTGAACGCAGTAAGGTCGCCATGAGCGCCGTAGCATCTCTGTGACATCTCCATGGACGCCGTGGTGTCTCCATGAACGCCGAGCCACGGCGCGCACTTTGTGCATGCACAAAGTGCGCGCCGTGGCTCGGCGTGTTCATGGCGTTCTGATGTGCGCGCCGTGGCAGCACCGTAGCAGCGCACTGAGAACGCCGAGAGCGCCACAGCAGCGCCTTAGGCGCGCACTCAGG
Source organism: Oryzias javanicus (assembly GCA_003999625.1). Lineage (NCBI taxonomy): Eukaryota > Metazoa > Chordata > Actinopteri > Beloniformes > Adrianichthyidae > Oryzias > Oryzias javanicus. Next base: position 14,606,264 of record CM012451.1, read on the forward strand.
ACGCACATAATCGCCACAAGGACGCAGCTGTAGACAGGGGCGCTTGCACGGAGATATCATATAGAGATAGCCATATCGTCCTCCTCAGCAGGAGTCAGGTCCGTCATCGTCTTTGTGTGCCTGGATGGAAGGGCTGCTTGACCGTGATGGGATGGAGAGTCAGGCGGAAGAACTTCCGCATGTTGAGGAGACGGTGGTGCAGTGGGGTTGGAGGGCTGTTTTTTCGTAGCCCTCTCTCGACTTTTTTTTGTGATGCTTTGGGGAACAGGCAGTGCGGGTTTGACTATGGCTTATATATACACGCTGCCGTGACGTCATAGGGACGATCTGGCAACTGCGCCGTGCACGCGCCGTACACGCGCCATGGGCACGCAGTGACAACTCTTGGCGCGCCGTGTGAACTCCGTCAGCACGCCGTGACAACGCAGTGAAACGCCAAGTAAAACTCTGTGGGAACGCAGTAGCACGCCACGGATGCGCCGTAGGAACGCCATAATCGCCGTGAAAGCGCGGAGACATCTCCATCTTGCGAAAATTGAAACAATTTTCGCTTCATTTTCCTGCGTTTCTATGGCGTTCTGAGAAATTTCATAACGCCGTGTGAACTCCGTAGAATCGCAGCCTAGTGTGACAGGGGCTTTAATTCGGAGTTTAGCTAATACTTTAGCGTTATGCTAGATGTTTTGGCTAAATTAGACATGTTTCCAGTTTTTGGGATAATTTGCCAAGTAGCTAATATTTCAAATACATGATAGCTGTTTTGGCTAATTTAGAATTTATTTAGTTTTTCCGGCTAATTTGGCACTCCGCTAATATTTTAGCTATCAACTTCAGCGTTTTCAGCTTCAGTGTTTTTAGCCATCAATCTAAGCATCTTCAGCTATTAATCTATCACAGATATCCCTATACATCTAGTTTTAAAAATCTTTTGGTATTATTTTTTCTGTGAAGATTACGCAAATGTTTAATTTAAAATTTGGCCATAAATGTTTATGCTTAGGTTACACTTTTTCTGTTGGCCTACAAACCGACCCCGGCCCCACATCAGAGAAGAAAACACCTATGTGGCCCTCACAAGAGAAAGTTTGGTGACCCCTGATTTAACCCAAAGAACCCTAGATTACATGAAAACCCAATTATAAGAAATTCTTAAAAGTTTGCACCATTTCTTAAAATTTAAACCTTGACAGTTAGATAACATAAAAAAATGTCAACGTCCAACAAGAAATTCATAGTTGTAATTTCGATTTTCCTTTTACAGATTTCCAAACACTCTAACAGTAGATATCTTCATGTCTTCCTTCACTGCCTCCATGAATCTCCTCCTTGGTCTTCATCTAGACTCTAGACTTCTACCAATATATTCACTCTCTCCCCTCTGGACATGACTTCTTAGTCTGTCCTCTCCAACTTTATCTCAAGAACATCTGATGGATTCATTTCTGATCCCATCCATCACTCCCAAAGAGAACTTCACCATCTCCAGCTCTGCTTCCTGTCTTTTCCTCAGTGTATCTAGGCTGAACAACATGGCTAATTTTTTTTCTAAATGTTTGGAAAAAATACTGCAATAGACATCGAAATATATCCAAAGATTAGATGTGTACAGATAGATGTGTGGGTGACCTTTACATGCAGAACGCTATTGGTGGACATCTAATAGAGTAACAACAAAGATGTCCTGCAGACATCTGCAGTAAATGTCTATCAGATAACTAATAGACATTTACAACTAATGTCTGTTAGTTATCTAGTAAACATCTAGCGTATATGTTTGTTAGATAACTAATAGACATCATGTGTCCAGTGGGAAGAAACTATCCAAATAGCTTGTTTACAACGTGCAAGGCATGATGGGACCATGACACAATTAGTTGTGGGAAAGTCCTCTACTAGAGATGCAATAGACAACAGACCATTGCAATAGAATTGGTGTCTATCACATGCATGGTGCATATCTAAGCTTTGAAATAACCATGATTGAGATATCTTAACAAATGTGCCTGTTCCTGGTGGGACGCTTCAAATCATTGCTGTGCATTTTAACACAAGGAGTTTTAGCTCAAATTTGTCTCAAACAAACCAGACCAAAGAGTGACACAAATATAACAAAGAAAATACACAAGAGTATGAAGTCTCCAATCAAATGTTTATTTGATTCAGTGGTAATAAATCTTAGAAAGCCTTTGTAGACCCATCCAGATAAACGAAACCATCTGGCTCCAGAACTCGTGCAACAGTGGGCAATTTCAGATTAATGGTTAACTATTATTAGGGACTAATGGTTTTGATAGGAGCCGTTCAAATACTGTTTGCTTATTCGCAACATTACACTCAAGCCAAAACAGATTCATTTACATCGGTCAACACTTTTAAAAATGTTTACCAAAGAATATACACTGGAAAAAAAAAAAACGCATGTCTTGTCATAGGTTTGAGAGTATTTATGAGTAGACACTACTTTCAAGGAATTTAGACAAAATTATGGGATGTGTTTCATAATATAAATCTATTTTAGTAACCCTTCCTAAGCTTTTAAGCATTATTTTGTAATTACAATGTTAAAAAACAGACTAGACGTTTTTTTTTTTCTTATTTTTAATAAAAATGCTAAATTGTACCACGTGTCCACCAACGAGAGCACCGTGTTGAATGTGGGGTTCACCGTCTTGCTCAAGGACACTTCAACACTTGGGCAGGCAAAGCGTGAACTGAACCTTATTAATATACAAAGAGAAAATATTCTTGACAGTGAACACGATGTGATTTCTTTGTAATGACTGGTGCTTAGGAAAATCTTCACTGTTACGTCTGATAAATACATGGGAGTTGGACTGCATGTGACACAAACAGTGAAATCACACATTAAACCTGCACTAACACCCACCTGCTACCAACGCCTGCATTTACTTTGCACCTAAATGGAATGCAAATGTTTAGTGTCTCCTGATTTATCTGCTCTGCAGTATAGATATGGTGATAAATGAGCGTGTGGGAGGCATACGAATCTGTGTGTGCCTCGTTTAAATGAATAGGTCATTAACAAGAACAGTAGCAGAACCGTAAACAGAGCAGAGTTCAGCCTGATGGAGTGATGGAAGAAAATACTGCAGACACAGAAAGAAACTAGAAAAGCTGCATTACCTGCGATATTGTAACTGTGAAAGCTATTTGCTCAAAAGTAATCGCTGAAGATGCAAAAGCTATTTGCAAAATGTCGAATTTGATAGAAGACTTGAAATTTCACGAAAAAAATATGAGAGCGCTGAAGTTGACCTAAATTTCTGAAAAATGTGTAGTAAAATTGCTCAAAAATCCCTAATACATGCCAATTTTACAAAAATATTTAGTGTCGCTAGAATATATTAGCTTAATTCTTAATTTGCCCAAAAACCTCAGTAGATTAGCCACAAAAAAAGGCTAGCACATTGCTTAAATACTCGACAAACTGCAAAATATCCTAAAATTATTCAGTGATCTAAATAAGTAAAAAATGTTAGCCTGCTGCTTAAATACAAGATAAACTATAAATTAGCCTATAAAAACCTCAGTAGATAACAATTAGCCCTAAAAAGCTAACTCATTAACTAAATACTAGCTAAACTCCAAAATAGCCTAAAATTCCTCAGTAAAATAAATTAGTCAAAAGTGTTAGCATGTTGCTAAAATATTAGCTAAACTATCAATAAGCAAGAAAAAAAAGGGGAAAAAAATTACATAACAAACTAGCCAAAAATGTTAGAATGTTGCTAAAATCTTAACTCGAAATTAGGATGAAAAACCTCAATAAGTAGATAACAAACTAGCCAAAAAAGCTAGCAAATTTTTTAAATACTTGCTAAACTCCAAAAGTGCCCAAAATTCCTAAGTAAACTAAATTATTGAAAACTGTTAGCTTCTTGCTAAAATAGAAGCTAAACACTAAATTACACCAAAAAACTAGTAGATAACAAATTAGCCAGATGTTAGCATGTTGCTAAAATATTAGCTAAGCTCTCAATAAGCCTAAAAAAAACCCCAAATAGATAAGACATTAGCCAAAAACGTTAGCATGTTGCTAAGTTATTAGGTAAATTCAAAATTTTCTGGACATTTCTAAGAAAAATTCAAAACATAGCTCATGAATATATTCAAAGGATTGTTGCTAATCTACTTAGTTGTTTAAATTCAAAGACTTTCTCATTCATTTTCTATGGAGCGTAATTTGTCCAATATGCCAAAACTACAAAGTTTATAAAGCAATCTCCTGATCAAGCAGAACATTTTGATACCAAAATTATTGAATAACGTGCTGAAAAACGTACAGACAGCAGGAGAATCACTATAGTGTGAATGATTACTAAACATTCACACAATAAAACAGAAACACACAAACCCAAATGTTTTCTAGCTACACAATAGTTTTACAGTCCTCTGCATATTTCACAAAGTAGTGATTTTTTTTGTCAGCCTTGTGCTCATAAGTGATTTGAAGTTGTGACGTTCTTTCATTATTGTTCTTTCAGAAACAAATAAATTGGCATTAATCTGCTTTGTGTCTAAGAAAAATCTGACTGAGCTCTTCAAAATGAAACGTTTACTTTAGTGCTTTACAAACGAGGCTTTAGTGTGTAACGGAGTCGTGACTCTGGGTTTTCATAATTAGTGTCATAACTTACCTGCTTTGATTTATCACACAAATAAATTTGTTTTTTGAACAAAACATGATTTTTGCTGCACTGATTTCAGAGCTGCAATATCAGAGAGTGATATGCCATAAAACAAGTTTTGGTTTGGTCAAAGTAAAACCAATTTATCAAGTGAATAATCAAACCGTTCACAATATATTTGTTTTTATATTTATCTCATAATCCCAGATTAAGAAACTGACATCTTAACACAACAAATTACAGTTGAAGCTTAAATTATAAATCTGTCAAACTTCCCTAAATGTGTCCATGTGGGGTAGATATAATCTACTTAATCTTAAATTTGCCTTAAAAAAAATAGAAGTAAAACTCAGTATGTAATAAATAAAGTATTTGCAAAATAAACAACAATAGATTCATCTTTAGGTTAAAAAAAAATAAACCCAAACTGTGGAAAGCAAAGGATTTTGTTGAAGGAAAATGTACAAATTAAAGGTAAAACTGCAATAATTTAAGACAAGAGCAACAAATAAAACATGTGAAAGGGAATGAAAAAACATAATTTTCCCAGATGGGTGACAAAAATTAAAATCAGGTTTTAACATGAATTATTAATGGAAAACAAAGATAATTCTTAGAGATTACTCATCTTTTTTTCTTCCATATTTAGCATCATCAAAGGACTTAGAAAACCAGAGAAATGTCTGTCCTTTTGAGGACATCCCAGACGATCTTTGAACCCTCAGACTTCACTCATCTGCATGACTATCAATATCATTACTAAATGAGTCCAGAAATACTTGTAAAAACACAGATGTTGAAAGATCTTCAAACAGGAAACAAAGTTTGTGGAGTGAATTTATGGAATGGGTTTACTTGTATTTTTTTAATTCTTATATTTATTTTCATCTTGTGTTTGTGTTTTAAATGAACAAAAATAAATAAACAAATAAATAAACCAGAGGTATGTTCTTTGGAGAAGACTCCAGTCTCACTTAAAAATTACTTTTTCCAATCGGAATGGTCAGGAATGCCTAATGCTAAAACGACTGTCTTTCAGGCTAAATAAGGGGAGGAACCTAAAGCATGTTAATGATATGGTGGTACGGGGGGCATAAATACTGGACAGTCATGTGAAAAAATTAGGTCACCCTTTGAAAGCCTGTATGTGGTCCCACATTTATTGTAACTTGACATTAAAAATGTTTTAAGTCTATTAAAAACTTTCTATGAACTGTAGTTTTAAAAGAATGTAACTTCTGCTTATGTTTAAGTTCAGACGCTTCACACTTAAGACACATTTAAGTTCCTGGTAGATTCCACAAAAAATGATCTCAATTTCAGCCAAAGTAACAAAAATAGTTAAACGTCCAAACTTTCAACTCCATTGATATGTGACGTTTTGTTCAGATCTTTTTTTTTTATATACGAGCAGAATAATAGTGACGTTTTTGTTAATTTTTTATAAAACCCCTTAACCTTTTTTTTTTGTTTTTGTTTTAGACATTTTTAAAAATAAAATTGGATTTTGATATATGAACTTTTTTGTTTTTAATATCTGTCTTTTTAATTAGTGTGACCTAACTTCTTCACACATCTGCACATATGGATGAGTTCTAATATATTTTGGAAAAACAATAAAAGATGAAAATTAATTATAAAAAATATTCAGTTGAGAAGGAGATATAAATGCATATTAAATGTGGACCTCTCCTTGAAATATCTTTTATACATATATAATTAAACGTTCACACTTGACGCTTTAGACATTATGGACAGGTTGAAAAATAAAATATTTTCTAAAAAGTGAAATACAAGGAATAAAAATGATAGAAAAGTTAAAAGCAGAAACAAAGACAAAAATAAAATGTTTTAAACTTGTCTCATCAACTTTTTTACTTTTTTTTCCAAAAATACTGTAAAAAGTGTGATGAAATAAATCTACATCTTTAACAGAAAACTTTTTTTTTGGATGTGTTAAAAATGTGGGTAAATTTTTTTAATTTTTATTTTTAGAAGGTTATATCGTCTCGGACCAATTACGTAATGTATCGAATGAAATGTTGTTTTAAATGTTGCTTTTTGTTATTGCTCCAAACCCCAATATTGTATGGACATTTGGGGGTCTACTTATAAAACATGTTTTACCTCAATATTAACATTGCAATAAATAAGAGAAAAAAGAATCGTTACAGGTAGGGCTGCCACGATTAGTCGACTAATCGATGACTAATCGACTATTAAAATAATCGACGACTAATTTAATAGTCGATTAGTCGTTACTTTATATTGTATGAAGTCAGATTGTAGTAAAGTTAAAAGTTATAATAGCATTCTGCCAGCTTTTTGGACTAGTTTAGCATTTAATAAGTTTCTTTGGCCTTTATGGAGTTTAGCTAATATTTAATCTACATGCTAGCTGTTTTGGCTAACTTAAGGTTTCTTTTTTTAGTTTTTTAAGCCATTTTTAAGTTTAACTAATATTTCAGCGACATAGCTATTTTGGTTCATTTAGGATTTTTCTGTTTTTTTAGGCTAATTTTGAGTTTAGCTAATATTTCAGCAGTATGCTAGCTATTTTGGTTAACTTTGGCTCTTTTTATTTTTTAGGCTAATTTGGCATTTAATTAATATTTCAGCTGGTTATCAACTTCAGCGTCTTTACATCCAGTTTGCGCATGACGCGATTAGTCGACTAATCGGAAAAAATAATCGGTGATTAGTCGACTATTAAAATAATCGTTTGTGGCAGCCCTAGTTACAGGAAGTAAATATAGAGACCCAGCAGGATCACTATCCAGTAATTTAGTGACCAAGTTGAATACAACATTCTCACGAGGATCTTACGATCCAAACGACAGATCCAGTCCACATGGGTTATGAACGCCAGAATCTTTGTCAAGCCACTCGGACCACCGGACCTGACGAAGCCTCTGGAGATAAAATCCATGAAAGACTTTGAGAACTGTGGGATTACGCATGTTTGAACCTCTAATTCAAGCAAAATGTGAATTGTGGACTCATAAAACCGTCGGAACCTTTGAATACGAACTCTGACCCAATTCTGAAGAACTGGAGCCCAATTCCCTTGAAAGAAGACCTTCACAGTCTCTCAGTCAAAACAATGAAGATGGTTTACGTGGCCTTAAACCTGTTCCTAAACAAAGATGTAGCTCTGGTCTGAATACAATCTGCTCAAACTGTCTTTTAAAGAGAATATTATGAAGTTTTCCATTAATAAATCATGATTTTTTTTTACTTAGCACTTTTTCATTATAATAATCGTTCTTTGACAAATGCAATCTGCTCAAATTGTCTTTTTTAATATAAGAATATTTTGATATATTTTCCTGCAGTAACAAATGAAGTTGATTACTACTGATATTTTTTTAATTTTTAATGAGAATGTTTAGATTACTGTTGATGAATATTATAAATTATTTGTCTATGGATGTTTTTGAAATTCTATTACATCCCTGATATTATTGATCTTTTATCACATGAAACTATATTGATATTTGATTTTAAATCCTGAACCATATATTGATTATTCATGTAGAGAAAATGGTCGAGCCGGGGTAGGATTATATAAGTTCGCTTCCTTCCACCCCCTTTCAAGCGATTTATTTGTGATTTATTATGTGAAGTTATTCCATGTATTATAACCTGATTGCTTGAAATAAACCATTTCATTCATTCATTCATTCATTCATTCATTCAAATTTTTGTCACACATTTTAGTATAAAGACATCTAACCATTTCCGCCATTAAAAGTCTTATTCAAAATGACATGCTAATCAAACATTATCTATAGTAAGTAGAAATACTTTTCAAGCAAAATTCCTTAAAAAAAAAACGTTAAAAAGATGATTCAACTGAACTTGATAGGATTCATTTGAGGGTTTGTGTAGGTACATATGTTTGTAAATGTGTTTGTATTTCTGTTTATATGTTTATTTAAAATATAGGCTGGGCTTAATACTTGTCTAAAGATCATTTTTATTTGATATACTTTGATTTCATTTTGTTGATTTAGTGATAGAGGCGGTTCATATAAGATATTTTTTCTTTTGATCTTTTTCATTTATTAACTGTTATTTTATTTTGATGTTGTTAAATGGCATAAATATATATTTTTTATTCATAGGAACCAGTTCATTTGAAAAATAGCTCATTTTGACTACACTTTATTTAAAACACACTGTAATAGAAAAAGTTTAAATGAAAATTAAAAGAGGAAACATTAGAAGATTGTCAACACACTTGCAGGATAATCAAGTCTTGCACCTTAAATCCACAATTTAAAATAATCTTGCACCAGAAAAAAAGCTCTGCTTTTAAGCCCTGGCGCAGCTGAAGCCACTTCTCTGAACAATAAATGCTATTTACAAGCCAACTTGGTCCTCTGAGCCAAAAACAGAAAACTTAATTTAGAAGCACTCAAAGAAGTTCTCCTAATCCATCACATCCAGCACAGGCGTTTGGTGTCTGTGGAGGCTGATAGACCGAGCCGCCGGCCGCCAGCAGTTCTACCAGCGTTATTTCATCAGGTGATGAAATGTTGCCTTTTATAAATCTGTTTGCGCTGGCACAGGATGAAAAGTCTTTTCAATCACTTTTTTGGGCAAGAATCTTTACTCTGCTTTTCTTAAACGAATTCCATGTGGCGATTATCAGTTTTTAGAGCCGCCAGAGTCGGGATTTCTTTCAAAAATAGACTTTTTTAATATATTTTCTGCACCAATTCCTACAAAATAATGACACCTGTATTTAAAAGTGGTGCAGCTTTAAAAATAAACACATTTTATCATCCCTGATTGTCTTAAATAGAAGATGGATATGTTAAGAGAAAAAACGCTTCAAGGCTTTCTTAGGAACAGATTGTTTAAATAGTTCAAATGAACAACATGTCAAAAAAGTGATCCTTTTTACGTGGATTTCATGGAATTATAATTTAACATAAGAGTATCTTTGTGAATAAAAAGGTTTATTTGAATCAAAGAGCTGTAAATGTCAAGAGATCTCATTTATAAAAAATAGCTTTTGAAATGAAGTGGAAATCTGTAAGGCTGCCACAAACGATTATTTTAATAGTCGACTAATCACCGATTATTTTTTCCGATTAGTCGACTAATCTGTTCATGGCCAAAGTGGATGTAAAGATGCTGAAGTTGATAACCAGCTAAAATATTAGCCAAAAAATAAAAAGAGCCAAAGTTAGCCTAAATAGCTAGCATGCTGCTGAAATATTAGCTAAATTCCACATTAGCCTTAAAAAAGGGAAAAATCCTATATTAGCCAAAACAGCTAGCATATAGCTGAAATATAAGCTAAACTCAAAAATTGCCTAAAAAAACTTAAAAAAGCTTAAGTTAACCAAAATAGCTAGCATTCTGCTGAAATATTAGCTAAACTCCAAATTAGCCTTAAAAAAATGGAAAAATACAATATTAGCCAAAACAGCTAGCATATAGCTGAAATATAAGTTAAACTCAAAAGTTGCCTAAAAAACGTAAAAAAGCTAAAGTTAGCCGAAATAGCTAGCATGCTGCTGAAATATTAGCTAAACTCCAAAATAGCCTAAAAAACCTTAATAAATGCCAAAATATTCCAAAAAGCTAGTAGAAGGCTATTATAAGTTTCAACTTTACTACAATCTGACTTCATACAATATAAAGTAACGACTAATCGACTATTAAATTAGTTGTCGATTATTTTAATAGTCGATTAGTCATCGATTAGTCGACTAATCGTGGCAGCCCTAGAAATGTGTATTAGCAAAACATATTTAAAAAACTAAAAGTATGGAAAAACATGCCGTCTTTTGCACTCCAGGCTTGAATAATCACACAGAGCACTCTTATTTTGGAATTACCTTCTCGTTTTTATCTTATGATCTTTGCATAAACTTGATCTATAATGATAAAGGGCTGGTGTTATTGTTATAGTATTTACCTGCACAAAAAGGGAGGGAAATTCGTGTTTAGCCAAGATGCCACACATATTTTCCTTGGGTCCAAGGCGGGATTTTGTTTTTTGCCGTACATATTTAAAAGTAAAGTCCCATTAGCTGTCACGCTCTGAGGTGTGTGAAATGTGTTCTCCACATTTGATCAATCCTCTGGGGGAGAGGTGAGCTGCAGAAACAGTTTAACCCGAACCGTAATCCTAACCTCAACCCTGTTCAGTTCAGCACTGACTGCACAGATTTTAAAAAATACGTTCAGCGACTTCTATGATCAAATTCCTGCCATATAATGTTTGACAAAATTAATTGGCCTTTTAATTTGCATTCTTTATGTAGGTTTATTCAGCAGATTACATTAGTAGAATTATTTTTCTTTTTATTTTTACTTTAAAAAATATTTTATATGATTTATCCTGTTCTTTGCACAGCTTTTTCTATGGAGCTAAATTGGGCCCAATATTATTTGTAACGTATATGAAACAAATTGAAAAAAATATTGGTGTTTGGTCAAAAAAAAGGAAAATCTCCAAAACTTTTTGCTATTCTAAAATAGACGTAATTATTTTCAGCTTCAAATTTTATGTTTTTAGGCTTCAAAACTGAAAATTTCCATTTCAAAACTTTTTTTTCAGTTTAAATTTTTTTTTTTTTTTTTGAATCCGAAAATTCCAGTTTCAAAACTTTCGGCTCCACTGTGGCACATTGGGGCGGAGCTAACATGAAGGATCTATCACAATCAATGAGGATGGTAACTTCAGTCCTGATGCATTCACTGACTCTAAGAACTGTGGCTGTTTTGTTTGTACCACCACAGTCTGAAGTTGTCCCGAGACGGGTCTAAGAAGCAGATTTTGATCGCGTTCAAACCGCGCCTTCAAATTGTTGCTCAAAGCCCCATCTCATTGTGTTACATGCAGGCATCGAAAGCCACGTCATGTCCACGTCATTAGTTTACAGAGTCAGTGAACGCACCGGGACTGAAGACACCACCCGCGATGATTTTGATTGGTGTTAGCCCCGCCCCAACACGCCACAGCGGGGCTAAAAGTTTTGAAAATTACATTTTCAAATTCTATAACAAAAAAAAAAAAGGGTTGAAAGTGAAAAAAAAAGTTTTAAAACTTGAAATTTTGAGTTGTGAAACCTTAAAAACAGAACCTGAACTTGAAGCTGAAAATAATTAAGTTTATCTTAGAATAGCAAAAAGTTTCTGACATTTTCAATTTTATTTCTTTTGGCCAAACACCAAAATTTATTTGTATTTGTTTTATTTGGGTTTCAAATAATATTGGCTTCAATTTAGTTCCATATTTTTCTATTTTATTTTTGAATTTTGACATTTACAGAAAAAAAAAAAAATCTTTTTTTTTTCCCAACAAGTACTTGTCTTTCCATCATAACTAAACTGATCTGGCAACAGAAATGATTACCAGACAGTCTGGAACACCTGTCGGAACAGGATTTCAAATGTGATGGTTTTCATTCTGATCCAAACAACCGGCTCAGGACAGAACAGATGTGGCTCAGTTAAGTCAGTTAAGTGGCTGACATGTCAGGATGACACACCTCTAAGCCAGCAGTGTGAGTTGGGAGTGACGGCATGAATTCCAGTCTGGATCCGTTCAAAAAGGACTAATGACTGCCTCTCAGGCTCACTTACAGCCTCCCATCCGGGCATCAAGTGCTCGGCGAGTGGGACTAATTTACCACATGAAAGCAACGACTTTCAAGAAAAAAAATGTTTTTTTTAAACTGTAATTTCTTGCATTGCATTTATTTTGGGGATATTTTGTTAAAAATATAAAAGGAAAATGATGTGTTCTGTATGGCCATCTTCAAGGACCAAAGCACTTTACAAATCACACTCCCATTTGCACACAGATACACCAATAGCTGTAGAACGGGACCCCGGTGGGACTAAATGTCTAAATTATGCAGGCATCAAACAAGCAACCATGTGAATATAGGTTGACCGCTCTACCTCTGTGCCATTGCAGGCCCACTTATTCAGTCCACAACGGGTTTTGAGAGGTCAGTACAGTGAGAGGGATTTGGCTCCCAATCCTGAACTCAATAATTGGTGCAAACGTACGCACTTATTAGAACAAAGAACCCAAACGACAATGACAAAGTGATTGTCACGAGAACAAAACGATTATAAATGAAATATAATGGGTAAAACATTAAAACACAAATTGGAGTGGAAAGCATTAAAAATATGTGTTTTACCGAGTAAATCTTAAAGGGCATCGAGCTGTTATTAATCACTGCAGGAAGACTGTTGCCCTTTATTCATTATTTTTTTAGACTCTTGTGGCGCGTGCTTAATACCTTCATTGTAATGAACATAAGCTGCATTCCCAGTGAATGCATTAGGTAGGAAACTAATCTTTTTTTATTTATTTTTTTAATAATTTAAAGCAACTCCATCTTCCTAAACTCCTACAGGAGGGAGTTTAATAATCCGACCTGGACTTGTTACTCCTATTTTTTACAGTGTGCCCAAATTCTGTAGAAATACACTTTGTTTATTTTCTTTTTTGTCAGTTGTAACTGTTAAAAATCGTAAATGTTTTTATTTAAAGAGTACATTTCACTTTCCTCTCAATTTCTCTCAATCTGGAAGAACTTTCTGATTTCCTCAATTCTGTAAAAGTTCCCTTAAAGTTGAACAACATTAATTGTTTTCACCATTTGGTCCTCTACACTGTTCTTTTCATCTTCCTCACTACCAGATTCATCCTATATACTACCATCCTAAGATGCTTAGCTAAACTCTCTCTACATACATTTTCAGCCACAGATTTTTTATTTTTAAGTTTACAATGTCTGCATAAGATGTGATAACGTGTGAACTCCTCCCCATAATCTGTTCCTCTCTAATATATATATATATATATTCACCACTGCTATTCTTTTGGTAAAATCGGCCAGCATCTGACTCCACCTGTTCTGAACATCAAATTTACCAATCACTTCCATGTCACTTCGCTTTCCTTCAACTCATATCCACACCATGATAAAAATAAACAAACTAAAATCTAAAAAAAAATTATGTAGTGCCTTTCATGCAACTGAACCATAAAGCACTAAAAATATGGGAAAAAAATGTAAATCCTTCCAACTAAAATCTTATTTATGCTTTAATTTTTCTCCCTGCCTACAAATATGCCTTCTGTCCCTTCTACTTTAGCAACAGGAGTCCAAACTTCTCTCAATTCGAAGAACTTCTATTTCCTCATTCTGTATCCCTTAAAGTGTGTTCACATGGTTACACTGCCAGCGTAAAGATTAGTTCAAAAGTTACTGAGGCAGTATTCTCCTAGTATGCTACTTCGCCTTCTGGTTATCCTCTCCTTGGGTATGGCAGCATGAGCTCTCTTTGTGATTGCATTTGTTTGACACCGCTTTACTGACGACAAAAGCGTGATAAAAGTTAAATTAAACTGTCAGAGTTTACTTGGGCAGAAAATTCCCACCAAAAGGATTTCTTCCGTGCTTTGGAGCGTTACTTTGACCAACATATGCTCACACTATGTATAGGAATGCATTGGACACTTTAAATTTCTCCATCATTACATGTCATTCACCATTTATTGACCTCGTGCAGATGTCAAAGTCGAGGTAATTCTATCCGGCCCTCCAGATCATTTTATTTTATTGTTATTAATGGTGCGATGTTATCTTGATTTATAACTAGTATAAATTTCACAAAACATATTTTTATGGAGAGTAAATTATTGAAAGTTATTTAAGGTTTAAATTGATTTATTATAGAAGAATCCTGCCTTTTTATTATATATAATTATGTTAAAAAGTTACGGTTTTAAAATTTGGCATTCTGCAGGCTTTTTGGACTATCTTGGAAGTTTATTTTGGCTGGTTTGGAGTTTAGCTAATTTTTCAGCTATATGCTAACTGTTTCAGCTAATTTAGCTTTTTTAAAGTTTTCAGGCTGTTTTAGAGTTCAGCTAATGTTTACGAGCTAGCTTTTCAGCTAATTTTAGTCCTTTTAAAAAAAAAGTTTTTTGGCTATTTTTACATTTAGATAAAACTTCAGCTACATCTTAGCTGTTTTGGCTAATTTAGGCTTTTTCAAGCTGTTTTGGAGTTTAGCAAATATATAGGTTACATGTTAGATGTTATGGCTAATTTAGACTTTTTTCAAAGTTTTTAGGCTGTTTTGGAGTTAGGCTAATATTTGAACACTAGCTAGTTAGGCCAATTTTGTTTTTTTCAATTTTTCTAGGCTAATTTGAAATTTAGCTATTTTTTTCAGCTAAATGTTAGCTGTTTTGGCTACCTCAGGTTTTTTGGGGGGGGCGCAGCTAATTTGGAATTTAACTAATATTTTAGCTGACTATCCACTTCAGTGTTTTTAGCTATTAATTTCAGCAAATTCAACTATCCGCACTAGCATCTTCAGCAGCCAAATTCAGCTTACAGCATTCATACCAGCATTATTGCAGATAATGCTATATATCCGGTTCATAATTATGTTAAAAGGTAACATTGTTGAAGTTTTTAGTTTTCGAGTGTTCAATAAATGTTTATTATGTTCGGCCCGCGACCTTAGGTGTGTTTTGGATTTTGGCCCCTTGTGCGATTGAGTTTGACACCCCCACAAGATCCACCTTGATGGTTTTTGCTGTTTGCATGAACTCCAATGAACAAGTTGTATTTATAATGTGAGGTACCACTCTGCACAAATTTAAAGTTTTTTTTTTTTGTTTTTTTCCCTTCTAGTGGAAATTCTGAGTTGCTCAATGCAGAGAAATCAAGTCAGAATTCTGAAATTAATTTTTTGTATATGGAATGCGTTTTCCAGGAAATTCCCCTACGTTTATTATGGTGTATGGCTTTAGTTCTGTACGGCCAGATTTTCACTTTTTCATGAAATAATTTATGTTTCAGTCAAGTTTTGTCCACCGTCCTTGCTTGTCATGTGGTGTGACTGGAGTCGCCTGGTTAACATAGGAGCCAGACATCCTTTAAAGATCAAGAACCAAATTTTTTTTTATTCACAGCAAACCCACAGCTGCACAGCTCATTCAAGCTCCTTCTTTCTTCCAGCTTTGGCATCTCGCTCTGCTCGTTGTTGCAACAGACCACAAAGGAGACTATTAAGTTCAGCTATACTGCTGGCATCTTCAGATTGGCCGCCCGCTGCACCCGGCTGGTCCACCATCATCCGGGACACTTCTGGGAGACGCTCCTTTGGAGGTCTCTTCTGCCTGGTTCGTATCTTTATTTTGCCTCCTACAGGCGAAATCCCACTTCTGACACCAAAATGTGACAGTCCTCCATCACTACTTTTCCGCAGATGTGCTCGCATAAACATGATAAGCATTTAGGTGCTTGTGTAAATCTTTGCTAATTAAAAAAATCCAAATGAGCGACTAAACCCATTTTTCTAGAGATGAAAGAAACCCATTCTCCTTCAGCTGCTTTCATGCTGAACAATGCTGCTAAGTGAAATGCCATGTCAGGATGACTGTCAGTCAGGCTGACAGCAACACTGACATTTCAAAATGCCACCAATGGGGGATACATTGTTACAGCTACGAAATTATTAACAAGGTCTTTAGTGGGGTTTCAGTACGACTAAATCTTAAATTTGTCTTGTGTTCTCACAGATTGGCTTTATCCTTCGAACCTATTTTGGTGGTTGCTCCTTCTTTATCCTGACGATTCATTGATGCAGAGCATTGGTTTTTTTAATGTTCACCACTGGAGAAGATCTAAAGAGATTATGAGTGAGAAACTATGTTTTCCAGACACTTTTAGTAGAGCTGGGACAGTTAATGCATCAACGCACAAGATTAATAAAAAAAGAACAATTTAATATTTGTCAATGCAAATTTGCATTAATTAAAGTTAGTTCAAACATTGAATTTTTATTAGATAAAGCTAATGATTCATGAATGACCTTAAATCTAGAAATTGCTTTTCACAATAACCAACCCTTATTCATCGTATACGTCTTCCATTCATTCTAAGTCAGATATCCACAGACAGAGCTGGTAGCTCCTCCCACATGCGGACACATTTTCGGCACGCGAATTTGTCGCTCGGATCGCGTTCAGTGTGAAAGCGCCTTAATGGAGCCAGATTCTATAGGATAAACCTTTGATTCCATAAGGATGAAAACAAGGTGAAATGTTGGATAAAGTCAACTCTGTGTTAAAGTTCTTTTTTGGAAATGGAAAGAAAACAAAATGAAATAAATGCTTTGCAGTGATGAGGCCAGGCAGGTGGAAAGCAAGGAGACCAATTATATTTGATGGCGCAATGGGAGGTTCAAATTAAACTATAGTCAGAGGCAAAGAGCAGGGGCAGAAAAAAGGTAGAAAAAAGTGTTAAATTAGAGTACAATTTTCACCTGCAGCTTGAGTCTGTTCCTTTTTGCTCCTTTGACACTTTTATCTAAATGAGCCGATAGAAGTTACAAAGAGGAAGACTTTGTCCTTAATGAGGCGGAACATCTTTTGTAGATCCTGTTTGTGGTTTGACTCGTCAACTGAACTGAAGCTTTTAACTGAGTTCAATCCAGATGGAAATAGGGCTGCCACGATTAGTCGACTAATCGATGACTAATCGACTATTAAAATAGTCGACAACTAATTTAATAGTTGATTAGTCGTTACTTTATAATATATGGAGTCAGGCTGTAGTGAAGTTGAAAGTTATAATGACATTCTGCTAGCTTTTTAGACTATTTTGGCATTTATTAAGGTTTTTAAGGCTATTTTGGAGTTTAGCTAATATTTTAGCTTCATGCTAGCTATTTTGGCTAATTTAGGCTTTCTCAGTTTTTTAGGCTAATTTGGAATTAAGATAATATTTCAGCTACATATTAGCTCTTTTGGCTAATTTAGGATTTTTTCAGTTTTGTAGGCAAATTTGGAGTTTAGCTAATATTTCATTTACATGTTAGCTAGCTAATTCTAAATGTTTACAGTTTTTTAGGCTAATTTGGAGTTTTTCTATTATTCCAGCTACATGCTACCTATTTTGGCTAATTTGGAATTTTTACAGTTTTTTAGGGCTAATTTGGAGTTTAGCTAATATTTCACTATTTTAGCTAATTTAGGATTTTTTTTACAGTTTTTTAGGCTAATTTGGAGTTTAGCTAATATTTCAGCTATATGTTAGCTATTTTGGCTAATTTGGGATTTTTACAGTTTTTTACGCTAATTTAGAGTTTTGCTATGTCTTCAGCTACATGCTAGCTATTTTGGCTAATTTGGAATTTTTACAGTTTTTTAGACTAATTTGGAGTTTAGCTAATATTTCAGCTATATGCTAGCGATTTTAGCTTATTTAGGATTTTTTGGTTTTAAAGCTAATCATATTTCAGATTTTCTTTACATCCTCTTTGTCCATGATCCGATTAGTCGACTAATCGGAAAAATTAAGTCGACTATTAAAATAATCGTTTGTGGCAGCCCTAGATGGAAATGCCGAAGGGGGAAGTGAAAGTAAGTGGGCGTGGTCTTTGTGTGGATGCCAATTGGTGTATTTGCAATTTATGGTAAAATCCTGCAGTTTGTTAAAGCAAATAAAATAAATTACAGGATCTTTGAAAGGGATGGAGGAAGTGTTGAATTAAAATGACAAATCTTTTTTTTGTGGGGATTCTGAAGACATTTACAGCTATGTAAATAAAATATTTTGGTGTTACTGTCAGCACATCCGACCACCAGAGGGAGCCCTCACCTGAGTATTGACCCTGCACTTCCTCTCCACTCTCAGAAGTCACTCCCTCAGCCGATCTCCTCAGCTGTTTCCCATCTGCCTCATCAGTGCGAAGTCTTGTACTGCCCTGCATACATTTCTGAGCGTTTCTTTTTGTTGTCTCTCCTGGTTTTGCTCTCTGCCGCCTGTCTCGACCCCCGCCTGGACTCTGACTTGCCTTTGCCTTGCCCCTTTGTTTATGGTTGTTATTAAACCTTGGTTGCTTGTAGATTCAAACGCCTCTGCCTCATCTCTTATAATTACTTATATAACATTTTGGCTTTATTCCAGGTAGTTTAGAACGGTGGTTATATTTCAACGCAGCAATCTTTTTAACATAGCAAAAACAATAGATCCAGTTTGGATTTTGGCTGAAAAAACTCTAGATTTCAACTCTGAACAACAAACAATCTGATAAAAAGCTGTAATAAAGCTAAATATTTGTTTTTGGTTATTTTTACAGAGAAGGGGCACGACAAAACTGCTGGTTTTAGGTCGTGAAGGAACACCTCACCTCAGAGTTTATATTTATTCTTGAATTATCACCAGATATGTGAGATAACGCCGGCATGAACCTTTTAAATATTTTAGAGATTTAATCAAAGTGTGACCCTGAAATGGTTGGTCGGTGCCTCTTCATTTTGCAAATCGTGTCTGAAATTAAAGTTTGCAGTTTTGTCATTGTAGTGGCCTCCCACAGTACAGTTTTATTAGATAAGGCTAATGATTCACGAATGACCTTAAGTCTAGAAAACTGCTCTACACACATCACAATTCTTCATTTATCGCCCTTCAGTACTGTGGCAATAAAAAGGTGTAAACCAAACTGTGATGCACATATAACAAACTTGTAAAAACAGCAAATTATGATTACATCACTTTTTGGAGTATATATGATGAGAGTATGTAGAAATTCTGTATATGAAAGCTGAGCGTTATGGAAAGATAGCGGCTATGTTTGAATTCCTTCACTACAAAAAATTCAAAGGCTTCAATTTTACTGTGTGACCACCTGAAAAACAAAGAAAACGAGTATTTAATTTTCTTGTGTTGATGCCTTCCAGCCCAGGTCTCTCTTGAAAAAGAGATGTAATCTCAATGCGTTTTCTTGGTAAAATAATGGTTAAATAAAAAATAAAAACAAATAAACATAGAGCACTATGCAATGCATTCATCACTTTGTAGTGTTGTCCAATCTCCAATTCCAAAATGCAGTGCCCTAAACATTTCCCGGAAGACTTTGTTGTAACTTTGAAAAGGTCATGCTACAACAAAAAGTCATGACTTACTTTAAAATGTAAACTTCTGTGGTTCAGAGCGTGCCCACGTGAAGAAAAGCGCTTCCTAGCGTGACGCGGTTTGGAGTGTCGAAATTTAAAAAAACAAAAATCCTTGACACGACTTCCACTTAAACTACCACTGAAGGGAGAAGGGAAGAATTCGGATTGGGCCTAACACTCAATGACATCATCAATAATTGCAGTTAGTCCATAGCTGTGCTAAGCGCATCCAGTGTAGGGTAAGTTAAAAGTAATTTTAATTTGTTGAAGCAGGAGCAAATGCCATTGACATCCACTGATCACTTTTTCAATGCAGGCCTGGTCAAGAGAAAAAAGTTAAACACCAAGTGTCAGCATTCCCACATCTGGCTCCACATCTGACCACCAGAGGGAGCCCTCACCTGAGTATTGACTTTGCACTATCTCTCCCCTCTCAGCAGTCACTCCCTCAGCCAGTTCTCCACAGCTGTTTCCTGTCTACCTCATCAGCACCACTATTTAGCCAGCCTGCTGTCAACCCCTCAGTGCGAAGTCAGTGTACTGCCTGGCATACGATTCTGAGCGGTCCTTGTTACTCCTCCTGGTTTGTGATCTCTGCCTGTCTGCCTTTTGCCTTGAACCACGCCTGGACGTTGACTAGCCTCGCCCCTTTATTCATGATTATTATTAAACCTTGTTTGCATATGGATCCAAATGCCTCTGCCTCTTCATCACACAAAGACATGTTATAGAATTTAAATATGCTAAAAAATAAATATGATTTAATCAGAATAAAACAAATTTAATTAAAATCAACACATGACCTCGTGTAAAGTATAATCTGAATTCATTAGAAATTAAACAACAGATTAGTTAAGAATTCTGCTTCTCATTGCAAAGAAAATGATCCAAGTCTCCTGGTGCAAAACACAGTCATCTACAATTATACAATGGAAGAACAAACTTAAAGATGTATATAAAATGGAAAAATGCACAGCAAGACTTCAAATGAAATGTGATATATTAAGAGATAAATGGCTCCCAGTTCTTATTTATTTATTCTTTTTTATATTTTTTATTTATCTTTATTATTTTCATGGCTCCCAGTTCTAACATATATTCCAAAGGAATGAGATGACCCCATAAAAGTAGACATTGATTCTCCACGTGTTTCCATTTCTTGTTAGTTGTTTTTTTCTTTTCTTGAGCCAAGCTATCTTTGAATGTAAATGGACAAAACTATAGGTAGAAATGTGACATTGTGAACAATCTAAACACTAGATGGAATCTACATTTACTATATTCACAGGTACCTAAAGAAAATAATTTTACGTTTGTATCTCATTTTTTATTATTTTTGCATGGCATGACTACTGATTTGCACAAAATGATATTATAACAAATAAAAAAACTGTGTGAAAGACGGCACAAAACTAAGCTACAATACATGTGGTCAAATCATATCTATGAAGTTAGATTAATCGCTAAAATCTGAAACTAAACCAGCCTTTCTGAAAACACGCAGAACTATTCAACGCCTCCATGATTATTTAAGATGACTTTAGGTATTCCATTACAATAAATCGCACCTCTCTGGCTCTACGTCTCTCTTTTGTGCACAGTTTTGCACCGCTTCCGAACATGTAAGGGTAAGGGAAGAATTCAGATTCGGCGCCTTCTCTCAAAGCATCTTTCTGGGAGTGAAAGCTAGCTCTCATCAGCGGTTGTTGATTTAATAACTGATATGTTGAAAAAAATACCACTATATAATGAAAGGTTTGGCTGTTAGCTGTATTGGTCTGAATAATTATGGCAAAGAACTCGCTTACGGTTCAACATTTTCTGGTTATTTTTATATTTGGCTTTTTTTGCTGTCAATAATTTAAAGCAAAAACAAAAAAAAAAAAATGACGTTAATAATTAAATATGTTTCACAGGAAATCCTGTTTGCCAACTGCTAGCAACTTAAACCTTTAATTTTTTACATACTGTAACTTTTCAACCGTTAACACGATAATTCCAGCAGATTCTGAAGGAGAAAAGCGACTTTTCTCCTTCAGAATCTACTGGAATTATCGTGTTAACGGTTGAAAAGCTACAGAAAATCAAAGAACATCAACACTGCAGGTAACTCCCGGCCAACAGCTCCCCCTATAGGACACTTTACAGCAGATTCTATTTTTAATGTCATTCCATGTAGTAACGTCTCCTTCTCACTGATTTGTTGCATTCTTGTGTCTCCGTCATGTTTTCCCTTTTTTTGTTCCAGTTAAGCTACACTCCCCCCCCCCCGCATCTCCTTCATTCATCACGTTAAGCTCCGGCGACAGGGGAGCGCTGCTTGGTGGCAGTCCGCTTAGTGCCGCCTGACACACACAGCCTTGAAGACAGCTTGAGCAAAATGAAAGTGAGAGAGGTATCGGAGCACATGGAAATGAAGGGGGTAAGGCAGAAGCGATGGGAGGGAAGCCGAGGTCACATGCTGTCCTAGAGGGACTGTCACTGGCCAGCATGCTGCAGTGCATGTGCATGCGTGTAGGGAGGATGACCTTGGGAGACATGCGATCGCATCTATGTGTGCATCTGTTGTTAGCGTGGAGGAGGACGTGTAAAGCAAAGGCTGCTGCTCCTGTAAACAACAGAGGTTACACGTTTTAAAGACAAATTATGTTTAATCAAGATTTTGTTAACTAATCTATTAGGTGAGAAAAAAAAAAAAGAAATGGGCAGATGGTGAAGCAGATATGAACCCAAATTCAGGATTTAAGGCGTGGCTGAAAAAGAAAAGAATTGCACGTTGTATAAAGCAAACAAACACTGCAAAAGTCAATCATTGATAAGAAAATTTAAGGAGTTCGTCAATTGATAAAACATTGAACCAAATAATAAATAATATCTAGTAGGGCTTTTTGTGTTTTGTTAGGCTATTTTGGATTTTGGAAAATATTTCAGCTGCATGCTAGCCGTTTAGGCTAATATAGGCTTTTTTTTCAGTTTTTTAGGCTGTTTTTAAATATTTTGACTGGTTCAGCTTCAGCATTTTCTGCTATTAGCTTCAGCGATTTCAGCTATAAAAATCAATGTTTTAAGCTATTAACTTCAGTCTTTTCAGTTATCAATTTCAGCATCTTCAGCGGCCAGATTAGCTTACAGCATTCACACTAGCGTTATCGCAGGTAATGCTATTTTTTATTTTTTTTGGTTAGCTGAAAGCTAATAATGGTTAAGATATGTGCTTTACACCTAGTTTGCGCATGACAGACACTTCATACTGTGGCAATTTGCTTGTTTACACATCGCCACAATGTAGTTCACCTGTGCGGTGAATGGCCAGGGGGCCGGGCCCTTGATTTGAGTCTGATCAGCTGTGAAAGGAGGGAGAATAAAAAGAGAGGATTTTTGCGGAGAAAGAAGGAACGTGAGCAGAGAGCAGCGAGGAGGAGATAGCAGTAAGAGGCTTCAGACCCAACTCAGCTCTCCCACGGGCTCAACTATCTACACGGTCGCGGCGCGGCCTTTTTGGACAGTTTGTTGCGGTGGACAGCCTCCTGTGCAGCTGGCTTCTGGAGCGGAGGGCGGCCGGACACCTGCGGGGGGGATCAGCTGGATCGGCAGGTTTGGACCAGAACTCACGACACGGCAGGGGGGCACAGGAAAAAAGCGCTTCAAAGCGAACACGGAAACCGCTTTTCCCAGAAACAAGGACAGTAGAAAAACCTGAGCCGGATCGCCCTAACAAAGGATTGGATCCCGGAAGCAACCCACCCCTGCCAAGGAAAAACCCGGAACGGACATCACAGGACACCGGATCGACTCTAATTCCCCCAAACTGAAAAATTAAAGAGACCAAGAGGATCACAATCACAGCATGGCCTTGATTCCACGTTTATTCAGCAACACCCCCCCCCCCCCCCCCCCCTTGCAAGAAAAAAAAATAAAAGTTTTAAATGAACTTTGGACTTTGTGGTGGTGTAAGGAGCCAAGGGTGTGGATAACTGAACCTTTGGACAGTGGTTTGATATCTTAAATGTTCAAGGGAGAGACCTGACTGGCACCTCAGTAAACTTAACCGTATACTGTCACAATACAAAGAGGCGCATCTATTTCGAAAAAAGTGTTTCCATTAAAGTTATGCGAAAAATGTCTGTTTCGAAACTCCCCAAACACCACCTCCTCTAAGCGCAAAAACTTTTTTCCGAAAAGTACGACTTTTCTTGAAAGTGCGGTGTTTCTATTAGGATAATTTATTATCGAAATTCCAATTTGCAAAATTTTAGAGTTAATGGAAGTGCACCTAGTGCAGGGGTGTCAAGATCCAGTCCTCGAGGGCCGGTGTCCTACATGTTTTCTAACTACCCTTTCTATTAGAGCTCTTCATTGGCTAAACACACCTGATCCAGGTAATCAGCAACAGATGAGGCAGGATTTCTTAAAAACCAGCAGGAGGCCGGCCCTCGAGGACTGCAGTTTGACACCCATGACCTAGTGAAACATTAAAGAAAAAGGAAAAGGTTTTGCTATTTTATTTGTTCTCCCTCAGTTTAATATGAAACGGTGAGCCTTCAAGCTCAGCCACAGAGACACAGAAACACAGTGGAAGTGGCTGTCATACAGACACAGCCCCTGTACCAGAAAACTCTTTAAATAATAATAATATTAACGCAAACATGAAGACATGATTACTGGTGTTTTTGAAGAACTCTTCACAGTAAATAAATCTGATTTCTAATCTAAGTGATACATCAACAGACACCGTTCCTTATAGCGATCATCCTCAAAACATTAGCTGGTAGCTCCTCCCACATGGGGACATGGTGTCAAACTCAGGAACACATTTTTTGCCAGGCGACTAACAGCAAAGTTTGTTGCATGACGACAAATTTGTCACGAAAATTGCATTTAGTGTGAGTGCTCATTAAGACTACAATACAGTCAAATATCCCAAAATGTCCCAATTTTTTTCAGCAAATTTGGCAGGTGACCATGCAGCAGCATTTGTCATCAAAAGGCAGCATTCCTATAAGTTTTCAAGTTAAAGTTACAGAGTTTTATCGCATACAAACCGCACGTATAGTTCTAGCCCATTTAAAATATCATCTTATTGTGTTAAATACAGGCATAGAAAACATCTACATTTTATCGGTCAAACACCGATAATTTTTTCAAAAAATTTTATTTGGGTTTCAAATATTTATGGCCCCAAAATTGCTCCATTAATTTTCACGTAAGAAAAAGCTTTAAAAACACATTATTTTCATTTTACTGCAGGTGTTGTAAAGCTTCTAAAGAAATGCAAAGATTTGTACTACACCTTTTCTCAGGAGGGTTGGGTTAAGGATGCATGTGTGAAAGATAATTACTCTGTCATCATAGGTGAGAATCTTTTAAATGTATTGTGAAAAAAAAAGTGTGGGTCATTGTGTGCCACGTGCAATGTGATGTCACACTGAGTTAGTGTTTTGCAGGCAGACGAGAGTCGCTGCTGTCACATCCTTCCAGCAGTCTCAGGCTTAAATAGATGATGCACTTTTTTGTATTACGTGCGAGCTTGTTCCAAAATGAGTTAAAATGTTGGTTGACAGTTGAACGCAAAGCCTTAGACTGTTTTTTGGCTAACGCTGTGTGCATTTTTTTTTAGGGAAATCCTGCAGCTTCCATTTTTGAGATTAAATAAATGTAATGTCCTGCAAGCAATCCATTACAGTAGAGCTTTTGTTAGGTGGTTCTCATTTAAAGAAAACCGCTGGCAGGGGTTTCTGGGAAAAGTCAGAGTTTACCTGCTATGTAAGTGAAAACAAGGTCAACGACTTATTTTTATTTTATCCTGAACAAATTATTGCATTCATTTTTTTCTGCCTTTAAAAAAGTTCCTCAGTTTGATTTATTTTATAAAGTTTTGGCTCTTGTTTTTAAAATGTAATTCAAATAAAAGACGGTGCTGAATCCAAATAATTTGTCATGAAAAAAAAACATTTGGCACAGCTTTTGAAAGCACCAGGTCATGCATCTTAGTGTTTCACCAGAGGCGATACAAGAGGAGAAGTAGATCAGACTGGAAGGTGTCATGTCCCACAGCTTTTTATGGGGGGGGTTCTATGACTTACAAAGCAGCGTGGTCCCATACATTTGCTTCAGGGGATCTTGAAAAACAGAAGCAGAAATGTGGCCACATTAAAAAAATTAATAAAATGGCTGTATCCCAGTTTGGCAAAAGGTGAACACAAAAAGCGAAACACTGTGGCTCGAATAAAGATTAGTGTAATTGTAGAGAAAAGGGGAAATAAAATACATTTAAGATAAGATATTGGCCTGAACCAGACTGGTAAAACGTGATGATAAAAGAATATCTCAGATCATGTGAGCACAATTTAGAAGTCAAAACCTGGAAGAAATGGGTATATTGTTTCACAGTGACAATATAAACACTTTTGTTTCGTCATGAGATGAACTCAAAGATCTGAAACTTTTTTTTCATAACTGTATCTCTCAAATGTTTTTGATTCATCTGTGATAAGAACTTCTCCTTTACTGAGACAATCCATCCAAACCCAACAGGTGTGCCATGTCAGGACTAGGGCTGCCACAAACGATTATTTTAACCCCTCCGTTCTCCTTAGCTTGTTTACATTAAAAGTGGGGTCATCTGGACACCACAGGACAGAGCGCTGAACTTTTTTTTTTCACTGATTTCGGAGTTTCACTAATGTCCATGACAGACATAAAATCCTGTCCCCCTTCGTCCACATTTGTCATGGAAGAAATCGCATAACAATATGTGGTTGGAGCCATCTGGACCCCAAGGAGAGCGGAAGGGTTAATAAGTCGACTAATCGGGTCATGGACAAAGTGGATGTAAAGAAAATCTGAAATATGATTAGCTTTAAAACAAAAAAATCCTAAATAAGCTAAAATCGCTAGCATATAGCTAAAATATTAGCTAAACTCCAAATTAGTCTAAAAAAACTGTAAAAATTCCAAATTAGCCAAAATAGCTAGCATGTAGCTGAAGACATAGCAAAACTCCAAATCAGCCTAAAAAACTGTAAAAATCGCAAATTAGCCAAAATAGCTAACATATAGGTGAAATATTAGCTAAACTCCAAATTAGCCTAAAAAACTGTAAAAAAAATCCCAAATTAGCTAAAATAGTGAAATATTAGCTAAACTCCAAATTAGCCTAAAAAACTGTAAAAATTCCAAATTAGCCAAAATAGGTAGCATGTAGCTGGAATAATAGAAAAACTCCAAATTAGCCTAAAAAACTGTAAACATTTAGAATTAGCTAGCTAACATGTAAATGAAATATTAGCTAAACTCCAAATTTGCCTACAAAACTGAAAAAATCCTAAATTAGCCAAAAGAGCTAATATATAGCTGAAATATTATCTTAATTCCAAATTAGCCTAAAAAACTGAAAAAGCCTAAATTAGCCAAAATAGCTAGCATGAAGCTAAAATATTAGCTAAACTCCAAAATAGCCTGAAAACCCTTAATAAATGCCAAAATAGTCTAAAAAGCTAGCAGAATGTCATTATAACTTTCAACTTCACTACAGCCTGACTCCATATATTATAAAGTAACGACTAATCGACTATTAAATTAGTTGTCGACTATTTTAATAGTCGATTAGTCATCGATTAGTCGACTAATCGTGGCAGCCCTAGTCAGGACACTGATTATACAGCAGGATTATTGCTCAGGTGTGCCTTAGAGCGGCCGCAATGCAAGGCCATTTTGAAACATGACGTTTGGGACGTATTGGGTTCCGCATGTTGGTAATTGCAGAGTGTGCATGGGTCAAATGTCTATGTATGATCCTTAAGAGTCACTTTTATCTTCTATTCCTTTTTAATTGCAGGAAAATGCAGAGCAACGCTTCTCCATACACATTTCTTTCTGTTCTACAACAGAATAAAGAAACAAGCAATAGAATGAATAAACCAAATGCAAAAATATTTGTGATTCTGGACTATAGCAACAAGCTAAATCAAGCATTGTGCAACGTCCCAACGAAAACTCGCTTAATTTATAACGTTAACAGAAAAAAATGACCACGCCAACTGATAAACAGATCGCTGCTCTTATTTACTTTCATTTTCAACTTATTATTTTAATACTCAAAAAAAATGCAGCGCCCTCTAGAGGTGAATTTAAGAATAACGCCATCTTCAGAACAGATGTGCTGCACCATATGAGACAAACGGTGGCCACATCGGAGACTGACCGGTTCAATAAAACAAAACGCCACATTCCAGTACGGCCTTTTATCATGGATCGTCTAAGACACACCTGTGCAATAACTTGGCTATCTAATCAGTATCTCGACATGGCACACCTGTGAGGTTGAATAGATTATCTCTGCAAAGTAGAAATAGTCACTATCATTGATTTAGAATGAACAATATTTCTTAGGAATGATTATTTTGTGTATGTAGAAAATGTTTGAGATCTTTGATTTGATCTCATGACAAACTGGAGTAAAAACAAGAGTTGGTTTCATGTTTTTGTACAATGTAGAACAGAAGAATGGATATTTACGCTGTTAGGCAGCTGGCAGATAAATAGATATTCTGTAAGTGTTCTACTCAGACATTTTGTTTAAAAAAAAATAAACGGGTGTTGAGTTGAAGTTGACAGGGGTTTTTAGACCAAGAAAGATTATAAAAGGCCTTTTTTAGCAATGACTAAAACATTTAGAACACATTTACTAGGGCTGTGGATCGTTGCTTAGGTGGCGATCCGATACGATTCACGAATCAAGCTCAACGATTCACGAGTTGAACCACGATTCTTACTTTTTAATATTATGTTTATTGCTATGAGAATATTTACTAGATGGAGGAAAATTGAAATTACTTGTATTAATCACCAACATTTATACATTTATAGATAGATAGATAGATAGACCTTTATTGTCATCATCTTTGCAAGGACAATGAAATTGCAGCAACCGTTCCAGTGCAAGAAGTAGCATAAAAAAATACAAGACATAATATAAAATACGATAAAAGTTTAAAAAAATATGTAGAAAAAATTATATACAAAGAACTGAACCTGGTAAGTATATGTTGTCCATTTTAGTTTTCAGACTGTGTGCAGTTATGTGCAAAAAAAGCAAGGAATTTAAATAATTAGAGCAATAGATCAGGAGAAAAATCAAATGATTTTAAAAAAACAAAAGACATTTAAAAGAAAGAAACTTTTTTTTTTGCAGTTAACATTAAACAACATAAAGAAGGAATAAACATTACTGATGCTGTTTTGGATCATTTAACAACAAAACTTAAAAATGTTCCCCGCATTTTTTTTATCCTCAAAGTTCTTCCATATTTTTCGGTGTACAACCCGTGTGAAAAAAGTATTTTTTCCCGCAGCAGAATCAGCTGATTCACATTTATTACATCCTCCTTTCAGCAGCGTGAGGCTGCGTTTCTTCAGAATAAGATGGAGTTTCGTTAATTGCTTAAACTGTTGAAGAGTTATCATAACCAAATGAATGTAAACACTGAGATAAAGCTCAGATGTTAAAGCTATTTCATTTTTTCAGAAGTTATGTCACTGAACAGAACTTCAGTCTCAGTTTTTGAACGGAAAAAAACTCTCGCTAGTTTTACTTTGAAAACCAGAAGTTCCTCTGCAACAAAGATGTGTTTACTTTCGGTTACTACCGCGGCTCTTTCGGCTTTGTTTTAGTCCGTAAACTTAAAATATTACATTAATCTGAATTCCAGAAGAAAAATACATCTTTACCAGATAATATTCTGATCATATTTTACTACAATTTACTATATTTAAAAAGATCGCAAATCAGCGATCTTGGACGTCGCGAATATTCGTACTCAGATTTTCGGGAGCAGATCGCGAATACCCGAGCACCCGGATACTCGTTACAGCCCTAACATTTACTGCACAGGATTACTGTGCTTCAGATAAATTACAACCAAAGTTCCATCTCTTAAAGTACTATTGATGGAAAAATATTTAAATTGTGTTTTTGATTTATGTTTATTTATGTGGTTTGCTATATAAAATATTACTTATCGCCCTGAAATTAAGTGTTTTTATATTAAATTTTACTTTTATAACCCTAGAGCACTGTCGCCGGGGAGCAAAAGTATTTACATTGTTTTAAATTTGATGCATTTTTGATTGTCATGGGTTCCTGGGTAAACTCTCATATCTCCCAGCAATGAGTGGACCAAAACCCAAGTGTACACCAACATTATTTATTTAGTTTTTTTGGAATCTTTCCTTCTCAAATTCCTACTTTTTCAGTCATTTTAAAGCATGTTCTTAGGATCTTCCTATGATTTTTTTGGCCCCATTTTGTTGCATATAGCACAGTTTGAAATAAAAGGAAACTAATGTATCACATGTTGTCATATACTTTTTATTGGTTATTCTCTATTGGGTAAAAATTACCCGGCAAAAGTGATGGTGTAACTTTTTATAGCGAAAGTGTTATAATAAATGTTATTTTAAAAATCTAAATTACCAGGAAACTTGATAAAGGTTGGATACTTTTGAGAAAAAAAAAGTTTAAGACTCAAAATAAAGAATAAAATAAAGTTAAAAAGTATGATTTAAAGTTTAAAAAAAAAAATGTCCCTCCCTAAAAAAAAAAAAAGAAAATCTGAACAAAACACAAAATGCTACAACCAAAAGGTCTGAAATTTAAAAATAAAAAAGGGTGGAAGCAAATCCAAGTCTGAAAATGTAAGAAACGGATTTGTGCTGGTCTGCAGTGGAGGAGCGTACGAGGAAAAATTTGCCGGAGGCAAAATGAAATTACAGAGTTGCTGTCGCTGCAAGAAGAAGTGTGAAAAAGGTATGACCTCGGGCCAGGAGGAGAAGAAATGAAATCGGTAAAAAAAAAAAAAAAGGAGGGGGGTTGAAACTCTGTCTTTAATCTTTTAAGAAACAGAAGCTGCAGCTTTGAAGACTTTCTGAGTTTACTGGAGTACACAGACTTCTGACTGGTACTCAAATGTATCTCTGCCATGAACGCTTATGGCTCTAATTACTTCAGAAATTATTGATCTTATGCAGAGAAGCTGCTGACTTTAAGCTGGTTTGTTTGCTCTATGATTACATTTAATTAATCAAGTTTTTAAGTTCTACATTTGATACCAGTGAACCACCATGACATTGACAGGCCCGCAAAATACTCCTTCCATCAATAAGCGCTCAGGTTTGATCACCTCTACCTAAAAATTAAGTAAAACCTTTATTTTCCAAAAAAAAAAAAAAAATAGAAGTTGAAGTATTTTCTTAAACATTTTTTTTTTCAAATTTAATTCATTTTTTCTTTCTAACTTCAATTAAAAAAGCAAAAACATTTACTACAATTTTTTTTTTTACTTCAATGTCCCTTGAAAAATTGTGGTTTTCGTTCCTATCTTAGCGCCAATTCCACCAGTTAGTTGATGCCTTTCAAGGAAACACACACACTTAGAAAAAGGCTGTTTGTTGTGTTGGAATAATCGGAAAAATTACTCAAAAACACACGTGAACGTGAGAAAAACAACAAATCTTCAAACACAACATGAATGCAAAATAACTTTCTGCCGCCATAACATGTCAAATCTTAACAACTTGCTAAGGCGACCACATGTAACATCTGGAGGAAAAATATAAAACAAAAAATATGGAGTATCAGTGTTATTTATTCCAGTCTGGCGGGCCAGATCAAATGGTTTAATGTGGCCCCCCCGGGTCGTAGTCCCCCCCCGCCCCCGAGTCCCCTCTCTGAAAATGAGGCTCTGAGGAGAGTGCTGAAGATGGCAGAAAGGATTACCGCCCGTTAAAGACGCTGCTCAGAAAAGCCTTCCGGCCAACGCGCCCAGCGTCTGTCCGCGGAGACCGCACTCATCCTGGACACGAACGGTTTCCCTGCTGCCTCCTGGCAGAGATACAGAAACGGCAGAGTTCAAAGGGAACGTCTCTCCTGCTGCTATCAGAATGGCCTCCTCTCTAAAGAGAGCGCCAAGCATGCCTCACCCTCCAGTACAGAATTATAATATTGTGTGAATTTCCAGAAGGAATAGATTTAACTAATGTATTAGTGTTACTACTTGTGTGATGGAGTAATAAAATGATGGGATCTCCACCTAATGGTTTTTTTCTTATGATTGTGGCAAAAAAGTCTAACGGTTAAGTTAATTTATAAATAAAAGTGCATATTTTTTATAAAAGTGTGTTTGAATGAACACCATAGACAATGTTCAAAGGAAAGTGAGAAGACTTGAGATGTTTAATCCAACTAAACAACCTCCAGAGGACATCATTATTTAGAGCAGGGCCTCGAGGGCCGGCTTCCTGCTGGTTTTCCAGAACTTCTGTGGCGTAAACTTTGGTAACAAAAAAAATAAAAAATCTCAAAATAACATGATTTGTATGGCTTATGTATATGGCTGCCACGATTAGTCGACTAATCGATGACTAATCGTCTATTAAAATAGTCGACGACTAATTTAATAGTCGATTAGTCGTTACTTTATATTGTATGAAGTCAGATTGTAGTAAAGTTGACAGTTATAATAGCATTCTGCTAGCTTTTTGGATTATTTTGCCATTTATTAAGGTTTTTAGGCTATTTTGGAGTTTAGTTAATATTTAAGCTACATGATAGCTAATTTAGCTAATTTAGGATATTTATCATTTTTTTCAGCCTAATTTTGAGATTAGCTAATATTTCAGCGAGCTGTTTTGGATAATTTAGGATTGTTTCTGTTTTTTTGGCTATTTGGTAGTTTATCGAATATTTCAGCTGCATGCTAGCTGTTTTGGCTAATTTTGAATCTTTTACAGTCTTTTTAGGCTAATTTGAAGTTTAGCTAATTTTCAGCTACATGCTAGTAATTTTGTCTAATCTAGGGCTTTTTTTCAGTTTTTTGGCTATTTGGTAGTTTATCGAATATTTCAGCTGCATGCTAGCTGTTTTGGCTAATTTAGAATTTTTTTCAGTCTTTTTAGGCTAATTTGGAGTTTAGCTAATTGTCAGCTACATGCTAGTTATTCTGGCTAATTTATGTTTTTTAAAGTTTTTTGGCTAATTTGAAGTTTAGCTAATATTTCAGCTGCATGCTAGCTATTTTGGCTAATTTAGGGTTTTTTTTAAAGATTTTTAAGCCATTTTAAGGTTTAGCTAAAGTTTCGGCTGGCTTTCAGCTTCAGCAATTTTGGTTATCAATTTCAGCCTATTCAGCTATCAATTTTAGCCTACAACATTCACACTACCATTATCGCAGGTAGTTGTTTATATCTAGTTTTTAGTTAGTTCAAAGCTAATGATGGTTTAGATGTGTGTTTTACATCCAGTTTGCGCATGACACGATTAGTCGACTAATCGGGAAAAATAATCGACTATTAAAATAATCGTTTGTGGCAGCTCTACTTGTGTGTAACTGATGTGTATGTGGTTTGTAGATACTTGCCTCGTAACCTCAAAATACCAGAAAAAACAAGAAAAGAAGTTCCAATCACCATATTACAAAAGCAGGGTTTAAAGTAAGATTGAAGTCATTGATTGGAGCAGTCGCTTCACCTGATCCAATAGGTTACTGTGACAGAGCAGCAGTGTCATAACCCACACCTCAAACTACATTATGACTGAACTGCCTACAGCCAAAGACAGAAATGTTCAATTTACATCAGACCGGATCAGTGGGAGACAATGGAGTTCCGCTTGGAAGAATTGCACATACAAGTCTAGGCTTTATGGTCGTGCCACACTGCCATCACGTACATTTAGTTCATATTGCACAGATGAAAATTGGTCACAAGTAAATATACGGGAAACAATGAGAAAAGTTGTATTTTTTTTCATTAAATTTGCAATAAACTACACAAAACAGATGAAATATTAGCTAAATGTCAAATTAGCCTAAAAACTTTAAAAATGTATAATTTAGACATAACGTGGGGGTGGGCCGGGTCTGGCCCGCGGGCCGTAGTTTGGGGAGGTAAATAACTACTGACTCTGCAGAGCAAACTGGTAAACCTGACAGTCTGCCCGCATGATTTCAAAACCAATTCCTCATTCTGTCTTTAAGATTGTTAGGGCTGAAACAAAGTTAAACAAAATGGTTCAAAAAGAAAAAGTTACAGCCAATCCAACAGAAGTTCACATTGATTTATGTTAAAGGTAGAAAGACTGATGAGGCCAATCAGCGGTGCGGTGGAACCGGCGGTCAGGTTGCACCGTTCTCCAGCTTGATTCTCTAAATTGCTCTGTTTTTCCTTTAGAGAAAGATTTATCCAACTTGACACGAGGACAGGCGTTCTCAGATTATGAGAAACTTTATGGCCGTCCATCGGCGGGTCACACAAAGATGTCTGACCCTGCGACGGAAAGGCCAAGTATCCAGCGTGCGCTCTGCTCCTCGCCTGATCAAAGCGCGGGTGAACCCGAGCCCCCTTTTGACCGGATGAAAGTGAATTCTCACTTATTCATGGGAGCTCGGGGACCTCATTTATTCCACTGTTGCAGCAAACTTCTACTTTCGCAAAAGTCTACAAAACTTGTGATGTTGTGAATAATGGAATCAAGAGCTCAATATCCAACCTCCACTTTCAGGGATGTGGATTCAAATGTAAACCTAAACTTAAATTAAGTTGACAAAACAAAAGCAACATGATGAAAGGGTAGGAGAAAAAAAAAGGATACCAACACTAACGCCTGGTTCACACTAGACAAGGCAGCGCAGCCAATTTGCGCGAAACAAGGCCCACACCTGACTTATTGTTTTGCGTGGGCGATTCACGTCAATTCTGGCAGGAAGCTACGTTACAATGCATAAAAAAATCAGATTTGTTTTCGAAATGTAACCAATTTTTTACAATAAAAAACAGCGATTGACAAGTGCAATCCTAAACAAGCCACGTTTGTCCTTCAAAATCTGCTGGAATTATGTTGATCATGTTAAAAACACTGGAGCTCCGGTGTTAAAGGGTTCAAAAGATTTGGGGGTTCGGTGTTATGGAGTCTGTTGTGAGCTGAAAATCCTCTGTGATTTTTGTTCCAATACTCTGGGTCATGTCTGGACACCTCCCCGAGAACCTGTGCTGGGCATGTCCACTGTAGCAAGCTCCAGGGTAAGGTCCAGTACCACAGGATTTGACGGCCATTCAATAAATGCATGTTTGTGGAATAGCAGTGATACAGACGCCGGAGTCCATTCCACTGCCACTCCACTGCCAAAGCACTGCCTAATATGTAAGGGCGTCCTCCCAGGATCAATAACGCCGTGTTCACACTTGACGTGGAAGCACCACAAAGCGGAGTTCACGCGGCTTTTGCTCCACTCTGTGGTTCACACCAGATGCACATTTTTCCACGACAGTCGACAGGTACTTCTGCTTGAGGTTTTTTTTTTGTTTTGCCATTATGGGTTAAAGTTGAGAACCTAAAGATATTACCCCGTGTTTCTGCTAAGAGGAACTGCTCTCTGTTGTTGTTTTTTTAACTTCCGAAACCCAGCCCTACCCCCCCGCACCCGACTCTGCTGACGTTGATCTGCTTGTGTGCATGTTTGTCAAAAAAAAAAAAGTGTGCATGTCTGTCTGTTTTGTGTGTCTCTATGCTCGTGTGTGCACACGTGTGCTAGCGTGTTGTGATTGTATGTTTATTTCCATGTCTACAGTCTGTTTAGACACAAAAACATATTGTGAAAAATTGGTTATATTTGGAAATTAAACCGGATTTTCTCATCTGTCTTGATGCAACTTCCTGCCAGAATTGACGTGGAACGCTCACAACTCGCACACAAAATAGAGCAGACGCTGAAACGATCCGCAGCACCGCACGGGACCTCCTCGCCATTCCGCGCCTGGTGTGAACGACGCCATAGGATAACATGGGCGCTGAATGGAAGCGGACTCTGTTCCACCTCCTGTCATGGCAGCCCCTGCCTCTGTCCCTCCCACTGCTGCTGCTCATCAGGTCGATCACCTGCACCTGTCCGTCCTCCTACATAAGTCTGCTTCCCTGCTCCAATCACTGCCGGAACGTCTTGCTACGCAGCTCGATTACCAGCCCAGATTACCAGCCTGCCTAAACCTCTGTTTTCTCCACGCTTAGGAATACAAGTTCATGCTCTGCTTACCTGCCTGCCTGCCTGCCTGCCTCCACGCCCCTGTGCATCCACACGGTGTTTTCCGCGACAACGCTGCCACTCAGCTGGGATCGTCTTCCTGTTTTCCACCACGCTTCAAACTCTGCTCAAGGCCAGTCAAAGGATCCTGCTGCCGCTATCTCCTCACGGATCGCCTTTTAAGACCGCCACAAGACAACAACAAAGTTAAGGACTATTCATCTCAGCTCCTTCGTCTTTCCCTCTGACGGCACCCTCGTCTCCAGCTCCCCCTGTCGTCTGGCGGCGTTACTGCCGCCAAACCTGCTTGACTCTCCATCTACCAGCAATAATAAATATAAGTCCATTCCACTCCTGGGTCTGTCATTTTTGGTGGTGCTTGTCACTAGCCTTGACCCAGAACGTTCCGGCCAGATGAACCCAAAGACAAGCCCAAGAGTTCCAGTCTCAAGTGGAGGGAGCCTTCAAATTATGACGCGAGGATGGCAGAATTCACTACCAGACTTTGTGATATGACTGAGAAACTGTCAACCTTGAGCTTATCACAAGGACGTCCTACTACTGTTGCCATACAACCTAGGACTGAACCCATGATCAACCCTCCGGAAAGATATGACGGTAATCCCGCATTATGTCGAACATTCCTCTGCCAGTGTGAACTGAACTTTCCCTGCAGGAGTCTGCTTTCCCTTCTGAGAGATCCAAAGTCCTACGTCATCTCTCTGCTGTGCCGAGCCGCACAGTGGGCCACAGCTGAGTGGGCCCGAGACTCTGATGCCTGCTTCTTCATACCGACGGTTTTCAGAGGAACTCAAAGAGTTTTTGATCCTGTTAAACCCCATCAAGAGGCGGCTCGACAGCTAACGAGATACGTCAAGGCAAAGAGACAGTGGATGACTATAATACGTTTCGAACCACCGCAAGCAGTAGCAGGTGGAACGAGGAGGCCCTCTATGACATGTTCTACGAGGGTTTATCAGACGCCGTCAAAGATGAGTTAACAGCTCGTGACCTTCCAAGGCGCATCAATGAATTAATGACTCTGGCAGCCCGTATTGACAGGCGCATCCACGAAAGGGAAGAGAGAGGCAAAAAGACCGTCCAGGGCCTTTCTGGAGCACCAGCCAGTCCCCGTACCAGACCTTTCTCCTGTCCAGAACCCAGTTTGGAGGAACCTATGCAATTGGGCCGTACCAGACTCTCCAAGGAGGAGAGAGATCGTCGGTTCCAGCAGAACCTCTGTTCTACTGTGGTTCCCCTGATCATCGCATTGACAACTGTCCAGTAAAAGGTCCGGCTCAGCACGAGAGAGGAGACGTGTGTGAGCCTTCCTGTGTTTTCCTCCTCCAAGTCCAACCAGAGTACAAAGGCTTGTTTCCATGTAAAGAACCAGGTACACACTGACTCTGTGCTCATTGATTCAGGGGGCTGACAGCAATTTCATGGCAGAGAGATTGTACACAAGTGGGGGGTCAATGTTTCTCTACTGCAGCGTCCACTGTGTGTCAAGGCTATTGATGGCCACATCATAACCCACAGCTGTTTTGTAACTGAGCCAGTGAAGATGCAGATCGACAACCATTTTGAGTTCATCAGGTTCCATGTCATCAAGAACACTGATATTCCTGTCGTTTTAGGCTTGCCCTGGTTACAACACCATAACCCTCAGGTCGACTGCGGTCGGGTGGTCCTGGTCTGGAGCGCGGACTGCCTCAATAACTGTCTTGGTGCTATGGAGACACCCTCACCATCTGACCAGGCCAAGATGTCTGTGGGAGATACCCCGACCTCTCTAGAGTACCTTATATACCATGACCTCAAAGAAGTCTTCAACAAGTAAAAGCCACCGCCTTACCTCCTCACCGTCCTTACGACTGTCCTATCGACCTTTTGCCAGGCTCTTCACCACCTCGGGTCGTATTTATTCCCTCTCGAGTCCCGAAAGGGTGGCCATGGAGACCTACATCAAGGAGTCGTTGGCTGCTGGACTCATTTAGGCCGTCCTCCTCCCCTGCAGGGCTGGATTTTTCTTTGTTACAAAGAAAGACGGGGGTTGAGACCTTGCATTGACTACCGGGACTCAACGAGATCACTGTACGTAACCGATATCCTCTCCACTTATGTCTTCTGCTTTTGAACTCCTCCAGGGAGCTAAATACTTCACCAAGCTGGATCTACGCAACGCCTACCATCTAGTTCGCATCAGGCTGGAGACGAGTGGAAGACGGCTTTCAATACGCCTTCAGGTCATTTTGAATACCAAGTTATGCCATTTGGTCTGACCAATGCCCCAGCGGTTTTTCAAAACCTGGTTAACGACGTGTTAGGGACATGTTACACAGATTTGTATTTGTTTACCTCGACGACATCCTGGTTTTTTCTCGGTCAGAGGCTGAACATGTCCAACACGTACGCAAGGTTCTTCTGAGACTGCTTCAGAACCAGCTCTATATCAAGGCCGAAAAATGTGAGTTCCACGCCACTACTACTTCTTTCCTGGGTCTGTCATCACTGAAGGCAGCGTCAAAATGGATCCGAGCAAGTTCAGGCAGTGTTGGAGTGGCCAAGACCAGAGAATCGTAAGCAACTTCAACGGTTTCTTGGATTTGCTAACTTCTATCGCCGCTTCATCAAGAACTACAGTAAGATCGCTTCTCCTTTACATGCCTTAACATCATCTAAGATGGTTTTGCGTGGAACCAGGAAGCAGAGTCCGCCTTCCAAGAGCTAAAGAACCGTTTCACATCAGCTCCAGTGTTGGTCACGCCTGACCCCAGCAAACAGTTCCTCGTGGAGGTGGATGCCTCTGACGCTGGGATTGGGGCCATTCTCTCCCAACGCAGTACAGATAACAAGATGCATCCCTGTGCTTTTTTTTCCCGTCGCCTGTCTAGCGCAGAGAGGAATTACTATGTTGGAGACAAGGAATTGTTAGCCATCAAGGATGCACTAGTAGAGTGAGTGGCATTGTGTTAGAGGGGTCTGAAATCCCTTTTGTTGTGTTCACAGACCATAGAAACCTGGAGTACCTAAGAACCGCCAAAAGACTGAACCCTCGCCAGCCCGCTGGGCCCTTTTTTTTAACCGATTCGCCTTTCTTTGTCCTACAGACCAGGGTCACAGAACGTGAAGGCTGATGCCCTGTCCCGCCAGGAGGATTGTCCTTCAAGAGAAGTGTCCTCTGACTTCGTTTTGCCTGCCTCCGCTCGTCTCGCTGTGGTCAGTACTGACATCGAGGAGGAGGTACGGTCTGCAAATCAGGGTTCGCACTCTCCGTCTGCCTGCCCCACCGAGTGTCTCTATGTACCTGAAACTCACAGAGCCAGAGTCATGCAATGGTTCCATACTTCACGTCTGTTCTGCCATCCTGGTCAAAGGAGAACATTTACTGTCATTAGAAAACGTTTCTGGTGGCCTAACATGCGAGAAAACATCAATGAATATGTATCCTCCTGTCCAGAATGTGCTCAGGTCAAGGCATCGACGTCTTCGCCCGCTGGTTATCTACGGCCTCTGGCTGTCCCAAGAAGACCATGGTCCCACATTTCAATGGACTTCGTCACGGGGCTTCCACCATCCGAAGGCAAGACGGTAATTCTCACCGTGGTTGACAGATTTTCAAAGATGGTGCATTTTGTTGCTCTTCCTGGACTCCCCACAGCCAAAGAGACCGCCGAGGTCCTGCTCCACAGTATCATCCGCATCCATGGCATTCCAAGAGACATAGTCTCAGACCGGGGACCCCAATTCACAGCCAAGTTTTGGGCGGAGTTTTGTCGTCTGCTTGGGGCCTCCGTGAGTCTATCCTCCGGTTTTCACCCACAGTCTAACGGCCAATCTGAACGTCTCAATCAGCAGTTGAAGACCAGTCTCCGTCTCCTCTGTGCCCGTGAACCATCGTCATGGTCCCGCAATCTAACCTGGGCGGAATATGCCATAACGCTCTTCCTTCATCTGCCACGGGGTTGTCCCCTTTTCAAGTAGTGTTCGGTTACCAACCGCCTTTGTTTGCCTCCCAGGAGGGGGAGGTCACTGTCCCTTCAGCCCACGCTTCCATTCGAAGATGCCAACTGGCCTGGCGCAAGGCACGACAGACTCTCCTGCGGACCGTGGACTCCTACTGTACCTCTGCCAATAGACGAAGAGTTCCTGCTCCCTCCTATCAGGTAGGCCAAAAGGTTTGGCTTTCCACCACTGATCTGCCTCTCCGGGTGGAGAAACAAGAAACTGGCGCCACGGTTTGTTGGACCGTTTCCCATCTCTAAGGTGGTCAACCCGGTTGCAGTCCGTCTGCGTCTTCCTAGATCTCTTCATGTGCACCCGACCTTCCATGTCTCCAAAGTCAAGCCTGTCAAGACCAGTGTTTTTGTTCCCGCTCCTGTTGCTCCGCCTCCGGCTCGCTTCATTGATGGGGGTCCTGCTTACACGGTCAGGCGCCTGCTACGATCTCGCCGCCGTGGACGGGTTTGCAGTATCTGGTGGATTGGGAAGGCTACGGTCCAGAGGAACGCTCCTGGGTGCCGGCGCGCTTCATCCTGGATCCGATCTTATCTCACAATTCCACCGTGACCATCCTGACCAGCCCGCTCGACCGTCTGGTGCCGTCGTTGAGGGGGGGTACTGTCATGGCAGCCCCTGCCTCTGTCCCTCCCACTGCTGCTGCTCATCAGGTCGATCACCTGCACCTGTCCGTCCTCCTACATAAGTCTGCTTCCCTGCTCCAATCACTGCCGGAACGTCTTGCTACGCAGCTCGATTACCAGCCCAGATTACCAGCCTGCCTAAACCTCTGTTTTCTCCACGCTTAGGAATACAAGTTCATGCTCTGCTTACCTGCCTGCCTGCCTGCCTGCCTCCACGCCCCTGTGCATCCACACGGTGTTTTCCGCGACAACGCTGCCACTCAGCTGGGATCGTCTTCCTGTTTTCCACCACGCTTCAAACTCTGCTCAAGGCCAGTCAAAGGATCCTGCTGCCGCTATCTCCTCACGGATCGCCTTTTAAGACCGCCACAAGACAACAACAAAGTTAAGGACTATTCATCTCAGCTCCTTCGTCTTTCCCTCTGACGGCACCCTCGTCTCCAGCTCCCCCTGTCGTCTGGCGGCGTTACTGCGCCAAACCTGCTTGACTCTCCATCTACCAGCAATAATAAATATAAGTCCATTCCACTCCTGGGTCTGTCATTTTTGGGTGGTCTTGTCACTAGCCTTGACACCTCCAGTGTAAACCCGCCGTAAGGGTTCACACGGGCGCACAGGTGTTATTTTGACACCAAGTTAGCACGTGTAATCCCAGCTATTCCACTGCCTAATCACGGGTAAGGACGGTTCGTAGTGCGGCAACTCCTCGCCGGCAACTCCTCGCCGTTAAACCGCGGATGGATTCTCACAGTTGCTCTCTGGATTTCAAGACAACAACTTCCTTCTTCTTCGTGTTCTCCTCTGGGCAAGGGCATGATTGAGCTGTACAAGACGATTTTGTTGGTCTTGTAGCAAAAAAATGAAAACATCTCTGCACTGGAGGTTCACGTGTACCCCACGAAATCTAGACTCCAAGCAACGAGAGATCGGCAAAATCTGCTTTTTATATACAGTAGATCCGAGGCACGCGATACAGCAGTGAAGCATCAGTGGTACGAACGCAGACTGGCAGTGGAACGGCCGTGCACGAACGCGAAATTTCGACGTCCTATCGCGTCCTGGCACTGCAGTTGCACTGGTGTTCCACAGCCATTGCACAGCTGTACCACTGGTACCACACGCAGTCACCCGCGGTCGGAATTATTGTGAAGTTCAATTTTTTTTCCAGGCAGTTGACAAGAGGATAATGAACTCAAATATAGAGACAGTTGAGGATAATTAGCAAATGAAACCAAATGAGACTGAAAAACAAGCCTGTAAACACAACACAAAATAAGAAAATAAGACTGAAAAACCAACCAAACCACCACATTATGAAGAGAAAAGAAATCGTTATGTCTTTTTTGTCTTTTTGTTTAATCAAAAGTTTTTTTAATGTGTTTAAAATAGTTAGTCTTTGCTTGTGGATTAAATAAAATCTAAATGAACAATTTTACTGGTTTAAAAGCATCTCTGGCGGCTGCCCTTTCTGCAAAAGTAATTATAGAATCCCTTCAACAACCACTTTGTTGCATCTGCAAATGGGGAAACATTTTGATTTTTTTTTACAGAATTATTATGTTTTTAACATCTGGTCCATAAATATTCATGTCCATTTGTAGTTGATGAATTCTCTTGAAGCTTGCCAGCAAGGCTTATTTTTCTGTCTTGATTGTTATTTTTTAAGAAACTACTTTAATTAGTGATTCTTTTATTTTCAACAACTTAAACACTAAGTCAATTTTGAAACTTTTTTTTCTATCTGCAATTAAAACTATAACTCAAAGTTCAACAAAATGGTTTTAAAAAGATGTTATTAAATATATGGATACTGTGTGTTACTCCCCTAAGGCAGGGGTCCCCAAACTACGGCCCGCGGGCCGGATCCTGCACATTTGGCCGGCCCCCCCACACACCATCAGAGATGCCAATGGAGACCCACATAGAACGTTCCTTTTATTCCACACTTCTGCAGTCTGAAATATGAAAGGAGAGGATAGAATTTTTTTGGTTTAGAAGTGCTTTTTTTTTATGTCCAGAGCTCGATCATTCTTCAGCTATTTAGCTCAGCCAGCTATAAAATATTCAGATCTTTTTTATGCTGGGTTTTTGGACCGTTTTGGCAGTTACTAAGGATTTCTAGACTATTTTGGGGTTTAGCTAATATTTTTCCCACACGATATTTAGGCTAATTTGGAGTTTAGCTAATAATTCAGCTACATGCTAGCTGTTTAGGCTAATTCAGAGTTTTCTTTTCAGTTTTTTTTTACTAATTTGGCATGTAGCTAATTCATATTTTAGCTTTATACTAGCTATTTAAGCTAAATTAGACATTTTTCCAGTTTTTTAGGCTAATTTGGCATTTAGCTAATATTCCAACTACATGATAGCAATTTTGGCTAATTTCTGCTTTTTTTTCAGTTTTTTAGGCTAATTTGGAGTTTAGCTAATATTTTAGCATTATGCTAGCTGTTTTGGCTAAATTAGACATTTTTTTAGTTTTTTTAGACTTATTTAGCATTTAGCTAATATTTTAGCTTTATGTTAGCTGTTATGGCTAATTTAGCATTTTTTCAGTTTTTCTTTAGGCTAATTTGGAGTTTAGCTAATATTTTAGTGTTATGCAAGTTATTTTGGTTAAATTAGACATTTTTTCCAGTTTTTTTAGGCAAATTTGGCATTTTGCTAATATTTCAGCTACATGCTAGCTGTTTTGGCTATTTAGAATTGTTTTTTTTTTTTTTCCAGTTTTGTTAGACTAATTTGGCATTTAAATAATATTCTAGCTATCTAGCGGCTCCAGCGTTTTCAGCTGTTAGCTTCAGAGTTTATGGTTTCAATTTCAGCATCTTCAGCGACCACATTCAACCTCATTCACACGAGCATTATCGCAGGAAATGCTATATATCCAGTTTTTAAAATGTTTATGAATTATTTCAAATTTGGCTACGTGTGGCTTCCTGTTTAGACTGTGATTGTTACACTTTTTCTGTTATCCTACAAACCGACCCCGGCCCCACATCAAAGAAGAAAACAGTAATATGGCCCTCACAAGAAAAGGTTTGACAACCCCTCCCCTAAGGCAATAAGCAAAAGAAAATGGTTTTTTTTCTGTTTTGGGTAGTTAAGGCGTTGAATCAATTCGGAGTCAAGTTTATATTTTCGCCCACTTTTGGTGCTATTAGCTCCAAGATTTTTAAGCAAACTTGTCGCAACAGCTGTTGAAGGAAACTGCTCTGATGCTGTGCTGGAACAGAAAATGTCGCACAGAAAATATTTGTCATTTTATAAAAAC
Source organism: Oryzias javanicus (assembly GCA_003999625.1). Lineage (NCBI taxonomy): Eukaryota > Metazoa > Chordata > Actinopteri > Beloniformes > Adrianichthyidae > Oryzias > Oryzias javanicus. Next base: position 14,649,868 of record CM012451.1, read on the forward strand.
ACTTGAGCGCGCTGGAAGGAACGAGCACCACCTGTCTGAGTACATTTATGCACACGCACCAGCAAACAAACAAATGCACCCTTCAGTCCAAGTGTTCTCTTATCTTTTTAGCAGTGAAGTGCATTTGTCAGACGGCGTGCACACACTCCCACACACTGCAGGCAAAGGAGGTGGCGCCTTAATGGACAACATCCACGGAAAAGAAATTGCCTTCTTGCAGCTGTTTGATTCCACACAAATGCACACTGCGCCTCATGTAAATATACCAGCATAACGCTCAGAGCTTCACTTTAGCACATATTTGCTGGCGGGAAGACATCCATACACGCAAACTATGGAATTCATGTGGATTTTCTTCTTGTGGTTGAACAGGAGGGAGAAAGGAATGGAGGAGGAGGAAAGTAAATAAACAGATTAAAGGAAGATGGAGACAAGCCGGAGTAAGGAGGTGTAAGGAGAACACGAAGAAAGAGAAACACAAACGATTTTTTGAAGTGATAATCATAAGAGGAGCATGAAAAAGAATCCCATTACCGCTTGTTTTTTTTAGTTCAGGGACACAAACTGCAGCTCAGCAGATGTAAGAATCGAATCCTCTAAACATCACAACTAATGTTGCTACGAGGAGAAATGGCTCCACCTCGACAAACAAAGCCCAGTTTGATGAGAAAATGGCTTTCAAAGAGGAATTTAAACCTCAAAAAATTCCCCACATAACACTACAAACTGCATTGTCCTTTAAATCGTCTTCAAAACACTATCGTATTTTCTGGAGTATAAGTCGCAGGAGCAAAAAACGTCTAATCAAGAAGAAGAAAACCATCTTTAAGTCGCACTTTTATATTTGCGATGGCAAAAAAGAAAAACAGGAATAATAATGCTTCCATGCAAATGAGAAAAATATCACATTTTAAAAGGAAAACAACCAGCGTCTCCTCTATTTGTTTTGGACGACACTTCTTCTTCTTCTTCTGGCATTAATAGAAAAAAAACAGCGCCCTCTAGTGGTTATTAGCTGAAACAACCGCTAAAGGGTAACCGGTTGGTAGTGGAAATATAACAAATATATGAGCCTATTTACGTTTTTTTTTTTTAAATGAACCACAAATAATTTACTCCTGGGTATAACTCGCACCCCTGGCTAAACTATGAACTATTTCAATTTTTATCTGTTCCCTTTAAAAAAAAAAAAACGCAGCAAAACGAGGTTCAGTTTCAAATCAATACGTCCACAGGTAATTAACCAGTGTGAGTATTAGAAAGGAGCGCAGAGTAATGATGTGTATCAGCCAGAGGGGAGAAGCTGATTGGCTCCTTTAATCTTTCTTATCATAAAAACACACAGAGAGGAGAACAGCACACACTCATGAACATGCAGTTTCTCACATATTTACATTTTTGTTTTAAAAAGTTGTTTTCCGGGAAATTTGCCAGGATTTAGGTTCAGTGCCAGAGATTTGTGTTTTTTGTTTTCTTCTTTTTAAATAAAGTGTATTTCAAGCTTTTTATATCATCCATTTTTTAAGCTGCTTTGTCTCTTTTGCGTTCATGGGGCTGAAGGAGCTTCACCCGTCCACTCGTGGGGGAAGGCAGGATACATCCATACACACTCGCATTCCCACCTAAGGACAATTCAGAGTAATCGATTAACCTATGAAGCATGTTTTTGGATGTTAGGAGGAAACCCACACATGCACACAGAGAACATGCAAACATTTTACACTACACTAGAGAAAACTCAAAGTCATAGTACTCTCCAAAATTGAATATACACATAAACTATACTTTATAAAATTATTTTGTAAACCTTCCAATTGTATCCCGTCTCTTATTGAGCGGGCTCCTTTAAGATCGACCCAGGGAACATGGGTGGATGCAAGTGTCTGTGGTATTTGTGTTGTGTACGACGGGTAAAAAACGTTCATTAGATTTAGCGTTGAAACTTTTTGCGGTGGCATAACCACAAGAACATTCCGGTGAGGAATCTGCATGACTTTTTTGGGATGGATCCTAAACGTATCCATATCCATATCCGTTTAGGTGATTTTGAGAAGGCGGCTGCAGAAAAAGGAGCAACAAGCAAATGATTGCAAAGCAAAGAAAGAGAGAGGCAAATTAGAAGAACTGGTTTGAACACGGATTGTTGAGCAGAGACGGAAAAAGTGCGCACGTCCCCAGGAAAAGGATTCACATGAAAGAGAAGAGGATTTTTGATACAGAGATGAATAATACTTCAGAGAGAACGACCAGAGCCAATCAGAACATTGTATCATGTTCTGATTAGCACTGATGAACATATAAGGATTTACTGAAATGACTAAATGTTTATCCAGAGTTCTTGTCTGCATTTCTTCACTATATTTCACCATAAAATGAACTCATCACCATTCTGTCTGTGACGGCATAAAAGCCGTTCTCCAACCGACGCTTGTCTTTAATAAATGCCAGGGCTACAATTTAAAGATATATGGTGTTGGGGTTTAGTTTCAACCCCAAGTGAGTCTTATTTATTTAAATATAAATTTAAATCCCGGTCACCGAGATCCGTTTTGTATAGGGCTACCACGATTAGTCGACTAATCGACGACTAATCGACTATTAAAATAGTCGACGACTAATTTAATCGTCGATAAGTCGTTACTTTATATTATATGGAGTCAGAGTGTAGTAAGGTTGAAAGTTATAATGGTATTATGCTAGCTTTTTGGACTATTTTGGCATTTATTAAAAAGTATTTTTGGCTATTTTGAAGTTTAGCCAAAATTTCAGCTACATGCTAGCTATTTTAGCTAATTTAGGCTTTTTTTTTCATTTTTAGGCTATTTTGGAGTTTAGCTAATATTTCAGCTGTGTGTTAGATGTTTTGGCTGACTTCAGCTTTTTTTCCAGTTTTTTAGGCTAATTTGGCATTTAACTAATATTTTAGCTAGCTATCAGCTTTAGCGTTTTCAGCTATTAGCTTCAGTGATTTCAGCTATCAACTTCAGCGTTTTTAGGTATTAATTTTAACATTTTCAGCTATAAGCACTTGCGTCTCTTGCGACCAGCGTTCACACTAGCATTATCTGGTTCTGGTTAGGTTAAAGCTAATGATGGTTAAGCTGGGCTGCCACAAATAGTGACCATGTCGACCATAAACTAATGAAGTAAAGAAGCTGCATGATTCATTGAAGGTTTAATAAACTGTCGTCTTTATTTCTACTTTGAATAAAGCTTCAACACTTTAAATTTAACGCCAATGATGTTGAAGATATGAGCTTTACATCCAGTTTGCGCATGACCCGATTAGTCGACTAATCGGAAAAAATAATTAGTAATTAGTCGACTATTAAAATAATCGTTTGTGACAGCTCTAGTTTTGTATAGAAAATATTTTGTCTCTCATCCAAAAGACTTTCCATCCTGGAACAGTGCTGGCGTGAGTTTGTTTTTAGTTCCTGTAGAAGGAGGCGTTTCTTCTTCTGTGAAATATATGATAATAAAATGATTATAAACTCTGTTGGTGCATAAACTGCTCTAATATCTCCATGCATCCCAGTTAAGGTCACATTCTACTTTCAAACTACCGTTTGTTGCCCACATTATAAATTATGCAGCGAGCGTTCATTTCTCCACTGAAGAGGGGAGTTCAACACTGCCAGATCTCAATAATGGAAGAAAAAAATATTTCCATTAGTATTTTTTCAGCTATTTTGTGCTCTACGTAATATTAAAAACTCAACCAACTATTCCAATTTAAATTTAAAAATCAAAGGTGTAAAAAATCCCAGTGAACACAGAGGGTCTGGCAGAGTTCCTTAAAAAAAAAAAAAAAATCACCCACTGAGAAGATAAATGCTCTTTTGGATTGTCATCTCCTGCTTTTGCATCTTATCAGTAGGGCTGCCACAAACGATTATTTTAATAGTCGACTAATCACCGATTATTTTTTCCGATTAGTCGACTAATCTGTTCATGGCCAAAGTGGATGTAAAGATGCTGAAGTTGATAACCAGCTAAAATATTAGTTAAATGCCAAATTAGCCAAAAAATAAAAAGAGCCAAAGTTAGCCTAAATAGCTAGCATGCTGCTGAAATATTAGCTAAATTCCACATTAGCCTTAAAAAAAACGGATAAATCCTATATTAGCCAAAACAGCTAGCATATAGCTGAAATATAAGTTAAACTCAAAAGTTGCCTAAAAAACATAAAAAAGCTAAAGTTAGCCGGAATAGCTAGCATGCTGCTGAATATTAGCTAAACTCCAAATTAGCCTTAAAAAAATGGAAAAACTATATATTAGCCAAAACAGCTAGCATATAGCTGAAATATAAGTTCAACTCAAAAGTTGCCTAAAAAACGTTAAAAAGCTAAAGTTAGCCGAAATAGCTAGCATGCTGCTGAAATATTAGCTAAACTCCAAAATAGCCTAAAAAACCTTAATAAATGCCAAAATATTCCAAAAAGCTAGCAGAAGACTATTATAACTTTCAACTTTACTACAATCTGACCTCATACAATATAAAGTAACGACTAATCGACTATTAAATTAGTTGTCGATTATTTTAATAGTCGATTAGTCATCGATTAGTCGACTAATCGTGGCAGCCCTACTTATCAGTAAAATGTGGATAATTTGTCTCCAGTTGCAAGCAACCAAATCAAAATCTTTACCAAAATGGGGTTCAATCAGAACGTCCAACGTGTCATCTAAATGACCTCGGAGGCGTCTCCCCTCCTGACACCAACCAGAAATCGTCTCTGCAAAAGTGCAGACGGGAATCATGAAGCTGCTGAAATGTGCGGTCACAGATGGAGGGGGGCTTTCGGAGGTGTTTATGCCCAAAGGGCATCCATCCAATAATTCACCCGTGAATAAAGCAGAAGTGGTCTTGGAAGGTGAGGTGGAAATAAACAAATAAATAAAGCAGCACCTGTCAGCGGATAAATAACCGTGTCAGCCTGAGTAACAGAATTTGGATTGGATTTGGTGGTTTCATAAATTCTGGATGACATAACAAGAGCAGCAAAAAAAACAACAATTTTTGTCTCATAAGTGAGGATTGGGAGTTTTCTCTTGTACGTTTTTCTGCTTGAGAACATTCATTTCTTTTGGAACCAGTACATTTTTTTTTGTTTGTTTATAATTACAGATTTACAGAATAAACTTCAGGTGAATGACTATTTATGATGCAGCAGAATACGATAGACATTTAATCAATCACGGTACAGAAGTCCCTTTCAATCCTATTTAAAGAAATCCTAAACCATTAAAAACTAAATCAGAGAACAGATGTTGCACAGCTTTGGAGCTTGTGGAACCGCACCTCATCCATGTCTTTGGCTGACTGCTGATGTGACTTCTGACTGTCAATGAAGCTTCAGGAGTTCCCATCTGTTGTTTTCTTTGCTCCATACTCTGCAGTTATGTCTAAAGTTCCTGTGATTTCCATGTTTTTTGCTGGCAGTACATGGCAGATTGGGAGTCCTGTCATATTAAGACCTGCTTGAATGAAAATTGTGTTTTTTCTCATGATAGAGGAAACATATAAATAAAAGTTAGCATTTCTGCTTATTTCTTGATTCAGATCATTGTGAATCAGAAGCAGGCTCCAGTCGTGGAGGAATTAATTAGACCTTTTTTTTTTTTTTTTTTTCTCATGAGTCTCAACTAGGGCTGCCACAAACGATTATTTTAATAGTCGACTAATCACCGATTATTTTTTCCGATTAGTCGACTAATCTGTTCATGGCCAAAGTGGATGTAAAGATGCTGAAGTTGATAACCAGCTAAAATATTAGTTAAATGCCAAATTTACCAAAAAATAAAAAGAGCCAAAGTTAGCCTAAATAGCTAGCATGCTGCTGAAATATTAGCTAAATTCCAAATTAGCCTTAAAAAAACGGAAAAATCCTATATTAGCCAAAACAGCTAGCATATAGCTGAAATATAAGCTAAACTCAAAAATTGCCTAAAAAAACTTAAGTTAACCAAAATAGCTAGCATGCTGCTGAAATATTTGCTAAACTCCAAATTAGCCTTAAAAAAATGGAAAAATCCTATATTAGCCAAACAGCTAGCATATAGCTGAAATATAAGTTAAACTCAAAAGTTGCCTAAAAAACGTAAAAAAGCTAAAGTTAGCCGAAATAGCTAACATGCTGCTGAAATATTAGCTAAACTCCAAATTAGCCTTAAAAAAATGGAAAAAAATACTATATTAGCCAAAACAGCTAGCATATAGCTGAAATATAAGCTAAACTCAAAAATTGCCTAAAAAAACTTAAGTTAACCAAAATAGCTAGCATGCTGCTGAAATATTAGCTAAATTCCAAATTAGCCTTAAAAAACGGAAAAATCCTATATTAGCCAAAACAGCTAGCATATAGCTGAAATATAAGCTAAACTCAAAAATTGCCTAAAAAAACTTAAGTTAACCAAAATAGCTAGCATGCTGCTGAAATATTTGCTAAACTCCAAATTAGCCTTAAAAAAATGGAAAAATCCTATATTAGCCAAAACAGCTAGCATATAGCTGAAATATAAGCTAAACTCAAAAGTTGCCTAAAAAACGTAAAAAAGCTAAAGTTAGCCGAAATAGCTAGCATGCTGCTGAAATATTAGCTAAACTCCAAAATAGCCTAAAAAACCTTAATAAATGCCAAAATATTCCAAAAAGCTAGCAGAATGCTATTATAACTTTCAACTTTACTACAATCTGACTTCATACAATATAAAGTAACGACTAATCGACTTTTAAATTAGTTGTCGATTATTTTAATAGTCGATTTATCATCAATTAGTCGACTAATCGTGGCAGCGCTAGTCTCAACAATGTTTTATTTTGAAAAATCTTTTATGTCACCTGCAGAAATGATGTCACCTCACAGGACATAATGGCTGGGGTATTATACAGCAATGTATTATTTTTAAATCCCACTCAAAAATAGTCACTGACTTGCTTTCTGTAATTAAAACAAAATCTCAGAATTTTCTTTGACAATTGGTTGATTTTGTGGCAAAAGATTTGACCAAACAAAAATGTTAAATAAAATAAAATTTAAAAAAAACGAAGTGGACTCTGACCACAGAGAATGAACCCAAAAAACATTGGAAAAGTTACAAATAAATAAAGAAAAACTCACAGTTTTCAGCTGTTTTTCACTCAGGAACGCTGGAAATTGCGCCATTTTCTCACCGCTTCCTCACTAGCATGACACAGATTTCCGTCCTGTGTGTAATCCATGTTAAACTAAATAATCACGCAGAAACACCAACAAATAACTCAAACAAAGTAATATTAATAGATGGTTTTAACATGTTTTGAATAAATTACCTTAAAACTTCGTGGATATTTTGTCCATCGAGCAGATGAAACAACCAGCTAAACAGGAAGACGAACAGGAAGACGGCTGCTTGCTTTGCGTCTCTTCAAAATAAAATGTCCTGCGATAACTTCCGCGACACTGCCCTCTAGTGGTTAAACACAGCAACATTAAAGCAACAGTACAACACCTATTATCACAACATATCTAATAGTCACAGAAGGAAAATAATTAATTAAAATATATTATTACTTCAACTAATAGATTTTCAAATTTTAAGTAATTTAGAAATACTTATAATAAATATAAATTAATTTAAATAAATATTTTTGGGGTTGTAGGGTTGAAACTCACACTTAAACTCCAATCTGCCCAGATAGGCAAAGGAAATGGCATTCCCACAATCTCTTGACCTGCCAGATCTGACAGCAGGCCCAACGTGTCTGTGATTATCACTACAATATTAACTACAAAGTTTGGTGGTTCCTTGCACAAAGACAATGTTGTGTTTGAATCTAACGATTAGTATTTCTTTAAATAAACGTGACGCTTCAACAGTTTACGATGTTGTTTTTCATATCTTTCTGTGCTGATCCACTTCAACCAATTTAACCCGACAGAACCATTACCCTAAGATCACTTCTGATGATGGGGAATTACCTCTCTAAGGTTAAATTTGGGGTTTGAAATGAAATAATAACAGTCACAGGATAATAATTTGTCATGATAATAGATTCAGTCGCAGAAAATCATGGAGAGTTAATGTAAAACAACAGGGGTATTCACAGAGTGTGTGTAGAGTCGGTACCTGAGGACGTTTGCATCAAGCTATAGAGAAAGCCGAGGTATGTCTTGTTTTGACAGCAGGCATATGGGAGATTTCCTGTTTGTAATTGGCAAGGTGATGGCAGCACACACACACGCACACAAACAGCGACCATCTTCCAGTAATTACACAAATTTCACTGCATGCATCATAGACTCAGCAGGAGGTTTTTGTCTCCATGTCTGCTTTGTTTCTTCTTTTTACAGAAAAATACACAGAAGTGACAGATATTTACTATTTGTATACATTTTCTCAGCTCTGAAAAAATAACACAAATTAAATTGATGGAATGCATCTACATGGCTTTTAAAGAAGGTGCCTGTTTTATGCCTTTCTTAAGAAGACAAAACGAACATTAACGTTAACGTCAGTGTTAATATTCAGTGAGTTAAATAATCTAGAGAAGCTACTCTACCTTGGTACCATTATTCAATATAAGAAAAGAGCGACGCCATGTTGGAAAGGTCTGTAAACAATGATACATGGCTTACCAGATACAGTAAAATAACCATAAAATGCTCAATTTTGCTCTGATTTTCCATCCATCCATGCTCATCTGGGACCGGGTCGCGGGGGCAACAGTCTAAGCAAAGATGCCTAGACTTCCCTCTCCCCGGTCACTTCCTCCAGCTCCTCCGGGGGGATTCTGAGGCATTCCCAGGTCAGCTGAGAGACGTAGTCTCACCAGCGTGTCCTGGGTCTTCCCCGGGGCCTCCGCTCAGTGGGACATGCGCAGAACACGTCTCCAAGGAGGCGTTCAGGAGGCATCCGGATCAGAACCCAGAGCCACCTCAAGTGGCTCCTCTCGATGTGGAGGAGAAGCGGCTCTCCGGGTGACCGAGCTTCTCACCCTAATCTCTAAGGGAGCGCCCAATCACCCTCTGGAGGAACATAATTTCAGGCATTTATATTTGGGACCTCGTTCTCTTGTCATGACCCAGAGCTCATGACCATAGGTGAGCATTGGAACCAAGGTTGGCCGGTAAATTGAGAGCTTTGCCTTTTGGCTTAGCGACCATATAACAGTGGACGCTACTCCAATCCGCTGACAGAAGTGAGGCAAGATCGGTTCTCCCTCACTCGTGAACAAGACCCCAAGATATTTCAACTCCTCCACCTGAGACAGAAGCACTCCACCCATCCAAAGAGGACAAACTACCTTCCTCCAGTCAAGAACCATGGCCTCGGACTTAGCAGTGCTGACCCTCATCCCAGCCGCTTCACACTCGGCCGCAAACTGCTCCAATACAAGCTGGAGGTCCTGCCTCCATGAAGCCAACAGAACAACATCATATGTAGTCCCCAAATGAGATCCCCTCCGGCCTCTGGCTGTGCCTAGAAATCCTCTCCATGAATATTATGAACAGAACCGGCGATAAAGGCAGTGTTGGAGCCATATAGACTTTGAGAATAAACGAGATTCAAGAAGAGATAAGACTATATATGTTTAAGAGTTAAATTGAGTAAGTTGTTTATGTTTGTATTTGATTCACTCCTCCAACCAATCAGCATCCACCTGTAGCCAGGTGAGCTCTTTTAACTTAGCTTGGAGGACCAAAAGTCTTTTTTTCAAAATTGCAAACCACTCTAAATGAATCACAAAGAATGGCAAACATCAAAGACCAAACTGATCCATACAACCTTTTTTTGTTACAGGAAGCCAAACACGCACTTACTTTGAAATAAATCATTTTTATTTTACAAGATGACAATGAGTACCTCATTTTTTTCTAACGAGAGTCGGAACTACCCAGACCTGCAAGAGTCTAAAATACTCCGGAAAAAGGTCCAACCCACAACGCAAACCAAGCTCCTGCTCCGGAGCAGCCCCCAGTAAGGCCCCCTCGACCCCATACTCCCAGAGCACCCTCCGCAGGATACCAGGAGGGACGGGGCGGAACGCCTTCTCCAAATCCACAAAACACATCGTGAACTCCCACGAACCCCACAGCATCCCAAAGAGGGTGTAGAGGTGATCCACCATTCCATGACCAGAACAAAAACCGCACTGTTGTTCTTGGACCTGAGGTTCAACTCACAAAAATAAGACCCAGGCCGTAGTATCACTTCTTTTGTAGAAGATGCAACAGATATTTCAAACGTTTCTATAGATAAATATGGCATTTTAAAGTAAACGTAATGCATGGTTGTGGTTATACCCCAAATTTACACGTACTATTCGGCTCCTCGGTCCGTGTCTGAAGACGACCCGTTGCCGCAGAACTCTTCATCTTTACTTTTACGTTAGCCTTGTGAACGGTGAACGGTCTACGACCTTAATATTTCACCAAACAGGTTTGTCCATTATTTGTCCGCAGACATCCAGTATCTGGCCTTTAGGGAAGTTAAGGCTTAAATAGAGCTTCATGTTTATCAACCCAGTCAGTTCAAGCTTACTGTTAATAAAAAAAATAATTCCCAGCAATTTATTTATCAATATTTTTTTCTTCTGAGTCAGAAAATATGAGTAAAAAAAGACTTTGATCGCTTCAAGTCATTGTTCTTGTTTTCCACCGCACCTGATCCACATTGTCTGCTGCAGCAAATGCTAACACGTTTATAACGTGAAAAGCTTTAACACCTCTTTGCTTTTCGGCGGCAGCAGATGTCAAGTTGAAGCAGAACACTAAACTGACAGTTTGGTTTCTCACCGACGCCTTCATTAACTGAACAAATCTGCATTCACACAGTAAAGCTGACGTTCTACTGCTGCTGCCGGGTCCTCGGTGAAAGACAAGAACATGGCCTAATTTGAGCTTTACATCAGAGAGGGAAGCTGCTAATTCAAACGTTCATCATGCCCTCCCCCTTAAGCAGAATCTATTCCCACTCTGTGTGCGAGATCCCCCAAGGACCCTGCCTCCATTCAAATTAACTTCAGACTAGTCAGAGTCCAATGAGGAAGGCAGAGAAACGTGATCATTAGAAGACAAACCTTTATTAACAGATGCAGGTATTCCCATTAGATCCCATTTAAACCAGCTGCGTTGTGTTTGGAAACCTAACAAACACGACCTTGGATCCCTTGGAAATACTAATTTCTATTGAGCACTAACAGTTAATCTGATAGATAATGAGCTTATGATCAGACTAATTCTCCAATTAGCAGCTGGAACATTAAACGCATTCAGTCTGACCTCTGGTATTCTCGCAGGGGTTAGTGATGCAATTCCTACGTCAAATTTGCTTCTCTTTTCATACGTGTTGAATTTGTTGCCACGTTATGGAAAACGTGGATGATGTTGAGCGAGTAGCTTGAGTTTAAATGTTTTGGAGATCTCTAAAGAGGCGCCGGCAAGCACATGTCTGGGTTCACCAGATCATTCAGAGTCTCTACTAGTGCAGAGAGAGCTGTGCCCGGTTTGTGGACAGTTTAAACGTTATCTGTCTGTGGCCCGGTTTGAACACTAACCCGAAAGAAGAAAAGAAAAAAAAAATGTTTATTATAGTCTTGATGAAATAAACCCATCATAAGCCCATGGAGCCGGAGCTATGGCGCCCGTTATGATGACACCCACAGTGTCAAGCTCTGCTTCCCTGGAACTGGAAACTTGGGTGGTGACCCGCTAGCTCTGGGCAGCGGAACTCGCCAGCTCGCTGTCCACTGGGCGGCCATCTAGCATAGCGGGCTGGATCCTTCCACCTCAGGATTCGGCGACCTTTAACAGTAAAAGAGCCATTTGGGATTGTTTTCTACTAATCAGAAGCTAGAAGGAGCCGCATAGTCTTACTTTAGCCTTTATTTTAAAATAGTAAATACGAATGTCTATTTTTTTTGGTACAAACAAAAGCAAAAATACAAGACGAACCCAGCATCTCTCAAAATGTGATTTTTTTTTTTTAATTACTAATGTTGTGCGGCACAAGACAACATGCAAAAAAGATCAAACTTTTTACTAAAGTTTTGCTTTGCATATAAAATCTGTTCATTCTGTTGAGGAAACAAGACGTCTTCAGATCAACAGGGATGTAAAAATCTACATCGTTTATCATTTATGTGCATCAATTTATAAATGTAACTAATCTAAATTAAATAAATGCTAATTAAGTAATCCTTACTTAAAAAAAAATAAATTTTTTTTTTTTTTTTGTTCTTTTTCCCTCTTTGTCCTCAGCAGTCTTACACTGCTGGGTTTTGTTATTTTAGTTTGGGGTTTGACCTAGGTAGTCTTAGTTTGCGGGCTTTGTTTATTTGTTTTCTTTAGGTAGTTTTGGTTGGGGAGGAGTTGCTGACTCCGACGGTCAACAGTCTCCATGACTTATTTTGTGTTTGACCGAAGAGCCACCATGGAGAGATAAAAGAGCCACATGTGGATCTGGAGGTTGCAGACTCCTCCTCCAGCTCCATGGACTCTGTGACAGGCTGGCAAACTGGCCAAGGTGTGTCCTGCCTTAACCGAACAGTAACCAGGACAGTCTCCGGTAACCCCGCAACCCCAACAGGTTAAGAAAATGGATGGAAGTTTTTGAAGTATTGAGCGGCCATATTGGATCTTCTGTCGCTGAGAACATGATGACCCCAAAGCTGAGTTCCTGATTGGTCGACGTGCTATGGCAACCTTGTCGCGTCGCAAATTTCCCTGCTGGACGTCAGATTGTGTCTTTATATAGAAACTCGTCACATCTAGAGTGAATGCACCTGAAGGGGTGGAGTCAGAGGAGCTGTTTTCGTTGGGCCTGGACCTTGATAAACTACAGATTGCTGTAAACTCAAATACATTTTATATTCACTCTTTCTTTTGGTATATTAAACAGTTTTTGTGTTCCAGCCTTCATAAATCATTTTTTTAAGTGTTTTTTTTTATTTATTATTATGTCAAAGTTATCATTTATCAGTTGAACTGTCTTAGTTTGATTCTTTTGCCTTTATTTCCTTGTTGGACACATATTTATGAATTATATTTTTTAAGTTTTTTTTGTAATTATATCAAATATTGTTTTAAGTCTTTAGTTTTTTTATGAGGTATACATATTTTTATTATATAAACATTTGTTGTCATTTGTTGCAATCAACACTGACTCCCTCAAAACATCTTTGCAAAGACCTCAAGAAACTCAAACCTAAATCTTGGATATATTTGGAAAAAAAACAGAAGACTTAGTGCAGCTTAAAAAAGCTTTCACCTTTTTTTAATAAGACTTAAAAAATCGTTTTTTTTTTCTGCACATATTCTTAGCTGTGGTAAATTCATGAAGAAACCTTGAAGCGGATGAGAACGGATGCTCCTCAATTTACTATCAATGTTTCTGCCAAGAATGTGAAGAACAGTAAAGGTGTGCCAAGGTTGTGTTCCTGAAAGATTTAGAGCTGTCGCGAGTGCCAAAGATTTTACTTTTAATAATGAATTTTTAAAAATCCACAGAGGAAAGGTGGACCAAGGTTGTAGGACACCTTAAAATAGTTAAAGCTGTTTGCAAATAATCTTTCTTTTATTAATAAAGTCGTTTATACTGATGTTTGGATTATTAAATAAGGGTTTATTTGTTTACACTGAAAAAATTAATTTTTTGAATAAAATACAAATTTTGGTTAATTTGTTAAACCTCAAACCAATGTGTTTTATCATAAAATGTAGAGGTGATATTTTCATGGTATGTAATAAACAACATAATATATATAGTATTATTTGGTTTTTGCTGTTCTATAATGTATTTTTTTACATTTAGGACAGAAAATTTGCATTTTTAACTAAGTTTTATGACTTTTTTCGGAACAAGGATTGAACTTTTGATCTGTTCTTGATGTTTTCTGCATCCTCCTGCAGACACAACACCGAAATAACACTTTGAATAGACCAATTGATTGATTGATTGGTTTATTTCAAGCATAGATTGAAAAATATAGGACAAAACACACAATTATTTCAAACTCTTTACAGAAACAATAAGATGCATTGATTAGAAAATTGAAAACAAGCAAAAATAAAATACGCTTATGTCACATTTGCCAATTAGAGTCAGTCCCTGATTTTGAATCAAACACACTGACAATCGATTCATGCAGGGGGACGTCCCAAAGGGGCGCTGTTAGCCACTTGAGAGAACAAGAAGCAGAAAGTCAGTTCCTTAAGGGAGACATTGGTTTGGTCCAGAGCATTGATGGTGAACTCATTCTTCATATAACCAATTTTCTTTTTGGTGTTTAATTGTTCTTTTTAACTTTTTTTTCTCTAAATTTTGTCAAGCATACTTCTTAAAAAATAGAAGACCAGGGTGCCACAGTTCTCTGCTTTTATTTTGTAGAGTAAATCAAAGGTTTGATCAAGAAGTGTCAAAAACAACTTTTAAACAACTAGCTATGCTTGCTATCCAGCTGGAGTTACAAAAACAGCTCTATTCCGATGTACAGTATAAAAGACTCAGTGTCATTTGGGCAAAAGTCTGAATTTTGTCATTTCTCCTACCTAAATGTCACTACCATATCCAAGTCTCTGATTGGTTCAACACTCAAATCACTGAATTTTTACAGAGAGCCCCAAAATTAACATAAAATCTGAATGTGAGAGTTTAAAACCCAGGAAGACGATTGCAAAGAATTTTCATTGGAAGTTGTCGCAGGTTTCCGAGCTCAGTGTGAGCGGAGTACCTCGGAGCCAGTTTTTTCTCATGTGATCCATTCATTATTAAATTGGGACCCTGCTCAGCAGAACTAATCAAGCTTTAACTGCAGGTAAGAAAGAAATCATTTCCCGAGCAGCTCAGCAAATCAGACTTATCAATCAGATGAAAATTACAGGCTTTCCACATTATTTTTATAGTCAAAAATCACAAAAAGTGTCTGTTTTACACTTTTCTCTGTACTAAAACAAAGATTTATATTTTTATATTTCAATTTATTAGCATGCAAACTATGATAAAATATGAGTTTAGTATTTTTTGTTTCTTTCCTTACGGTTGTGTGTCAGACACTTGTCTTATTTTGGATCAAGTTTAATTTATGGAGCAAAACTAACAAAAAACTCAAAAAAGCCTAAACTGTTTGAAATGATTGAATGCAACAATGTGAGGCAAATATAAAGGGAATAATGAAACTCAATCTATCATCATCATTTACATCCATAATCTAGAGGTTATGGAAAAAGCTAATATCGTCGAGCCATAAATTCAATCTTTTTCAAAAGCGATGAATTTCTGATGTGTTGTTGTGATACTTTGTACTGTATCTCAGATTCCCCCCCGAGGGCTCATGCATATGCAAACCCGCAGAGGTGCAAACCAAATCAGCAACACTTTAGCGGCCACCCACGGGAGGGCGAGCCAGCGCACACGTTGATAAATCTCTGTTTGACCTTGGGTGCTGCTGCAGTGCTGGCACTGTACGCAGGTTCCCTGAAGGAACACTGATGACAGGAAACAAGAAGGATTTCCAGTAGATTCTAAAACCCTCTTACTCTGAAGCTGCTGCTAATACATACAGAGTTATTGCTGATTGTAGACACTGACAGTGTGACAGCTAATTCTATGTTAGCGTTGAGTAGTTCTTTTTGTTTTTAGCTGAGTCTTCGTTATAAAAGTTTTGGACATACAAAAATAAACTGTTTAATAAGAAATACCTGTTTGTGTTATAACAGCAGACTGTTGTCATGAGAAAATACTGAATATTTCAGGAGGGAAAAATGTCGTTTGCTAAATTTTTCATCCTGATGTCGCTTCCATTCCACGCCCTTGTTAACCTAAAGCAGAGGTCTGTAACCTGCGGCTCCAGAACCACATGTGGCTCTTTTATGTCTCCATTGTGGCTCTCTGGATGAAGAACGATAAAATAATAGTAAATTGAAAAAAAAAAAAAAAGTTGGAGAATGGCTATTATTTTAGCAACATACTAACGTTTTTGGCTAATGTGTTACCTACTGGAGTTTTTAGGCTACTTTGGAATTTTACCGTCTATTTTAGCAACATGCTAACGATTTTGGCTAAGTTTTCTGAGAAATGTTATACTAGATTGGAGTTTAGCTAATATTTTAGTGAAATGCTAATGTTTTCAGCTAATTTGTTATCTACTGACATTTTTTCTTTTGGATAATTTATAATTTAGCTTCTATTTTAGCAACATGCTAACGTTTTTGGCTAAGTTTTCTGAGAAATTTTATGCTAATTTGGAGTTTAACTAATACTTTAGTAAAATGCTAATGTTTTCAGCTAATTTGTTATCTACAGAAATTTTATTTAGTTAACTTAGAATTTAGCTTCTATTTTCGCAACATACTAACTTGTTTGGCTAATGTGTTACCAACTGGAGTTTTTAGGCTAATTTAGAATTTTAGCTTCTATTTTAGCAACATGCTAACGTTTTTGGCTAAGTTTTCTGAGAAATGTTATACTAGATTGGAGTTTTGCTAATACTTTAGTAAAATGCTAATTTTTTCAGCTAATCTCTTATCTACTGAAATTGTTTTTGGATAATTTATAATTCAGCTTCTATTTTAGCAACATGCAAATGTTTTTGACTAGTTTCGTTTTCTGAGGACTTTTAGGCTATTATGGAGTTCAGCTAGTAATTAAGCAACAAACTAGCTATTTTGACATGATAAAATTTTTGGCTCATTTAATTTAGAGAGAAATGTTATGCTAATTTGAAGTTCAGCTACTTGAAGTTCAGATACATGTACCACATGTGGTACATGTGGTACATGTATGCGCAAAACTGAGCTGCTCAGCAAATACTGATACATCCACCTACAGTGCCCTCTAGTGGTTGTTGCTGTTAATTCTTACAAAATCAAACTAGCTGAGTTTGCATTGACTATGAAGTTGCGTAAATTTGATTTTTGATAATAAATTTACCAAATGGAGACTTGCCAATTTTGACTAAAATCACATTTATCGAAAATACGTTTTTGAGGCGTATGGAAATGGACATATTTCTCAAAATTGCAATGACGTGACCAGCAACCCGATACCACAAGAGATCCCACAGCATCACAAATCTCATCAAAAGTTGTCATGCAGAACTGTTGGATCCACAGCTCACCGCCGTTTCCCAAAATCTCCTCATCCGTAGCTCCTCCCACGTAGCTCGCCGCTCCACGGTCTGAATAAGGTGCCGGCGTCTCCTTTGATGGATGATGATGAACGCTGGTGTCATGACAGAAATTTTTACGTGAAGTATTGTTCATATCCATGTTTTTGAATGACTTATCGTGTGAGTTGGTTTGTGTTTATTTGCTTTTTTTTATGGAAACAGTAAAATTGTAAAAGTGTTTTTTTTTACATTTCTAGAATTTCAATGAAGTTTTGCACATATGTGTCATGGAAACAGGTATATATGTCATATCTTAGTCACACCGCTGGGCAAACTCTCCAAAAAAAAAAGGGACATACTCAGAAAATTCATTGCTATGGCAGACCTGACAGGTTTAAAAGTGCTAATTATCCCATCATTTCAAACGTCTGCACATGTGCTAAAGCCGAACAAACCCCCTGAAGACTTCAGGTGCGATTTTCTGCTGCAATAATTAGGAGCTGCAGTGATTCAGCAGATGGTGCTCACCTATATCTGTAATTTGGATTTCAAGACTTTTAGGAAGCGATTTCAATTTTTTATGTTGTATTTTTAAGCAACAATTATGAAGTCCTTTCAGGAGAACTCAATGTGGTAATGGAGGAAAGAGATGCATAATTAGACACTTTCTTGGGACACATAAATTTTAATTTCTCATCAGTAATTTGTGGTTCTATCCAAAAAAAATTAATCAGCCAAAATGCCAGTCACTCTTAAAACTCTGAAAGGAAATACTTAAAAAAAACACACATAAAAATTGGCTGTTAAGTGCTGTGTCAATAAAACAAAACTAAATTCCTCCTGCATAAAAAAAAACTTTGGAATTACAAATAATTTAGAAAGAGATTAAAAAGTTTAAAATCAATATGTTTAACCTACCTATGTCTTGGTGCAGTAAATTAAGAGAAGCACAATTTGAAAATGCTTAAAATGATTTAACTTTTACTTTTTGAGTACTAATTCTTAAATATTCAATAACAAATTTACTAAAGTTGTTTTTGTTTTCTTTCTCTTCAATATTACCAGCATGTTTGCGACCATACTGTCCCACAGCCTCATGCATGGACATCAGTTGAGTGTGTTTCAGTGGCTGTCATTCACTAATATGCACGTTTTTCCTATTTATTACCTT
Source organism: Oryzias javanicus (assembly GCA_003999625.1). Taxonomy (NCBI): domain Eukaryota; kingdom Metazoa; phylum Chordata; class Actinopteri; order Beloniformes; family Adrianichthyidae; genus Oryzias; species Oryzias javanicus. Next base: position 14,668,133 of record CM012451.1, read on the forward strand.
AATTGTTATAATTTGCTTTGACAATTTCAAGGTCAAACGGAAATTTCTGTCTGTACTCAAATTTGAACCCTTTCGATAAAAACTAATTTGAAAAATTTTACAGATTTCTGAACTCAAATTGCGTTATTATTGCATACTATTAATTTTTTGTTGTTTTTTTTAAACAGACAACATTGAATCTTTACTACAAGAGGGCCATTCTACAAATAATTGATAATATTGCACGAATATAAAAAAACTTTTTATCTTTTAGTATTATTTTAGGATATGCTCTCTTTACTTCCACCTCTCTGATGCTTTCAGGATCATCTCGGACCACTTGCTCACAGCAGGCTAACATGGATTCGTGTGTGGCTGGTGGACCTTAAATGTAGCAGCATGCCTCTGCAGGAATTCATATTTCATTACTTGAGGCATAGGTCAGCGAGGAAACACTGCAGTCTGCAGAAACCAGCAGCAAATATGAGCATCTGTGATGTGACCCTGGAACGAGCGGTCACTCTAATTATCCACAGTCACCAGAGAACCACGCCGAGAATTCAACATACATCAACATTTGAAACTCTTTAGTGAAGCATTTGTTAGAGATTTTTTTATTTAATCTCACCTGACTCTTGTTCTCAAATATTCATAAATTTTCAAACAAAAATTATGCCCTTTACTTTTCTATTTTAAGGGGATTCAGTTTTACAGAATACATTATTTAGAGCTGCAGGGTCAGACCGGAGATGTTTGCATGGAAAATGTCACTTTTCACTCACGGTTATTTTACTAACGGATTAGGAATAAAAAATAAACTAAATTTAAATTGTTAAACTAACTTGTTCAATCGAAATACAACATTTAAAAAGCAACGCATATTTTATGTCCTGGTCCTGATCTTGGTCTGGTCTTGGTTTTGGTCTTGGTCTAGTCTTGGTCTGGTCTTGGTCTAGTCTTGTTCTAGTCTTGGTCTAGTCTTGTTCTAGTCTTGGGGTGGTCATGGTCTGGTTTTGGTTTTGGTCTTGGCCTTGTCTTGGCCTTGTCTTAGTCTTGGTCTAGTCTTGGTCTAGTCTTGGTCTTGTCTTGGTCTTGGTCTAGTCTTGGTCTGGTCATGGTCTACTCTTGGTCTAGTCTTGGTCTGGTCATGGTCTAGTCTTGGTCTAGTCTTGGTGTGGCCTTGGTCTTGGTCTAGTCTTGGTCTAGTCTTGGTCTAGTCTTGGTCTTGTCTTAGTCTTGGTCTAGTCTTGGTCTGGTCTTGGTCTAGTCTTGGTCTGGTCTTAGTCTGGTCTTGGTCTAGTCTTGGTCTGATCATAGTCTGGACATGGTCTAGTCTTGGTCTAGTCTTGGTCTGATCATAGTCTGGTCTTGGTCTAGTCTTGGTCTAGTCTTGGTCTTGTCTTGGTCTTGTCTTAGTCTTGGTCTGGTCTTGGTCTAGTCTTGGTCTAGTCTTGGTCTAGTCTTGGTCTGGTCTTGGTCTGGTCTTGGTCTAGTCTTGGTCTAGATTTAAAGACGTAAATTTACAAGAAAAAAAACGTATAAATTTACTGAATCAAAAGTCTTAAATTTACGAGATTAAAGTCATACATTAATGATTAGTTTCCTTTATACTCCGTCGTATAAAACAAGTATGTATGATTTTATTTTAAAGGTTAATGTTATTTTCTTCTGCATCAGTGCACAAAAGGCTAGATTTGATGCATTTATGTTGCAGGACTTGTAGTAAATATTCAAATAGTGTAAAATCAAATGGATTAATCAAGTTCCTGGAAGTCTTTGAGTCATATTCCTAAACTTTGCTGCTTTCATTTTTGGATGAATATTTGTAACCGTCACCACCTTTCTACGTAGACCACGTCTAGAAATGTTCTTCTATTGGAGGGACACAAAGGATTGTGGGATGGAGAACTACAACTGATCTTAGTGAGACTGGTCTCCCGTCCATCATAAAAACTCAAATAAATTTAGATTCTATCAATATAGTATAAATCAAATATGACAAACAAGATTTACAGTTATATTAAATTCATCAACATAAATTAAGACTCCTCATAGTTTTCAGGAGTCAACCAGAGATCATTCTACAAAAAGAGCGAGCTGTGGACCACCGAACGCCGCCGCCGGTGCTTATTGATTCTGAGAAGCATGGCACTGATGGAGGAGCACACGCTTCCATTCACCACGGCTGAGACCAATTTATTTCATTTACAGAAAGTTGTTGAAGGCAAATTGAGGAACGACTTGGATGTAAGATGGTCCAACATTCCTCGGTTTCTTACTGGCGTTAACTGGGTACAGAAGGAACAATGGATTATTTTTGTTCAATTTACACAAGCTAATATGCCTTCTCGTCGGTAATTTATAGTCTAAAATAGAAGCAGACTCTCTTGTAATATGATGTCTACTTCATTAGTCATGGTTTTCTTTATTGAAGATGTGAATTATTAAATAATATATTATATTTACCCTTATTTGATCCAGGAAGTGTGATCTTACATACATTTTTCACATGAAAAGTTGTAATTCTTTCAGCTTCCTGTCAGTTGCTAGAAATCATAATAGCGTTGAAATGGAATGTATTTTTTTTTTCATTAAAGTTTCTTCACTTCTCACCAACGACCACTCATTCTGACAGACTGCTTCAGACAATATTGATAAAGAAAACATCAGCGTAGATTGATGATGTCCTGATGAATATACAGTAAAAAGTACAAAGTTTATTTATACCGGTGAGAAAAACAAGACACTTACAGGTTGTCAGCAGTGTTAATTTTGACAGAAAATTGTAATTTAGTTTTAGTCTTTTGAATAAAATAAGATTTAGTTAAAGTCGCTATTTAGTCATGTTGATCCTGTTGATTTTAGTCGACAAAAATATACAGTAAAAGTAAAGCATTTTTATGAAATTTACTAGTTATGAATAAAAAAACCAAAAAAACATTTAACTTCCAAACCTGTAATTTCTGCAAATTCAGCTTCAACAACTTAAAACACATTCAAAAATAAATTATAATTAAAGCCGCAAGCGGCGTTGGATGGCCCGCAGTCGCACCGCCCTCCCCTCGCCCCCCTCTCCCTCATTGCCAGCCCTCCCCTTCTCCGCAACCAGCCCTCCCCTCGCCGCCCGCCCTCTCCTCCCCGCTCGCCACACGCACGCCGCCGCCCCCGCCGGCCGCCCCTAACGCACCACTGCCGCCTTTGGCGGTGACCTTTGACCCCGAACTCCTTGCTTAGCACTCACTGTGGAACCCTAAGTCCATCCCTTCGCTTTCTGTATAGCTGGTCTGAGATGAAAGTGAGAAATTGATTAAAAAAGCACTTTTTTCAAAATGGCGGCTTTTCTGTTGGTTTCTCCATAGCAACCATTTTATGTTTTGTTCGTCTGAGGTCACCGAGAAGTTTGACATCAAGATCATATGGATCGGAAAAAGTACACTTTGGATTACCTTAGCAACGGGGGGTTATTTCGCTAACCACGCCCACATTCCTTATATGGTCATATTCTATGTTATTTATGCCAGTTACAGCTTAAGTCTGGATTCAACATATTAAAGTCCCCATAGAAATGCATTGAAATATTGAGCGTGTATTAACACTACGCCACTTTGCGAGCTCGCCACGCCACGCCGTCAAAATCTAAGCTTGTGTACCATTTTTCGTTTGCCAATAGTCTTACCCATTATGCCAAAGCGTTAGAAAACGATTGAAAAGTCCTGCAAAGTCAAATGGATTGAACTAATAGCTAAACGCTCGTATTTTTCATAAAATTCAAGATGTCCGCCACTTCCCAAGTCAGGTCAACGAAACTTTTGGGGATTGTTGACGAAGACTCGTGCTAGCGGCGTTGGGCGGGTCAAATTTCGTGACAATCGGACAAAATTAAACGTTTCGGTTTCCACCTCTCTGAAATCCCAAATTTCAGATTTCGAAAAACAAAATGGGCGCCCAAACCGGTTCTGTAGTCGTGGAGACATTTCCCACAATAATGTAAAAAAATAGCCATGGTTATATCCAATAAAAGGATTGTTGGTTTTTCGTTTTTGCGAAATGTGAAATAAAAAATTGAAATTGCTGAGTCAGCACTTTTTTTCGCGACGGTTTTTTGCGTACCAGAGGGCGCACCGTACGCATTTTCTGGTTTCGTAAGTTATGTCATTTTCGTGCAGCTGGGCCTCCGGACGCATTTGTGAATACCACTTTTACGCAAATCGGGCAAGATCAAAGACCTCAAGATTGTTCGACCTAGCTAAAACCGTGTCGGTCGCGACCTCCAACATGCACGCCATTTCATATTCTACAACTTCTAATTGCAACATTTTTCTCCCAGTAGGTTCCCATTAATGCCCAACTAAGTCACAAAACAGTCGATAAAACCCCCTAGGAGGTATTTCTTTTTGTAGCTCATAGCAAACGTGCTTTTTTCGTTATTTTCAAGATGGCGGCAACTTCCCAAGGTCAAAGGTCAATCAAACTTCTTGGGTGTTTGTAGTCTCCGGCTATGGACATGCTTGTGAAGTTTCGTGAAAATCGGACGAACAAAAGTGCCGGTTTCCCATTTTGTTGAAAACCGTTAAAAACGCCATTTCTCAGTTTTCGCCGCCAGATTGACGCCAAGGCGTTGGTCGTCTGGCCATCCCATAATGATTTCAAATGTTCTAGGGCTTATCCCCGACACGGGTCATTGACTTTGTTTGAGTACTTCGAAAAAATATTTTTTTTGGCCCCATAATCAAGTTTTTCCCCATTCATTTTTTTGGCGAGAACGCTCGCCGTGATGTCATCGTTTTGGGCGGGGTCACGCGCACTATGCCAAAAATTCATTTTCAATTTTCCCTAGGTGTGGTGCGATTTTGAGATACTTTTCGTTCATTGTGGGGTGTAATTTGCGTTCGAAGTATCCGTTAGAAAGAAAAATAATAATTAAAGCCGCAAGCGGCGTTGGATGGCCCGCAGTCGCTACCCGCCCTAACCCTCGCCGCCTGCCCTCCCCCTCTCCGCAACCAGCCCTCCCCTTCGCAGCCCGCCCTCTCCCTCCCTCTCTGCCACACGCACCGCCGCCGCCCCCGCCGCCCGCCCCTACGCACCACTGCCGCCTTTGGCGGTGACCTTTGACCCCGAACTCACTTGCTTAGCACTCACTGTGGAACCCTAAGTCCCTCCCTTCGCTTTCTGTATAGCTGGTCTGAGATGAATGTGAGAAATTGATTTAAAAAAGCACTTTTTTTCAAAATGGCGGCTTTTCTGTTGGTTTTATCTCCATAGCAACCATTTTTGTTTTGTTCGTCTGAGGTCACCGAGCAGTTTGACGTCAAGATCATAAGGATCGGAAAAAGTACACTTTGGATTACCTTTAGCAACGGGGGGTTATTCACTAACCACGCCCACATTTCCTTATTTGGTCATATTCTATGTTATTTTGCCTGTTACAGCTTAAGGCAGGGAATCAACATATTAATGTCCCATAGGAATGCATTGAAGTATGAGCATGTGTTAAGACTACGCACGCACGCGCCTCCGCACGGCCGCAGCCGCCCTTGACAGTGACCTTTGACCCCAAACTCACTTGCTTAGCACTGACTGTAGAACCCTAAGTCCCTCCCTATGCTTTCTGTATAGCTGGTCTGAGATGAATGTGAGAAATTGATTAAAAAAGCACTTTTTTCAAAATGGCGGCTTTTCTGTTGGTTTTATCTCCATAGCAACCATTTTATGTTTTGTTCGTCTGAGGTCACCGAGCAGTTTGACGTCAAGATCATAAGGATCGGAAAAAAGTACACTTTGGATTACCTTAGCAACGGGGGGTTATTCACTAACCACGCCCACATTCCTTATTTGGTCATATTCTATGTTATTGCCTTGCCTGTTACAGCTTAAGCAGGGATCAACATATTAAAGTCCCATAGGAATGCATTGAAGTATGAGCGTGTGTTAAGACTACGCATGCACGCGCCTCCGCACGGGCCGCAGCCGCCCTTGACAGTGACCTTTGACCCCAAACTCACTTGCTTAGCACTCACTGTAGAACCCTAAGTCCCTCCCTATGCTTTCTGTATAGCTGGTCTGAGATGAATGTGAGAAATTGATTAAAAAAGCACTTTTTTCAAAATGGCGGCTTTTCTGTTGGTTTTATCTCCATAGCAACCATTTTATGTTTTGTTCGTCTGAGGTCACCGAGCAGTTTGACGTCAAGATCATAAGGATCGGAAAAAGTACACTTTGGATTACCTTAGCAACGGGGGGTTATTCGCTAACCACGCCCACATTCCTTATATGGTCATATTCTATGTTATTATGCCAGTTACAGCTTAAGTCTGGGTTCAATATATTAAAGTCCCATAGGAATGCATTGAAATATGAGCGTGTATTAAGACTGCGCCACTTTTGCGAGCTCGCCACGCCCACGCCATTCAAAATCTATAGCTTGTGATACAATTTTTCTTTATCCATTGACTTCCCATTGATGTTAAAAGTGTTAGGAAACGATTGCTAAAAATCCCTACAAGTGAAATGTGATTGAAGCTAATGCTAACACTCGTTTTTTTGTAAATTCAAGATGTCGGCCACTTCCCAAGGTCAAAGGTCAACGAAACTTTGGGGATTGTTGAAGACTCGTGCTAGCGGCGTGTGGGTCAAATTTCGTGACTATCGGACAAACTAAACGTTCGTTTCACCTCTCTGAAATCCCAAATTTTCAGATTTCGAAACAAAATGGCCGCCAAACCGTCGGTCGTGGAGACATCCCATAATAATGTAAAAAATAGCCATGGTTATATCCAATAATGGTATGTTGGTTTCGTTTGCGAAATGCGAAATAAAAAATTGAAATTGCTGAGTCAGCACTTTTTTTTGCACGAACGAATTTGCGTACCAGAGGCGCACCGTACGCATTTCGGTTTCGTAAGTTATGTCATTTCGTTCAGCAGCTAGGGCCTCCGGACGCGTGAATACCACTTTTAGACAAATCGGGCAAAACATGTTCGACCTAGCTAAAACCGTGTCGGTCGCGACCTCGCAACATGCACGCCATTTCATATTCTACAACTTCTAATTGCAACATTTTTCCCCCAGTAGGTTCCCATTAATGCCCAACTAAGTCCACATAACAGTTGATAAAACCCCCTAGGAGGTATTTCTTTTCGTAGCTTGTAGCAAACGTGCTTTTTCGTTAATTTCAAGATGGCGCAACTTCCCAAGGTCAAAGGTCAATCAAACTTCTTGGCGTGTTTGTAGTCTCCGGCTATGGACAGGCTTGTCAAGTTTCGTGAAAATCGGCAAACAAAAAAAAGTGTCGTTTTCCCATATTGTTGAAAAAACGTGAAAAAACGCCATTTTCTCAGTTTTCGGCGCCACATTGGCGCCAAGGCGTTGGTCGTGTGGCCATCCCATAATAATTTCAAATGTCCCTGGCTTATTCCCGACACGCGGTCATTGGCCTTTTTAGGGTGTATTTCGAATATTTTTTTTTGGCCCATAAACGTTTTTCGGCCCATTTCATTTTTTTCGCGGAAACGCTCGCCGTGATCGTCATCGTTTTGGCGGCGCGGGTAAACGCGCACTATGCCAAAAATTCATTTTCAATTTTCCCTACATTGGCTGCGATTTGAGGTACTTTTCGTTCATGTGGCGGGGGTGTAATTTTGGCTCAAAGTGCCAGATAGATAAAATAAATAATAATAAACATTGCAAATAACAATATAGAAAAATTTGCTCTAAGGATGAGGGGGCGGTCGCTGTGTTTCTTTTTTGTCCTGCTATAACACTGGTCGGGTCCGTTTGGGCTTAGGCCGGTTCTTTTAGGCCTTTTTTGGGCTTTTTACGTTTTTTCACTCTAAGCTAAGCAAAACAATATGGTCCTTGCAGTCAGTAGACTGCTGCTGCGGCCATAATTAAAGCCGCAAGCGGCGTTGACTGGCCCGCAGTCGTTTACCCGCCTAACCCTCGCGCCTGCCTCCCCTCTCCGCAACCAGCCCTCCCCCTCGCAGCCCGCCGCCACTCCCTCCACTCCGCATCGCCACACGCACCGCCGCCGCCCTGCCCGCGCCCGCCCCTACGCACCACTGCCACAGCTGCCTTTGCGGTGGACCTTTTGACCGAACTCACTTGCTTAGCACTCACTGTGGAACCCTAAGTCCCTCCCTATGCTTTTCTGTATAGCTGGTCTGAGATGAATGTGAGAAATTTGATTAAAAAAGCACTTTTTTCAAAATGGCGGCTTTTCTGTTGGTTTTATCTCCATAGCAACCATTTTATGTTTTTGTTCGTCTGAGGTCACCGAGCAGTTTGGACGTCAAGATCATAAGGATCGGAAAAGTACACTTTGGATTACTTAGCAACGGGGGGTTATTCGCTAACCACGCCACATTCTTATATGGTCATATCTATGTTATTATGCCAGTTACAGCTTAAGTCTGGGGTCAACATATTAAAGTCCATAGGACTGCATTGAAATATGAGCGTGTATTAAGACTACGCCACTTTGCGAGCTCGCCACGCCCCACAGCCGTTCAAAATCTATAGCTTGTGACAACTTTTTCTTTAGCCATTGACCTCCATTGATGCCAAAAAGCGTTAGAAAACGATTGAAAAAAGTCCTGCAAGTGAAATGTGATTGAAGCTAATGCTAACGCTCGTTTTGTCGTAAATTCAAGATGTCGGCCACTTCCCAAGGTCAAAGGTCAACGAAACTTTAGGGGTTGTTGAAGACTCGTGCTAGCGGCATGGTGGGTCAAATTTCGTGACAATCGGACAAACTAAACGTTCGTTTCACCTCTCTAAATCCCAAATTTTCAGATTTCGAAACAAATGGCCGCCAAACCGTAGCGTGGAGACATCCATATAATGTAAAAAATAGCCACGGTATATCCAACAAAGGTATGTTGGTTTCGTTTGCCAAATGCCGAAATAAAAAATTGAAATTGCTGAGTCAGCACTTTTTTCGCGACGGTTTTTTTGCGTACCAGAGGCGCACCGTACGCATTTCGGTTTCGTAAGTTATGTCATTCGTGCAGCTTGGGCTCCGGACGCGTGAAATACACTTTTAGGCAAATCGGGCAAAATATGTTCGACTAGCTAAAACCGTGTCGGTCGCGACCTCGCAACATGCAACGCCATTTCATATTCTACAACTTCTAATTGCAACATTTTTCCCCCAGTAGGTTCCCATTAATGCCAATCTAATTCACATAACAGTTGATAAAACCCTAGGAGGTATTTCTTTTCGTAGCTCGTAGCAAACGTGCTTTTTTCCGTTAATTTCAAGATGGCGGCAAATTCCCAAGGTCAAAGGTCAATCAAACTTCTTGGGTGTTTGTAGTCTCCGGCTATGGACATGCTTGTGAAGTTTCGCGAAAAATCGGACAAACAAAGTGTCGTTTTCCCATATTGATGAAAACCGTGAAAAACGCAATTTTTCTGTTTTCGGCGCCACATTGCCGCCAAGACGTGGGTCGTGTGGCCATCCCATAATGATTTCAAATGTTCCTGGGCTTATCCCCGACACGGGTCATTGGCCTTTTTTTGCGTTTTCCGAAATATCGTTTTTTGTCGTCCATAAACAAATTTCGGCCCATTCATTTTTTTGGCGAGAACGCTCGCCGTGATGTCATCGTTTTGGGACGGGTGTCGTTTTCTTTAAAATAAATTATTTTACAATTTTCCCTAGGTTCGTGGAAATTTTGGTGACTTTTCGAGTATGTGGCGGGGGTCAAATTTTGGGCAAACACATTCGTAAGAAAGCGGAAGAATAATAATAATTAAAGCGCAAGCCGGCGTTGGATGGCCCGCAGTCGCTATCGCCCTCCCTCACCGCCCTCTCTCGTTACCCGTCCTCTCCCTCGCTGCACCCACCGCGCCGGACAACGCCGCTATAGCCAGCCGCACGGCACCGCACGGACGCGCCCGCACCACGCACGACGCGCCCCGGCACGGGCGCAGCGCCCTTGGTGGTGACCTTTGCCCCGAACTCACTTGCTTAGCACTCACTGTGGAACCCTAAGTCCCTCCTATGCTTTCTGTATAGCTGGTCTGAGATGAATGTGAGAAATTGATTAAAAAAGCACTTTTTTCAAAATGGCGGCTTTTCTGTTGGTTTTATCTCCATAGCAACCATTTATGTTTTTGTTCGTCTGAGGTCACCGAGCAGTTTGAGTCAAGATCATAAGGATCGGAAAAAGTACACTTGGAATTACTTAGCAACGGGGGGTTATTCGCTAACCACACCCACATTCCTTATATGGTCATATTCTATGTTATTATGACAGTTACAGCTTAGTCTGGGGTCAACATATGAAAGTCCCATAGGAATGCATTGAAATATGAGCGTGTATTAACACTACGCCACTTTGCGAGCTCGCCGCCCACGCGTTCAAATCTATAGCTTGTGACACCATTTTCTTTAGCCATTGACCTCCCATTGATGCAAAAGCGTTAGAAAACGATTGAAAAAAGTCCTGCAAGTGAAATGTGATTGAAGCTAATGCTAACGCTCGTTTTGTCGTAAATTCAGATGTCGGCACTTCCCAGGTCAAAGGTCAACGAAACTTTAGGGTTGTTGAAGACTCGTGCTAGCGGCGTGTGGGTCAAATTTCGTGACTATCGGACAAACTAAAGTTCGTTTTCAGCTCTCTGAAATCCAAATTTTCAGATTTCGAACAAAATGGCCGCCAAACCGTAGGTCGGGGAGACATCCATAATAATGTAAAAAATAGCCATGGTTTATATCCAACAAAGGTATGTTGGTTTCGTTTGCCAAATGCGAAATAAAAAATTGAAATTGCTGAGTCAGCACTTTTTTTCGCGACGGTTTTTTGCGTACAGAGGCGCACCGTACGCATTTCGGTTTGTAAGTTATGTCATTTCGTGCAGCTTGGGCCTCGGACGCGTGAATACCACTTTTATGCAAATCGGGCAAATATGTTCGACCTAGCTAAAACCGTGTCGGTCGCGTCGCAACATGCACGCCATTTCATATTCTACAACTTCTAATTGCAACATTTTTCTCACAGTAGGCTCCCATTAATGCCCAACTAAGTCACATAACAGTTGATAAAACCCTAGGAGGTATTTCTTTTTGTAGCTCGTAGCAAACGTGCTTTTTTTGTAAATTTCAAGATGGGGCAACTTCCCAAGGTCAAAGGTCAATCAAATTCTTGGGTGTTTGTAGTCTCTGGCTATGGAACATGCTTGTGAAGTTTCGTTAAAATCGGACAAACAAAGTGTCGTTTTCCCATATTGATGAACCGTGAAAAACGCATTTTTCAGTTTTCGGCGCCACATTGGGGCCAAGGCGTGGGTCGTCTGGCCATCCCATAATGATTTCAAATGTTCTTGGGCTTATCCCCGACACGGGTCATTGGCCTTTTTTTGCGTATTTCGAAATATTTTTTTTTGGCCCATAAACGATTTTCGGCCCATTCATTTTTTTACGGAAACGCCCCCTGTGATGTCATCGCTTTGGGCGGGGTAACGCGCATTATGCCAAAAATTCATTTTCAATTTTCCCTACGTGTGGTCCGATTTTGAGGTACTTTTCGTTCATGTGGCGGGGGTCAAATTTTGGCTCAAAGACGCAGAAAGAAAGAAGAAGAATAAGAATAAACATTGCAGAAACAATATAGAAGTTTTGCTTAGGGCTGTGTGTGTTTTTGTGTGTGTCTTTTGTCATGCTACACACTGGTCGGGTCCGTTTGGGCTTAGGCGGTTCTTTGAGGCCTTTTTGGGGCTTTTTACGTTTTTTGACTCTAAGCAAAAACAATATGGTCCTTGCAGTCAGTAGACTGCTGCTGCGGGCCATAATAATAATAGTTAACACTTGCAGAAACAATATAGAAGTTTTTGCTCTGGGTTCTTTGTGGGTGTGTCTATTTTTGGTCCTGCTATACACTGGTCGGGTCCGTTTGGGCTTAAGCCGGTTCTTTGAGGCCTTTTGGGCTTTTTTACGTTTTTGTTTTCTAAGCAAAAACAATATGGTCCTTGCAGTCAGTAGACTGCTGCTGCGGGCCATAATAATAAGAATAAACAAAGCAAAAACAATATAGCAATTTTTGCTCTGGGTTCACTGTGGGTGTGTCTTTCGTCATGCTACACACGGGTCGGGTCCGTTTGGGCTTAGACCGGTTCTTTGAGGCCTTTTTGGGGCTTTTTACGTTTTTTCACTCTAACGAAAAACAATATGGTCCTTGCAGTCAGTAGACTGCTGCTGCGGGCCATAATTAAAGCCGCAAGCGGCGTTGGATGGCCCGCAGTCGCTATCCGCCCTAACCCTCGCCACCTGCCCTCCCCCTCTCCGCATCCAGCCCTCTCCTTCGCAGTCTGCCCTCTCCCTCGCCGCTCGCCACACGCACCGCCACCGCCCCCGTCACCTGCCCCTACGCAACACCGCTGCCCTTTGCGGTGACCTTTGACCCTGAACTCACTTGCTTAGCACTCACTGTGGAACCCTAAGTCCCTCCCTATGCTTTCTGTATAGCTGGTCTGAGATGAATGTGAGAAATTGATTAAAAAAAGCACTTTTTTCAAAATGGCGGCTTTTCTGTTGGTTTTATCTCCATAGCAACCATTTTATGTTTTGTTCGTCTGAGGTCACCGAGCAGTTTGATGTCAAGATCATAAGGATCTGAAAAAGTACACTTTGGATTACCTTAGCAACGGGGGGTTATTCGCTAACCACGCCCACATTCCTTATATGGTCATATTCTATGTTATTATGCCAGTTACAGCTTAAGTCTGGGGTCAACATATGAAAGTCCCATAGGAATGCATTGAAATATGAGCGTGTATTAAGACTACGCCACTTTTGCGAGCTCGCCACGCCCACGCCGTTCAAAATCTATAGCTTGTGACACCATTTTTCTTTTGCCAATGACTTCCCATTTATGCCAAAAGCGTTAGAAAACGATTGAATAAAGTCCCTGCAAGTGATATGTGATTGAAGCTAATGCTAACGCTCGTTTTCACGTAAATTAAAGATGTCGGCCACTTCCCAAGGTCAAAGGTCAACAAAACTTTAGGGGTTGTTGAAGACTCGTGCTAGCGGCGTGTGGGTCAAATTTCGTGACTATCGGACAAACTAAACGTTCGTTTCAGCTCTCTGAAATCCCAAATTTTCAGATTTCGAAACAAAATGGCCGCCAAACCGTAGGTCACGGAGACATCCCATAATAATGTAAAAAATAGCCATGGTTATATCCAACAAAGGTATGTTGGTTTCGTTTGCGAAATGCGAAATAAAAAATTGAAATTGCTGAGTCAGCACTTTTTTTCGCGATGGTTTTTTGCGTACCAGAGGCGCACCGTACACATTTCGGTTTCGTAAGTTATGTCATTTCGTGCATCTTGGGCCTCCGGACGCGTGAATACACTTTTAGGCAAATCGGGCAATATGTTCGACCTAGCTAAAACGTGTCCGTCGCGACCTCGCAACATGCACGCCATTTCATATTCTACAACTTCTAATTGCAACATTTTTCCCCCAGTAGGTTCCCATTAATGCCCAACTAAGTCACATAACAGTCGATAAAACCCCCTAGGAGGTATTTTTTTTGTAGCTCATAGCAAACGTGCTTTTTTCGTTAATTTCAAGATGGCGGCAACTTCCAAGGTCAAAGGTCATTCAAACTTCTTGGGTGTTTGTAGTCTCCGGCTATGGACATGCTTGTCAAGTTTCGCGAAAATCGGACAAACAAAAGTGTCGTTTTCCCATATTGATGAAAACCGTGAAAAACGCCATTTTTCAGTTTTCGCCGCCACATTGCCGCCAAGGCGTGGGTCGTCTGGCCATCCCATAATGATTTCAAATGTTCTTGGGCTTATCCCCGACACGGGTCATTGGCCTTTTTTTGCGTATTTCGAAATATTTTTTTTTGGCCCCATAATCGATTTTTTCCCCATTCATTTTTTTGGCGAGAACGCTCGCCGTGATGTCATCGTTTGGGGGGGGTCGTTGTTCACTTCAAAATAAATTATTTTACAATTTTCCCTAGGTGTGGTGCGATTTTGAGGTACTTTTCGTTCATATGGCGGGGGTGTAATTTTGAGTTAAAGCGGCAGTAAGAAAGAAGAAAAAAAATAATAATAAGAATAAACATTCGAAAAACAATATAGAAGTTTTTGCTCTTAGGCGTGTGTGTGTCTTTGTGTGTGTTTTTTTCGTGTGCTACACACTGGTCGGGTCCGTTTGGGCTTAGGCCGGTTCTTTGAGGCCTGTTCTGGGCTTTTTACGTTTTTTTGACTCAACGAAAAACAATATGGTCCTTGCAGTCAGTAGACTGCTGCTGCGGGCCATAATTAAAGCCGCAAGCGGCGTTGGATGGCCCGCAGTCGTTACCCGCCCTAACCCTCGCCGCCTGCCCTCCCCCTCTCCGCAACCAGCCCTCCCCTCGCAGCCCGCCCTCTCCCTCCCCGCTCGCCACACGCACCGCCGCCGCCCGCCGCCCGCCCCTACGCACCACTGCCGCCTTTGGCGGTGACCTTTGACCCCGAACTCACTTGCTTAGCACTCACTGTAGAACCCTAAGTCCCTCCCTATGCTTTCTGTATAGCTGGTCTGAGATGAAAGTGAGAAATTGATTAAAAAAGCACTTTTTTTCAAAATGGCGGCTTTTCTGTTGGTTTTATCTCCATAGCAACCATTTTATGTTTTGTTCGTCTGAGGTCACCGAGCAGTTTGACGTCAAGATCATAAGGATCGGAAAAAGTACACTTTGGATTACCTTAGCAACGGGGGGTTATTCGCTAACCACGCCCACATTCCTTATATGGTCATATCCTATGTTATTGTGCCAGTTACAGCTTAAGTCTGGGATCAACATATTAAAGTCCCATAGGAATGCATTGAAATATGAGCGTGTATTAAGACTACGCCACTTTGCGAGCTCGCCACGCCCGCCGTTCAAAATCTATAGCTTGTGACACCATTTTTCTTTGCCAATGACTTCCCATTGATGCCAAAAGCGTTAGAAAACGATTGAAAAAAGTCCCTGCAAGTGAAATGTGATTGAAGCTAATGCTAACGCTCGTTTTTTCGTAAATTAAAGATGTCGGCCACTTCCCAAGGTCAAAGGTCAACGAAACTTTGGGGGTTGTTGAAGACTCGTGCTAGCGGCGTGTGGGTCAAATTTCGTGACAATCGGACAAACTAAACGTTCGTTTCACCTCTCTGAAATCCCAAATTTTCAGATTTCGAAACAAAATGGCCGCCAAACCGTAGGTCAGGGAGACATCCTAATAATGTAAAAAATAGCCATGGTTATATCCAACAAGGTATGTTGGTTTCGTTTGCGAAATGCGAAATAAAAATTGAATTGCTGAGTCAGCACTTTTTTTCGCGACGGTTTTTTGCGTACCAGAGGCGCACCGTATGCATTTCGGTTTCGTAAGTTATGTCATTTCGTGCAGCTTGGGCCTCCGGACGCGTGAATACCACTTTTAGGCAAATCGAGCAAAATATGTTCGACCTAGCTGAAACCGTGTCGGTCGCGACCTCGCAACATGCACGCCATTTCATATTCTACAACTTCTAATTGCAACATTTTTCCCCCAGTAGGTTCCCATTAATGCCCAACTAAGTTACAAAACAGTCGACAAAACCCCTAGGAGGTATTTCTTTTCGTAGCTCGTAGCAAACGTGCTTTTTTCGTAAATTTCAAGATGGCGGCAACTTCCCAAGGTCAAAGGTCAATCAAACTTCTTGGGTGTTTGTAGTCTCCGGCTATGCACATGCTTGTCAAGTTTCGTGAAAATCGGACAAACAAAAGTGCCGGTTTCCCATATTGTTAAAAAACGTGAAAAACGCCATTTCTCAGTTTTCGCCGCCACATTGCCGCCAAGGCGTGGGTCGTCTGGCCATCCCATAATGATTTCAAATGTTCTTGGGCTTATCCCCGACACGGGTCATTGGCCGTTTTTTGCGTAATTCGAAATATTTTTTTTTGGCCCCATAATCGATTTTTTCCCCATTCATTTTTTCGGCGAGAACGCTCGCCGTGATGTCATCGTTTGGGGGGGGTCGTCGTTCACTTCAAAATAAATTATTTTGCAATTTTCCCTAGGTGTGGTGCGATTTTGAGGTACTTTTCGTTCATATGGCGGGGGTGTAATTATGGCCCGCAGCAGCAGTCTACTGACTGCAAGGACCATATTGTTTTTGCTTAGAGTGAAAAAACGTAAAAAGCCCAAAAAAGGCCTCAAAGAACCGGCCTAAGCCCAAACGGACCCGACCAGTGTATAGCAGGACCAAAAAGAAACACAGCGACGCCCCCTCATCCTAGAGCAAATTTTTCTATATTGTTTTTGCATTGTTTATTATTATGGCCCGCAGCAGCAGTCTACTGACTGCAAGGACCATATTGTTTTTCGTTGAGTCAAAAAAACGTAAAAAGCCCCAAAAAGGCCTCAAAGAACCGGCCTAAGCCCAAACGGACCCGACAGTGTATAGCACGACAAAAAACACACAAAAGACACACACACGCCTAAGGCAAAAACTTCTATATTGTTTTTCGAATGTTTATTCTTATTATTATTTTTTTTTTTTTTTTACTGCCGCTTTAACTCAAAATTACACCCCCGCCATATGAACGAAAAGTACCTCAAAATCGCACCACACCTAGGGAAAATTGTAAAATAATTTATTTTGAAGTGAACGACGACCCCCCCAAACGATGAATCACGGCGAGCGTTCTCGCCAAAAAAATGAATGGGGAAAAATCGATTATGGGCCAAAAAAAAATATTTCGAAATACGCAAAAAAAGGCCATGACCCGTGTCGGGGATAAGCCCTGGAACATTTGAAATCATTATGGGATGACCAGACGACCCCGCCTTGGCTGCAATGTGGCGCCGAAAACTGAAAAATGGCGTTTTTCACGGTTTTCATCAATATGGGAAAACGACACTTTTGTTTGTCCGATTTTCGCGAAACTTCACAAGCACGTCCATAGCCGGAGACTACAAACACCCAAGAAGTTTGATTGACCTTTGACCTTGGGAAGTTGCCGCCATCTTGAAAATAACGAAAAAAGCACGTTTGCTACGAGCTACAAAAAGAAATACCTCCTTGGGGGTTTTATTGACTGTTTTGTGACTTAGTTGGGCATTAATGCGAACCTACTGGGAGAAAATGTTGCAATTAGAAGTTGTAGAATATGAAATGGCGTGCATGTTGCGAGGTCGCGACCGACACGGTTTTAGCTAGGTCGAACATATTTTGCCCGATTTGCCTAAAAGTGGTATTCACGCGTCCGGAGGCCAAGCTGCACGAAATGACATAACTTACGAAACGAAATGCGTACGGTGCGCCTCTGGTACGCAAAAAACCGTCGCGAAAAAAAGTGCTGATCAGCAATTTCAATTTTTTATTTCGCATTTTGCAAACGAAACCAACATACCTTTATTGGATATAACCATGGCTATTTTTACATTATTATGGGATGTCTCCACGACTACGGTTTGGCAGCCATTTTGTTTCGAAATCTGAAAATTTGGGATTTCAGAGAGGTGAAACGAACGTTTAGTTTGTCCGATTGTCACGAAATTTGACACACATGCCGCTAGCACGAGTCTTCAACAACCCCTAAAGTTTCGTTGACCTTTGACCTTGGGAAGTGGCCGACATCTTGAATTAATGAAAAAACGAGCGTTAGCATTAGCTTCAATCACATTTCACTTGCAGGGACTTTTTTCAATCGTTTTCTAACGCTTTTGGCATCAATGGGAAGACATTGGCAAAAGAAAAATGGTATCACAAGCTATAGATTTTGAACGGCGTGGGCGTGGCGAGCTCGCAAAGTGGCGTAGTGTTAATACACGCTCATATTTCAATGCATTTCTATGGGACTTTAATATGTTGATCCCAGACTTAAGCTGTAACTGGCATAATAACATAGAATATGACCATATAAGGAATGTGGGCGTGGTTAGCGAATAACCCCCTGTTGCTATGGTAATCCAAAGTGTACTTTTTCCGATCCTTATGATCTTGACGTCAAACTGCTCGGTGACCTCAGACGAACAAAACATAAAATGGTTGCTATGGAGATAAAACCAACAGAAAAGCCGCCATTTTGAAAAAAGTGCTTTTTTAATCAATTTCTCACATTCATCTCAGACCAGCTATACAGAAAGCATAGGGAGGGACTTAGGGTTCCACAGTGAGTGCTAAGCAAGTGAGTTCGGGGTCAAAGGTCACCACCAAGGGCAGCTGCGGCCCGTGCGGAGGCGCGTGCGTGCGTGCGGCGGCGCGTGCGTGCGGCGGCGGCGGCGTGCGTGCGGCGGCGTTGGTCCGGCGGCGGTGGGTGCAGCGAGGGAGAGGGCGGTTAACGAGGGAGAGGGCGGCGAGGGAGAGGGCGGATAGCGACTGCGGGCCATCCAACGCCGCTTGCGGCTTTAATTATTATTATGGCCCGCAGCAGCAGTCTACTGACTGCAAGGACCATATTGTTTTTGCTTAGAGTGAAAAAACGTAAAAAGGCCAAAAAAGGCCTCAAAGAACCGGCCCAAGCCCAAACGGACCCGACCAGTGTATAGCAGGACAAAAAAGAAACACAGCGACGCCCCCTCATCCTAGAGCAAATTTTTCTATATTGTTTTTGCATTGTTTATTATTATTATTATTTTTATCTATCTGGCACTTTGAGCCAAAATTACACCCCCGCCACATGAACGAAAAGTACCTCAAAATCGGACCACACCTAGGGAAAATTGAAAATGAATTTTTGGCATAGTGCGCGTTACCCCGCCCAAAACGATGACATCATGGCGAGCGTTTCCGCGAAAAAAATGAATGGGCCGAAAAACGTTTATGGGGCCAAAAAAAAATATTTCGAAATACGAAAAAAAAGGCCAGTGACCCGTGTCGGGGATAAGCCCAAGAACATTTGAAATCATTATGGGATGGCCAGACGTCCCACGCCTTGGCGGCAATGTGGCGGCGAAAACTGAGAAATGGCGTTTTTCACGTTTTTTAACAATATGGGAAAACGACACTTTTGTTTGTCCGATTTTCGCGAAACTTCACAAGCATGTCCATAGCCGGAGACTACAAACACCCAAGAAGTTTGATTGACCTTTGACCTTGGGAAGTTGCCGCCATCTTGAAATTAACGAAAAAAGCACGTTTGCTACGAGCTACAAAAAGAAATACCTCCTAGGGGGTTTTGTCGACTGTTTTGTGCTTTAGTTGGGCACTAATGGGAACCTACTGGGGGAAAAATGTTGCAATTAGAAGTTGTAGAATATGAAATGGCGTGCATGTTGCGAGGTCGCGACCGACACGGTTTTAGCTAGGTCGAACATATTTTGCCCGATTTGCTTAAAAGTGGTATTCACGCGTCCGGAGGCCCAAGCTGCACGAAATGACATAACTTACGAAACCGAAATGCGTACGGTGCGCCTCTGGTACGCAAAAAACCGTCGCGAAAAAAAGTGCTGACTCAGCAATTTCAATTTTTTATTTCGCATTTCGCAAACGAAACCAACATACCTTTGTTGGATATAACCATGGCTATTTTTTACATTATTATGGGATGTCTCCTTGACCTACGGTTTGGCGGCCATTTTGTTTCGAAATCTGAAAATTTGGGATTTCAGAGAGCTGAAACGAACGTTTAGTTTGTCCGATAGTCACGAAATTTTGACCCACACGCCGCTAGCACGAGTCTTCAACAACCCTAAAGTTTTGTTGACCTTTGACCTTGGGAAGTGGCCGACATCTTTAATTTACGAAAAAACGAGCGTTAGCATTAGCTTCAATCACATTTCACTTGCAGGGACTTTTTTCAATCGTTTTCTAACAATTTTGCTATCAATGGGAGGTCAATGGCTAAAGAAAAATGGTGTCACAAGCTATAGATTTTGAACGGCGTGGGCGTGACGAGCTCGCAAAAGTGGCGTAGTCTTAATACACGCTCATATTTCAATGCATTCCTATGGGACTTTCATATGTTGACCCAGACTTAAGCTGTAACTGGCATAATAACATAGAATATGACCATATAAGGAATGTGGGCGTGGTTAGCGAATAACCCCCCGTTGCTAAGGTAATCCAAAGTGTACTTTTTCCGATCCTTATGATCTTGATATCAAATGCTCGGTGACCTCAGACGAACAAAAACATAAATGGTTGCTATGGAGATAAAACCAACAGAAAAGCCGCCATTTTGAAAAAGTGCTTTTTTAATCATTTCTCACATTCATCTCAGACCAGCTATACAGAAAGCGAAGGGAGGGACTTAGGGTTCCACAGTGAGTGCTAAGCAAGTGAGTTCGGGGTCAAAGGTCACCGCAAAGGGCAGCGGTGGTGCGTAGGGGCGGGCGGCGGGGGCGGCGGCGGTGCGTGTGGCGAGCGGGGAGGGAGAGGGCGGGCTGCGAGGGGGAGGGCTGGTTGCGGAGAGGGGGAGGGCAGGCGGCGAGGGTTAGGGCGGGTAACGACTGCGGGCCATCCAACGCCGCTTGCGGCTTTAATTATTATTATTTTATCTATCTGGCACTTTGAGCCAAAATTAAACCCCCGCCACATGAACGAAAAGTACCTCAAAATCGGACACACTAGGGAAATTGAAAATGAATTTTTGGCATAGTGCGCGTTACCCCGCCCAAAACGATGACATCATGGCGAGCGTTTCCGCGAAAAAAATGAATGGGCCGAAAAACGTTTATGGGGCCAAAAAAAAATATTTCGAAATACGAAAAAAAGGCCAGTGACCCGTGTCGGGGATAAGCCAAGAACATTTGAAATTCATATGGGATGGCCAGACGTCCCACGCCTTGCGGCAATGTGCGGCGAAACTGAGAAATGGCGTTTTTCACGTTTTTTAACAATATGGGAAAACGACACTTTTGTTTGTCCGAATTTCGCGAAACTTCACAAGCATGTCCATAGCCGAGACTAACAAACACCCAAGAAGTTGATTGACTTTTGACCTTGGGAAGTTGCCGCCATCTTGAAATTAACGAAAAAAGCACGTTTGCTACGAGCTACAAAAAGAAATACCTCCTAGGGGTTTTGTCGACTTTGTAACTTAGTTGGGCATTAATGGGAACCTACTGGGGGAAAATGTTGCAATTAGAAGTGGTAGAATATGAAATGGCGTGCATATTGCGAGGTCGCGACTGACACGGTTTTAGCTAGGTCGAACATAATTTTGCTCCGATTTGCTAAATGGTATTCACGCGTCCGGAGGCCCAAGCTGCACGAAATGACATAACTTACGAAACCGAAATGCGTACGGTGCGCCTCTGGTACGCAAAAACCGTCGCGAAAAAAGTGCTGACTCAGCAATTTCAATTTTTTATTTCGCATTTCGCAAACGAAACCAACATTACCTTTGTTGATATAACCATGGCTATTTTTTACATTATTATGGGATGTCTCCACGACCTATGTTTGGCGCCATTTTGTTTCGAAATCTGAAAATTTTGGATTTCAGAGAGGTGAACGAACGTTTGGTTTGTCCGATTTGTCACGAAATTTGACCACACGGCCGCTAGCACGAGTCTTCAACAACCCCCAAGTTTCGTTACCTTTGACCTTGGGGAAGTGGCCGAGATCTTGAATTACGA
The DNA here is from genome assembly GCA_003999625.1 of Oryzias javanicus. Classification (NCBI taxonomy): domain Eukaryota; kingdom Metazoa; phylum Chordata; class Actinopteri; order Beloniformes; family Adrianichthyidae; genus Oryzias; species Oryzias javanicus. The sequence continues at coordinate 14,689,664 of CM012451.1, forward strand.
AAAAACGAGCTAGCATTAGCTTCAATCACATTTCACTTGCAGGGGACTTTTTTCAATTGTTTTCTAACGCTTTTGGCATCAATGGGAAGTCATTGGCAAAAGAAAAATGGTGTCACAAGCTATAGATTTTGAAACGGCGTGGGCGTGGCGAGCTCGCAAAGTGGCGTTAGTGTTAATACACGCTCATATTTCAATGCATTCCTATGGGACTTTAATATGTTGACCCCAGACTTAAGCTGTTAACTGCATAATAACATAGAATATGACCATATAAGAATATGGGCGTGGTTAGCGAATAACCCCCCGTTGCTAAGGTAATCCAAAGTGTACTTTTTCCGATCCTTATGATCTTGACGTCAAACTGCTCGGTGACCTCAGACGAAAACAAACATAAAATGGTTGCTATGGAGATAAAACCAACAGAAAAGCCGCCATTTGAAAAAAGTGATTTTTTAATCAATTTCTCACATCATCTCAGACCAGCTATACAGAAGCATAGGGAGGGACTTAGGGTTCCCAGTGAGTGCTAAGCAAGTGAGTTTGGGGTCAAAGGTCACTGTCAAGGGCGGCTGCGGCCCGTGCAGAGGCGCGCGTGCGTGCGTAGTCTTAACACACGCTCATACTTCAATGCATTCCTATGGACTTAATATATGTTGATCCCTGCCTTAAGCTGTAACAGGCAAAATAACATAGAATATGACCAAATAAGAATGTGGGCGTGGTTAGTGAATAACCCCCCGTTGCTAAGGTAATCCAAGTGTACTTTTTTCCGATCCTTATGATGCTTTGACGTCAACTGCTCGGTGACCTCAGACGAACAAAACATAAAATGGTTGCTATGGAGATAAAACCAACAGAAAAGCCGCCATTTGAAAAAAGTGCTTTTAATCAATTTCTCACATTCATCTCAGACCAGCTATACAGAAAGCATAGGAGGGACTTAGGGTTCTACAGTGAGTGCTAAGCAAGTGATTTGGGGTCAAAGGTCACTGTCAAGGGCGGCTTGCGGCCCGTGCGGAGGGCGCGTGCATTGCGTAGTCTTAACACACGCTCATACTTCAATGCATTCCTATGGGACTTTAATATGTTGATCCCTGCCTTAAGCTGTGGTGTAACAAGCAAAAAATAACATAGAATAAGAATGTGGGCGTGGTTAGTCAATAACCCCCCGTTGCTAAGGTAATCCAAAGTTGTACTTTTTTCCGATCCTTATGATCTTGACGTCAAAACTGCATCGGTGACCTCAGACGAACAAAACATTAAAATGGTTGCTATGGAGATAAAACCAACACAGAAAAGCGCCATTTAAAAAGTGCTTTTAAATCAATTTCTCACATTCATCTCAGACCAGCTATACAGAAAGCAAGGGAGGGACTTAGGGTTCTACAGTGAGTGCTAAGCAAGTGAGTTTGGGGTCAAAGGTCACTGTCAAGGGCGGCTGCGGCCCGTGCGGAGGCGCGTGCGTGCGTAGTCTTAACACACGCTCATATTCAATGCATTCTATGGGGACTTTAATATGTTGATCCCTGCCTAAGCTTATACAGGAAAATAACATAGAATATGACCAAATAAGGAATGTGGGCGTGGTTAGCGAATAACACCCGTTGCTAATGGTAATCCAAAGTGTACTTTTTCGATCCTTTATGATCTTGATATAAACTGCTCGGTGACCTCAGACGAACAAAACATAAAATGGTTGCTATGGAGATAAAACCAACAGAAAAGCCGCCATTTTGAAAAAAGTGCTTTTTTAATCAATTTCTCACATTCATCTCAGACCAGCTATACAGAAAGCATAGGGAGGGACTTAGGGTTCCACAGTGAGTGCTAAGCAAGTGAGTTCGGGGTCAAAGGTCACAACCAAGGGCGGCTGCGGCCCGTGCGGAGGCGCGTGCGTGCGTGCGGCGGCGCGTGCGTGCGGCGGCGTGCGTGCGGCGGCGTTGGTCCGGCGGCGGTGGGTGCAGCGAGGGAGAGGGCGGGTAATGAGGGAGAAGGGGCGAGGGACAGGGCGGGTGGCGGAACTTTTTCGTTCAGTGGCGGGGGTGTTTTCTGCGTTCGAAAAGTACCGTTATGAAAAATTATAATTTTGCAACATTGCAAACATTTTTGAAGAAACGATTTTCGTGTGTCAAAGTGGAGTGTGTGTGTGCGCAGAATTGGTTACAGCCATAACACTGGTCAATTCCCGTTTGGGCTTAAAAAGTTCTTTGGGCCTTTTTGGGGCTTTTTACATTTTTTTGACTCTAAGCATAAACAATCTGGCCTTGCAGTCAGTAAGACTGCTGCTTTGGCCATTTTAAAGCCGCAAGCGGCGTTGGATGGCCCGCAGTCGTTACCCGCCCTAACCCTCGCCGCCTGCCCTCCCCTTCCGCAACCAGCCCTCCCCTCGCAGCCCGCCCTCTCCCTCCCGCTCGCCACACGCACCCGCCGCCCCCGCCGCCCGCCCCTACGCACCACTGCCGCCTTTGGCGGTGACCTTTGACCCCGAACTCACTTGCTTAGCACTCACTGTGGAACCCTAAGTCCATCCCTTCGCTTTCTGTATAGCTGGTCTGAGATGAATGTGAGAAATTGATTAAAAAAGCACTTTTTTCAAAATGGCGGCTTTTCTGTTGGTTTTATCTCCATAGCAACCATTTTATGTTTTGTTCGTCTGAGGTCACCGAGCAGTTTGACGTCAAGATCATAAGGATCGGAAAAAGTACACTTTGAATTACCTTAGCAACGGGGGGTTATTCGCTAACCACGCCCACATTCCTTATATGGTCATATTCTATGTTATTATGCCAGTTACAGCTTAAGTCTGGGGTCAACATATTAAAGTCCCATAGGAATGCATTGAAATATGAGCGTGTATTAAGACTACGCTACTTTGTGAGCTCGCCACGCCCACGCCGTTCAAAATCTATAGCTTGTGACACCATTTTTCTTTAGCCATTGACCTCCCATTGATGCCAAAAGCGTTAGAAAACGATTGAATAAAGTCCCTGCAAGTGAAATGTGATTGAAGCTAATGCTAACGCTCGTTTTTTCGTAAATTCAAGATGTCGGCCACTTCCCAAGGTCAAAGGTCAACGAAACTTTAGGTTGTTGAAGACTCGTGCTAGCGGCATGTGGGTCAAATTTCGTGACAATCGGACAAACTAAACGTTCGTTTCACCTCTCTGAAATCCCAAATTTTCAGATTTCGAAACAAAATGGCCGCCAAACCGTAGGTCGTGGAGACATCCCATAATAATGTAAAAAATAGCCATGGTTATATCCAACAAAGGTATGTTGGTTTCGTTTGCGAAATGCGAAATAAAAAAATGAAATTGCTGAGTCAGCACTTTTTTTCGCGACGGTTTTTTGCGTACCAGAGGCGCACCGTACGCATTTCGGTTTCGTAAGTTATGTCATTTCGTGCAGCTTGGGCCTCCGGACGCGTGAATACCACTTTTAGGCAAATCGGGCAAAATATGTTCGACCTAGCTAAAACCGTGTCGGTCGCGACCTCGCAACATGCACGCCATTTCATATTCTACAACTTCTAATTGCAACATTTTTCCCCCAGTAGGTTCCCATTAATGCCCAACTAAGTACAAAACAGTCGATAAAACCCCTAGGAGGTATCTCTTTGTAGCTCGTAGCAAACGTGCTTTTTTCGTTAATTTCAAGATGGCGGCAACTTCCCAAGGTCAAAGGTCAATCAAACTTCTTGGGTGTTTGTAGTCTCCGGCTATGGACATGCTTGTGAAGTTTCGCGAAAATCGGACAAACAAAAGTGTCGTTTTCCCATATTGATGAAAACCGTGAAAAACGCCATTTTTCAGTTTTCGCCGCCACATTGCCGCCAAGGCGTGGGACGTCTGGCCATCCCATAATGATTTCAAATCTTGGGCTTATCCCCGACACGGGTCACTGGCCTTTTTTTTCGTTTTCGAAATATTTTTTTTTGGCCCCATAAACGTTTTTCGGCCCATTCATTTTTTTCGCGGAAACGCTCGCCATGATGTCATCGTTTGGGCGGGGTAACGCGCACTATGCAAAAATTCATTTTCAATTTCCCTAGGTGTGGTCCGATTTTGAGGTACTTTTCGTTCATGTGGCGGGGGTGTAATTTTGCGTTCAAAGTGCCGTTAGAAAGAAAAATATAATAATTAAAGCCGCAAGCGGCGTTGGATGGCCCGCAGTCGCCACCCAGCCTCTCCCTCGCCGCCCTCTCCCTCGTTACCCGCCCCCCCCCTCGCCGCCCTCTCCCTCGCTATCCGCCCCTCCCTCCCGCTACCCGCCCCTCCCTCGCCGCCCTCTCCCTCGTTACCCGCCCTTCCCCTCGCCGCCCTCTCCCTCGCTGCCCGCCCTCTCCCTCATCTCCCTCGCCACCCACCCATACGGACCCTCGCCGCCCTCTCTCTCCCTCGCCGCTCGCCCTCTCCCTCGCCGCCCACACTCTCCCTTGGTGCCCGCCCATACACACCATCGCTGCCCCTGATCCCCACTTTTGACCCAAGCTTTCTTGCTAAGCAGCCACTATGTACCCCTAACCCCCCCCCCCCCCCCCTTCTCTTTCTTTACAGCTGGTCTGAGATGTATGTGAGAAATTGACTGAAAAGTCATTTTATTAAAATGGTGGCTTTCTGTTTGTTTTATCTCCATAGCAACCATTTTATGTATTGTTTGCCTGAGGTTATTGAACAGATTGATGTCAGTTTCATAAGGATCTTCAAAAGTACAGTTTTGGATTTCCTTAGCAACACAGGTTAATGTTTGGATTTCTCTCATTTTTATGCAAGCATGAACGTTTTTGTTGTCAAGCTGTTTTGTCTCTGCTTGAAGGAGTCAACTGGAGGACCTATAGCTGTATTTCAAATGGCTCATGCTCCATGACATGCCCCTGTTCTGGCAGTGTTAACTCTGCAGCCCTCTATTTTTTATAATGACTTACTTAAACACTTGATAATGAAAGGAAGAGGAGAGTTGTGTCTGGAGTTGGTGAGTGAAATCATTTTTCCAGTTTCACCGTGGGTGAATTCCCTTTTAAGTAGGAAAAAAATAATTTGACAATGGTATTAATTGTCAGAACTACTATAAACTACTATATAAGATTATGCACCAAGTCCACAATGTAAACATGTTTTCATTCATTTAAAGTGTATATTATGTTTATGTTGTATCTATCCCTTCCAGATAGAATATACAAAATCAATGAAAAAAAGAACCATTAACTATTCAGTTTTTAACTCTATACTTTAAGTTTTTTTCCTTTTAAACACGTTAAATATGTTTTTATATGCTGTCGTTGGATGTTGTATTTTTATATTAAAATATTTTTTATGCTTTAAATAGATAAGAAAATAAATAAATTATAATTAAGTCAGGTCATATTCAGAGGTTTCCAGCTAAAAAAAACAATATTTCTTTCTGAAAAAGTAGGCTTAAAACTGATTGTCCATTCAACTAGTTGTATTTTTATAATAAAATATTTTTAATGCTTTAAAATTTCACAAAATTCTATTTTAAATAAAATATGTAACTACCATGTAAACTTTAAATTCTGTCTGTATCACATGAGAGAGCATTCATTTTGTGAAGCTTACATGGTAGAGGATTATTAAAGGGATTTGTGGCACTAATTGATTCACATTAGATCATTCAAATTTTCCAAATAAAGCTCACAGATGCCCCCCTTCTCTCTCTCTACTCTTTGTGCTGCTGTATCCCCCTCCCACTCCACCCCACCACACCCAGCGCGCGCACTTTCTCTCACTTTCTCTCCGTTTTTCTTTTCATCTTTGTTAAATATTTTTCCATCATAATTATTGAGATTTAATTCAATCTTCCTCTCTCTGTGTGGATATCTCGGTCACTGACTGTCCTCCGATCACCTGTTTAGTAACAAACATAAATGGTATGATCCCCGGGTCGCACTGCGCACCCCCACGATTTGAGAAAGATTGTCCCATCCCAATGCATCATGGGGGATGTAGTGCCTACACTCCCGCGGATTCCAGATAAACTCAAGTTTCGGAGCTTCATGCTTTTGTTCACTTTTGAAACTGTCTGACACAGAACCTGCAGGAAGCTACACCTCTAAAAACGAGCTTTAGCTGCTTTTTCTGTTGGAACCGACAGACTTTTATTATCCGAATAGGAACAAGGAAGTGAGGACATTAACCACGTCTGATTGGTCAGATTGATGACACATGATCAAGTCTCAAGCAATTGATTGGCGGAGACAGTTGAAGGAGGCGGGACTTTTCTGAAAGCCGATCTTGCGGCTGGTTTAGCGTTCAGATTGCAGTAACACTATTCTGATTAAAGAGTCATTCATTTAGAAGGCAAAGAATAAAAAAAATAATATTTATATATTATTTATAATATTACTTTTTTTGCCTACGTGCATGATAGAACTTCCGGTTAACTTCGGGTTTTAGTGTGTGAGGCCGACAACTTCCTGTTGGTCGTGTTATTGTGGTGGGAGTTTTTTGAGTTGCTAGTTTTGAGTAAACATGAGCGTACTTCGGGTAAAAGAGAGGCGTTTGGTGTTCAACGCGTGACAAAGACATCACAACATTGTTGTTACCCCTGTGTGCGAATTCGTCAAAGTACAACAGTACTATAAGCTTTCATAGCTTTCCAGTAGATGTGTCGGTGAGAGCCGAATGGATGGTAAGAGTACGGCGGGAGGACTTCACCCAAGCAAGACGAGTCGTGTTTGCAGCAGGCATTTCCAAAAGGGCGATTTTTTAACAACCCCGGAAATTTGAGAAAGTTGAAGAAAGGGGGCCATTCCCCACTCTTTTTTTCCTGGAATGATTTTCAAATACCGCCACAGAGGGCGAGCGTGTGGAGCGGAGACCCAGACCAGATAGCCCCCCTCCTCCTGTCCATGACATCGACTCAGAAGAAGAGATGGAACTGGATACCCTGGCACCAGATCATGATTATTGTATTACTCCTACAACAGCAATGGTCGCAGATCAGTTAGCTGAGGAAAACGATACACTTCGCCAGAAAGTAAAGAGCTCTAACTACACATTGAAGCTCTCCGGCTGCGGAGTTGTTTTGGACTGAAGCGGTTTGAAGGATCGGACGAGGACATCCGATTTTTTACCAGGTATGTCATAATTAAGGCTTTTTGAATTGCAGGAAGCTGATTCTTGTACCATATTAACAGTGATGGACAGAAAATCATGTACAAAGACATGCACTTAAGTGAAGTAAAGACGGCTACCGCACATGTAAAATGTTGCTCCACTAAAAGTCCACCTTACAAGAGGAAGAGTATTTTTCCTTCAAGTGTACATCACATATCAAAAGTAAAGTAATTAATGATTGACATAGTCAGATGCATAGACACAACCTTTTATTGTCTTCATGTTAAGTAAATGTAGTAAGTAGAGGAAAAATTAAGATAATTTATTATTTGTAACTAAATTAGCCTAGCATGACTAACAACAATGTTATTTTGTGTATTTTGTTTTAAAGATTCCATTCTTATGACCACCTGATGGCATTCTGGAGGCTCATCGAACCAGCAACATCAAGGATGATCCGTGTGACAAGTGTGGCTAGAGAAGCATCGGCCTCTGTGGCAGAGAAGACAACAGCAAACAGATCAACTAAGTTGCTGCCCATAGATGAGTTATTTCTTTTCCTAAATTATCTATCAACTGGATGCACACAGAGAGAGCTTGGCACCGATTTAATATCCATCGGACAACAGCCAGCAGGATCATCACAACCTGGGCCAAACTTTCTTTACTGTGTACTGGGAGCTATTTGCATCTGGATGACACCTGAAGCAATCACAGCTAACCTACCTCCTGAGTTCAAGGACTATGCAGACACTCAGGTCATTGTTGACTGCACGGAACTGCGGTGCAAACTCCATCCTCACTTGTGTTACAGAGTGAGGTGTACTCGCACTACAAATCACACTGTACCTTCAAGGCCATGATTGGCATGGCACCACATGGTCCTCTGACATTTGTTTCTGCACTCTACGGGGCTCTATTAGTGACCGTGAGCTCTTCAGATTGTCGGGCATTATACCTCTCCTGTCCCCTGACATGGCTGTGATGGTGGACAAGGGCTTTAGGGTGGAAAACCTTGTGCCAGGAAAACTGCACAGGCCTGCCTTCCGCTCCAACAACAATCAAATGGCAGCACAGGACGTCCTGGAGACCCAATCAATTGCGCGGCTGCGAGTTCATGTTGAAAGGTTAATCAGGCGGGTTAAGGAGAACAAACTTTTTGACTCTGTAATCCCTTTGTCTATTTCAGGGAGCATTAGCCAGCTTTTCACTGTAGCTTGCATCTTGTCCAACTACCAAAATGGACCTCTGGTCAAAGACTGGAGAGAACATCAGAGCCAGGTAGAAATCTGACTGTTTGCTTCATGGCTGGCTGCTCCTCTTCCTCATTTACCTTTTTTTTTTTTGTTTACTGATTCACACCACAATTCAGTTTTGCCTTACATTTACTGACATTTTAAATTAATAAATGATTTATTTGAAATCTATATTACCTTGGTCTCCTTTTGTGTTATTTAATTTCCCCTCAAGTCAGCCTGACTTAGTGAAAATTAGTTTGAAGGGACACTTCACCCAAAAATGAAAATGAGTTCATAATTTTCACACTCATGTAGTTACAAATCTGTAAAAATTTCTTTGTTCAGATAAACACAAAGGTAGATATTTTTAAAATTGTTTGTAACCAAACCGTTTGTGGACCCATTCACTTCCATGGTATGAATAAATGAAACTATGGAAGAGATTGCAGTCCACAAATGTTTTGGTTACAAAGATTTCTCAAAATATCTTCCTTCATGTGTGTTTCATCAGAACAAAGATATTTAAGTGGTAAATTCTTAAAGTATTACAACTCTGTTTAGCACATATTTTCTAATCATTTACGTGACAAATTTAAATAATTTGAAACGGCTCATATTATAATGAGATATCAACAAGAACAAGACAGTTCTACTGAGAATTCATTTTATTACAGCAAATATTTACAGAGGTATGTGTAGAAAAAGAAGAAGTCTGCTCTCTCTCTTATTTTTTGCATCACATCACTGTCCCGGTATATTCTTTGAATCAGGGTGTCTTCCTCCGCAAACACCACAAAATCGCACCACTCCACCCCTGTTAGGAGCAGCTGACCCTGCACCTGCCAGTAGTAGGCATGACCCTGTACAGATGGTTGGTGCAGAAACAGGGTGAACTCTTTGTAGGTCTCTGACACACTGAGAGTAGACAGGTCCAGCAACTCTCCACTGATGGCTTTGTACAATGTGGACCTATTTGAAAAAAAATTGAGAAACACAAATAAATATTAGATATTTTAAAGAATGTCGGTAACTAGACAGTTCAAAGTCGCCATTAACTTCCGTAGTATTTTTTCTAACTATAGACTATAAAATTCCCACAAAAACCTCAAACCAACAAAATGTTTATTATTTAATTATATGTTGGTATATTTTTGTACAACTACAAAAAGTACACCTGTTTTGAGCTGACGTTTATTGAAATGGACTAAAAAATTACAATTAAAGCCAAACATTTTATTTTTATTTGGTCTCAATTATAGAAGCCTCGTGAGCTGGAAAACTTTACAATTTGTAACAATTTAGGTCTGAAGGGGTTAATTTAGGGCTGTCAAAAGATTAATCACATCCAAAATAAAAGTTTGTGTTTACATAACATAGGTGTGTACGGTGTGTAACTTATGTATATATAAACAAACAGAATCATGTATATATTTAAAAAAGGTTATATTTATATATAAAATATTATATTTATATATATAATATAAATTATGTAAATGTATATACAGCATATAAATGCAAATATTTCTTAAATGTCTACATGAATGTATGAGTATTTATATATACATAATATTTACACACCATACACACACATATGTTATAGTGATAGTTCACCCATGTTGTCATGTTGTTACGAACCTATATAAATCTCTTTGTTCTGGTAAACATGAAGGAAGACATTTTGAAAAATATTTATAACCAAACCGTTTGTGGACCCCATTTACTTCCATACTATTCTTTTTTTCTACTATGGAAGTGAATGGGGTCCACAAACGGTTTGGTTACAAACATTTCTCAAAATATTTTCCTTCGTGTGTGTTTCATCATAACAAAGAGATTTATACAGGTTTGTAATAACATGAGAGTAAGTAAATGATGACAGAATTTTCCTTTTTGGGTGAACTATCCCTTAATGTAAACACAAACGTTTGGATGCGATTAACCTTGGGCTGTCAAAAGATTAATCAAGATTAATTAATAGATTACTAACTACTAGCCAAATTCTCACTTTACTCCCTCGAGCATGGTCCTCTGCTTTGGTTTGGCAGACATCACAGCCATCTTCTCGACGGGACCTGGTTTAACACCCTGTGAATATAGACAACAAGCAGTGATGAGCGTATGTGATGTGTGTGTAGATGTAGTATTGAAATTATTGTTACAAGTCTTACCAAGGTTCTTGGCTTGTGCCACTGTTGTTCACTCTCCGTACAGCTGAGCACTGGTGGAACAACTGGAATGTCAAGCTGAGAATAATGTGCAGACTGGAAAAGTAGAGCCACACAGTGGTTACCAGCTACACATGTACAGCTGTGATGGGCCAGCTCACCAGGGATGGAGTCCTTCAGACCCACCTGTAACAAGATGTTAAAAAATATTTTTAAAAAAGTGGCATAACTAATTTGTCATATATTAATATGGCTACTCAAGTAAGCTCCTATTTATTTTTGTACACTGTTAAAAAAGCTAGTAACATTTTAACTTTTTTCTTGTAAACATTGTTAGTAAATAGATTAATAATCTTTTTATTTTAATGTGGTCAGTGGAGCAGTCTATTTGATTTGCAGGTACACTCAGAATCCCCACTTAAAAAGTACCAAGATTGCAGTATACCTACTTAAACTTAGCAGGTTTATATTACTATACCCATCTTATGTGTTTCACATTTACCCTGGGATGTTCAGTATACCTGTAAAAACAAACTATACTACATCACTGATTGCTGTTAGTAAAAACATAACATAGTAACGTAGGACTAAGCGTACACTGTCCGTTTAACAGGAATACGGAACATGGTCAACCAAATGAACGTGGTAACCTAGAGCCAAAAACAATAAAACATGATTAGCCCAGGAACACGGGTAACACAATGAACCAAAGAAACACGATTAGCCCAGGAACATGGGGGTAACCATCTTAACGCTACAACTACCCACTCTTAAAAATGTGAAGGTGGTCTAGATCTGTCCATTGACGGATGACATACGGCCGTCACACACACTGCGTGAAGTTAGTTTTACGTGGATATTCGACAGACATTCGGTCAGGGTAAACCTCGCACGCTCACGGGGTCCGGGTCCAGTGCAACTCTGAGAGCAGTGGTCTAACATTTTGAGAGCACAAGCATTGGGTCTACGGTGAACACGGTAACAGAAAACGGATGAAGCTTTTACTGAACTTGCTATTTTCAAAATAAAAGGTGAATATAGTTAAAACACGGAGAGTGTTTGAAGCTGAAAGTGGCAGTAAGCTAATACTTATTAAATTCCTAAAATTATAATTCAAAAATTAAATTTGAAATCAAGGGGCGTATCTCACATAGCTATTGTGGTACTATGATCAACACTGATTTTAGTCAATCGATCACATGACCTAGAAGCTATTGAGCTAAAATGACTGATGTTACACGTTCAGTTTCCAGGCCAGCAATGAGATAAAATCCAGTCAGAGTCCATAGACAAGACCCTTCATGCTGCTGCATAATTGGGTATTTTATATACCTGAGAAATATAGGGTTTTGCAGGAGGGCATTCGCATAAAACCTGTGTGATTCAGTAAAAGCTGATTTACTTCGATGATGACAGAGAAGTAGAATGTGAACAACAGAGTTTGCATTTTACTTGGTGATGCACCGTTGCTAAGGAAACATTTTAATTGTCACTTTATGTCATAAATGTCCTGACACCTGGTCTTGATTTTAAATTAGCTCAATAGCCTCTAGGTCTGTGATCAACAGAGACAATTTGGCATTGGATCATAGTACTCACCTCTCTACATGAGATACGGCTGATGATTTTAAGTTTCAAAAATTTTTCAAAATTTTCTATGAATTTTTATGTGTAAAAAATAACTTTTTAGCTCAATAGCTTCTAGGTCATATGATCCATTGAGTCAAATTTGCCTTGGATCATAATACTCCCCTCTCTAGCCGAGATACACAACTTTTTTATTTAAAAATTTTTAAAATTTCCAAATTTATATGAATTTTTAATGTGTACAAATTAAGCATTTTTTAATAATTTTTATGCGTAAATATTAGCATTTTAGCTCAATAGCTTCTAGGTCATGTAATCAATAGACTCAAAATTAGTATTGGATCATAGTACTCACCTCTCTACATGAGATACGCTGATGATTTTAAAGTTTCAAAAATTTTCAACATTTTCTATGAATTTTGATGTGTAAAAAAAATAACTTTTTAGCTAAAGCTTCTAGTCATTATGATCCATTGAGTCAAATTTGGCCTTGGATCAATAATACTCCCTCTCTAGCCGAGATACACTTTTTTATTTTAAAATTTTAAAAATTTCCAAATTTTATATGAATTTTTATGTGTACAAATTAGCATTTTTTAAATAATTTTTATGCATAAATATTAGCATTTTAGCTCAATAGCTTCTAGGTCATGTAATCAATAGACTCAAAATTAGTATTGGATCATAGTACTCACCTCTCTACATGAGATACGCCTCTTGATTTTAAATTTTAAAAATTTTCAAATTTCCTATGAATTCTTAAGTGTAAAATTAGCATTTTAGGCTCAATAGCTTCTAGGTCTGTAATCAATTGAGTCAAAATCAGTGTTGGATCATAGTACTCCCTCCCTATCCGAGATACACCTCTTGATTTTAAATTTAAAAAAATTTCAAATTTTCTATGAATTTTTATGTGTACAAATTAGCATCTTAGCTCAATAGCTTCTAGGTCATGTGATCAATTGACTCAAAATCAGTGTTGGATCATAGTACTCCCCTCCCTATCTGAGATACACCTTTTGATTTTGAAATTTAAAAATTTCCAAATTTTCTATGAATTTCTTTGAATAAAAATGAGCATTTTAGCTCAATAGCTTCTAGGTCATGTGATAGATTGACTCAAAATCAGTGTTGGATCATAGTACTCCCCTCCCTATCCGAGATACACCTTTTGATTTTGAAATTTAAAGTTTTATTTTTATTTGATAGAAAATGAATTTAGCTCAAATAGCTTTAGGGTAATTATAAAATTAATCACTCATCATGTAGACTCAAAATAGTATTGATCATAGTACTCACCTCCTCATAGCCGAGATAAAACCTTTTTGAATTTTGGAAAATTTTAAAGAATATAAATTGAAGTTGATATGTGTGAGAGATTAAATAGATGGAGCCATTTTGAAAAGCATTAGTCTATATTTCTTACTAGGAGTGAGATGCGACGTTGATTTTAATTCAGACGGATTTGAGAATTATAGTGGTTGGATATAGTACAGACATAGCTATGTAAGATACGCCCCTTGATTTCAAATTTAATTTTTGATTTATACATTTTTTTAGGAATTTTAATAAGTATTACTTACTGCCACTTTCTTCAGCTTCAAAACACTCTCCGTGTTTTAACTATATCACCTTTTATTTGAAAATAGCAAGTCAGTAAAAGCTTCATCCGTTTTCTGTTACCGTGTTCACCGTAAGACCCAATGCTGGTGCTCTCAAAATGTTAGACCACTGCTCTCAGAGTTGCACTGGACCCGGACCCCGTGAGCGTGCGAGGTTTACCCTGACCGAATGTCTGTCGAATATCCAACGTAAAACTAACTTCACCGCAGTCTCACACACACTACTCCTGTCACTGGATCTTTCTTGGACACTGAGAAGAAATACAAATCGCAAATAAAAAAATACACACAACAAGTTGATAATCAGATAAACGTAATGTATTTAATAACACTAATAAAGTATGTCGTAATATTGGCACGATTTAATAAGAGTTAAAATACTTAGCTGCTAGCTAGCAGCTAGCTAGCTGAGGTATTGCTACTCACCTTCAAAGTTGTGGATGTAACTTGAAATGTACAATCGAAATCCTTTTTCACGCTTGCAACCGGGGGCAGGTGAACACTGGTCGACAATCCTGTATATGTCGTTCACGTCGATTTTCGGGAGAGCTTGTAGACAACGGGTGAAATATGCCATCTTCCCCAATCAAAATCTGCCGTGTCGCTGCTATAGAAGTCGCAAACCGGAAATGGTCGGCCTCACACTCAAGACGGCGGAAGTAGAACTCCTTCGTTACGTGCACGGAGCCTATTATTGAAGTTTAATTCAATCTTCCTCTCTCTGTGTGGATATCTCGGTCACTGACTGTCCTCCGATCACCTGTTTAGTAACAAACATAAATGGTATGATCCCCGGGTCCCACGGCACCCCCCGCGATTTGAGAAAGGTTAGTCTAATGCCCAATGCATCATGGGGGATGTAGTGCCTACACTCCCGCGGATTCCAGATAAACTCAAGTTTCGGAGCTTCATGCTTTTGTTCACTTTTGAAACTGTCTGACACAGAACCTGCAGGAAGCTACACCGCTATACACGAGCTTTAGCTGCTTTTTCTGTTGGAACCGACAGACTTTTATTATCCGAATAGGAACAAGGAAGTGAGGACGTTAACCACGTCTGATTGGTCAGATTGATGACACATGATCAAGCCTCAAGCAATTGATTGGCGGAGACAGTTGAAGGAGGCGGGACTTTTCTGAAAGCCGATCTTGCAGCTGGTTTAGCGTTCAGATTGCAGTAACACTATTCTGATTAAAGAGTCATTTATAGAAGGCAAAGCATAAAAAATATAATATTTATAATATTACTTTTTAAAATAAAAATAGAATATATATTTTTAGACATATTAAATAAATATCAAAAACTGCATTACACACTATTCTCTGTTTTATTTATTTATTTATTCTTTAGTTTTTATTTATTATTTTTTTGTTTTGTTTTACATAATTTTTCTGAAGAATCTGAGAGGATGGAAACAGTAGATTTTTTTTTTTTTTTTTTTTTTATTTGATAAGCTTTTTATGTATTTATTTATTTTTTGTATGTTTGAGATGACTATTTTTTTAAGAGTTTATTTACTGGGTTACATTACATAGTACTGCAACGTCATCAGTAACAACATTACATATAAATCAACGCTGAATAGATTTAACATTATAAACATACAAAATAAATAACTTATAAAGATGGAAACAGTAGATCTGAAGAGTTTTGCGGAACTTGTTTCGTCATTTACACGGTTTTTTCATTTAGTGCTATTATCAAATTGTCCACTGGGTGGCAGTGTAGCGTGCGTGCTGTGATGTCGAGTAAGCCCGCAGCAGAGGAAGAAAGTTTCCTTTTGTGATGCACAAGCGTGTGTGTATTTATACTATCTGTTCCTCAGGTTAATAAACACTTTATGTTAAACTAATGTGCAGACTTTGAGCCCGAAGATGTCACAGAAAACACGAGTTAATCTGGCGAGAATGTAGCCGCGTGTGTGCAAGGAATCGTCTAAAGTGTGTGGAAAGCTAACTCGCTAATGCTAGCGTGTAGTCTAGTCAGATGTCAAGAGTGAGATAGGAAGGTGGTTTAAACTTCTTGTTTTTATATGGTTGAATGCCATATGAAAACGATTTTAATTCTCACTAACCTTTAATATCTGTCAGTGAATGTAGATAGTTTTTTATTCTCAAAAGGTAAACAATAAATAAACACAAACAGTGCTAGTTAGCATGTGGCTGTTGGTTGTAATTCTTGTAATATATAATAAAACTCCTTTTTATTTATGTCATTCTTAAAGAAGTCGTAAATCTTTTTACCATTTTAACAAAGCATAACAGATATGTCAACATTAGCATGTTTGTTAAATAAAAGACTATGAAAACATTGTGTTTGTTTATTACATTATTTGTTTATTTCAGTCGACACTGAGAAAAGTGCAGCAAATATGATGTAAATTGTTGATAGAATGCTGAAAGGATTGATTAGCAGTGATGATTAAATATATATATATTTTTAATGAACATTTTAGGTCAACTTATGTAAATATTGGAGATTTATTGATATTGTGAATTGTAGAAGAATGATTTATCTTGTGATTCTACCAACAGTTCAACACGTGTGCTGTGTCTATGTCATCCAACAGATCACATGTCTTCTGAGGAGAAACGCTTTTATGTCTGCATCAACCACCTATCCCAGAACATTCTGCTGTACAGCCTGATAAAAAGGAGGAGTCCAAGAAGAAACTGGCCTATCAGAGGCTACTTTCAACTTTAAACCAGTCCAGGGATCATACAGAGTGACAAAGAGAAGAGAAGAACTTCTAAATGAAGGTGATTATAAAAATACTTTTTTGGGCAATATTTAGCCTTAAAACCCCACTGCAATCATCTTTTGACCCACAGTAAATCTTTCTCAGTGGTCTTTTAATGACGATTCTGCTGTTTTTAGAAATGTGTGTTGTTTTCTAAGACATAGTTTCTGCAGCGCAGCAGGACTCAACTTCTTGTCACTCTCTTGTCTCGTACTAGCTTTCAGCCCCCTAGCTCACAACCCCTCTGTCACAACAGAAACGGTGAGCTATATCACAACTATACAGCTGTACAGTTTAGACTCAGATTCCAGCTCAGACAAGGAAAACAAAGACGTACATGGATCTTTATGTCTGCAAGTGGATGTATCAGAATGGAGTGGAGCACTGGCCTGCTGATAGCTTCTACTAACAATTACAAGCTTTTTAAACTGTATTTTTCTGATCTGCTCTTGAGTTATAGCAATTCATATAAAGAATTACTCATAAACATGATTTGAATCTCAGAATTCCTTATAAATGTCCCCCATTATCAGAAAAATAAACAAGAACTTGTTAAAACAAAGTTTCTGGGTCTTTACAGTCATTTTGTTTTTACTGTGTTACAGATGTCAGAGATGAAGCTGATGATAGAAGTGATGATGATGATGAAGAAGAAGACGTGAAAGAGCTGGAAGAACCTGCTAATAAAGAGTAGGAGAATGGAGAACCAAAATGAAGATGAAGAGTTTGCTGATGAGGAGCAGGAGTCAGAGTTTCACCATGAGACCAACATTCTGAACAGAAATGAGCAGGACGAAGCTGGACACTGTGCATGAGGTCAACAGCCAAGGTCAGATGTTGGAAAAAACTTTTGGATTGAGAAATGATAGATTTATTTGACTACAAGAAGTTGTGCAGAAGACAACATCTGGCAGCTAATGGAAAAACTCAAACTACGGTGTGGAATGAGTCATTTTGTTGTAAAATAACATACCTATTCACTTAACTCTTCTTACAGTCTCTGTTCTTCTTTTAAATGAGTTGCCAAGGATGGGAAGACTCCTCTGCACCTTTTTCTGGGAGAACTTTGGCCATGTGTGATCCAAAGGAACACCTGAGGAGATCAGCCTTCTCCAGCTGGAGTGACCCTCATGACCTCCTCCAAGATTGGGTTAGTCACAGCCTGCAGTGCATACTACGTCCACATGCTTAACCACGTCCTGAAGGCCAACTCTCTGTCACAAAATGCCCAACTCAGTGAGCAGAGAAGAAAATCTGCTGCTGAGTTCCAGAAACCAGACAGAAAACCGGGACTGACCCAGTGCAAACCGAGCAGTTCTTGTTTTATCCATGACTGATTGACAGCTAGGGTATTAGTTAAACACCTATTTAGTTAAAAAAAAAGTGCTTTTTACATGTCATGTGACCTCTTTCTGGTTATAATGGACATATATTAAGAAAATGAAGGTTAAAGTAACAATCCTGAGTATTTGTTTTTTCAAATCAGTGGGAATCAGGAGAAGGCAAAAACATGCAGTTTGAAAAAAAAAAGAGCTTATTTCTGACAGAAAATTTTCTGGATGGAACACAAGCTCCCTGCTGCATCCAGGTACATCTATATCCTTGAAAACTTCAGTTCTTATTTTATTTTGTCTAAAAACATCATAATCATAATTAAAAGAGCACTTGCAATGCTTTTAAATCCATCAAAAGATGTTCAGAGTGGGTCTTCAAGGAGGAAAAACTGGAGATTTGTTACACAGATTGAGAGGCTGAATTTCAACACTTGGGCCATAATAACATGTAGAAGAAGTGAGGTGAACTGTGAATTCTTTCAGATGCATAGTACCTCACTAATGTCTTGCTGTGTGGACTCATGTTTGCAGGGGTGTCCACTGTGAGAAACAACGTACAGCTACCTCTACACCTGTGACATCATCATCACATCTCTGCTGAGGCTGCTCGCTGTTCTGGGAGCAGAAGGAGAAAAGAGAGGACTTTGACTCTCTGTCATTCATCGAGCTGCTTGTGGTGGATCATTCAGACATCTTCCTCATGCAGAACTGGGAACACGTCCTGGTAAGAGCACACACGTACTGTTGTGGTGTAAGATAATTGTCAAAAGCAACGTATTTATAAAAATAAAGTCAAATTCATAAATACTAAGTTGTGCACACATTTATATTTTGTGCACATCTTTACAGGAAAATATGAATACAAAATTTAGTTTAAGTTTATCATATCTGTTTTGAATACAACTTTTTGTTTTTGAATATGCTTTCTCTTTGTCTTGAATACAAGTTTCTACTATTAACAAACTGTGAAAAATATTTAAAATAGAACAGACATTCCAAACTGCACAAAAAAAAATCCAATATTCTGTGAATGGTGCACTGCGATACAGTGAGGGATTACTGTATTTTGCATTTGGCCTGGAGTGTGATTTGTAATCCAAATCAAAACACTGTTATTGGCTTTGGTTCATCGTAGTGGCTTTGGATATATTAACGTCACTGACGTCCTGAGTACTGTTTGTATGTTTCTCCAGTTCAAAGAATCGAGTACTTCCAGTTTCAGGGAAGTAAAAAAAAATGTGTTTGAAGTTGGTAATTGTTACATTTTTTCCTTTCTTTTAATCCCAAAAAAAACAATCAAAAAACACTTAAATTTTCATTGTAACTGTTACGGCCCTGGGCCGTTTGGGTCTGTTTCTGCTGCCTGTGCCTTTGCTCTTCCTCTCACACAGGTGCAGCTGTTTCCCAATCAGAGAGGATGGAGATAAAAGGATCTACCTTGGAAGTGCTGGAGAGAGACCCTCCTACGTTGGCTGACCAGATCCGTTGGTTGCAGCTCTGTTCTGCTGTCCTCCCTGTTCTGTTGGGTTTTATGCACATTAAAACATCTTAGTGCTACAAATCGGTCTCGTCTCCCCTTTATTTGTTGCGGTTCAGAGTCAGCCGTAACAGTAACTAAGACTGATATAAGACAAGGTGTAAAAAAAAGTAGGTATTTTCAAATATTGGTATTTAAAATATAATTTAGAAAGATCAAAGTTTACTTTTATTTGTTTCTGTAGTTTAAAGGAAACTTCAAAGTGCCAGGTACACATAATGAGGTTTGAATTCTTTTTTGGGCTCATTTTAAATAGTATTCTTATGTTAGTCTAACATTCTCCTAGCCTGTCATGTTTTTTCACAGGAATGATGGAGAATTGGTTAGACCGACCTGAATTGAGTGTATTTTTATAACCTGTTTGTGTTTTCTAATCAGCAAGTACACCTGCATCTGTTGGATTCTTTCTTAGTCGACTCATCCAGAGTCAGGACGTGGAACCTGAACACTCGGGGCAGACGCTACATGCAGACGCTGGTGTTCAGCTCCATCCAGAACCCACAGATTGATAACACCTCATCAAACGTTGTTCCAACTACAGAGGACAGGTACACTCTGCTGTTCACTTTTTATTGAAAGGAAATAGATTTTATTTTAATTAAGAACTGTTTTTCATTTGTACTGTCATGATGTGTGTTTTGGCCTCAGATGGGATTCAGATGTTTTCTTCCCTGGAGCTTCGATGATCACAATACCTGGTAAATCGTTTACAATCCAAGCTTCTGATATTTAAAGTAGATACTGTGGTTTTTACTGGTTGTGGGGTTTTTATTTTGTAAATAGCTATTTTATTTTTATTGTATACTTCATTTATTTTATTTTTACAGGTTTCTTTCCTTTCCCTTGACGTGCCTAATAAATCCTCAGATCAGTTCGGAGCCAACTCGTTCTGTTTCAGATGAAAGAAGGAGAATGCTTCACAAATGGATGTTCAGTTTTTCTGGAAACATCAAGAATTTCTAGTTTCTTGAAATAATAAAAAAAATTGCTAAAAATTCAGTTTGGTCTTATTGTAGTTAACTTCAAGCATACTACATGGTTAAGTTAGTATACTGAAAATCAGCTGTACTGAATACTGTATAACTTAGCCTAAAGGATGAACATTCTTCAGCTCCTTGTCTTTTCCCTTCTTTATATGCACGTCGTGGATGAAGATCAGAAGTGATGCTGCATTATAATAATTTTCTTGCAAGTCCTTGGATTTAATGGTGCTTTACACTGCTGCTTAAATGCAGTACATTTTAAAACAGTTTAAAGCAATTGGTTCAGAATTGTAGTTTAAAATAATGTAGAATAAGAGGACAGTAAACACTATCTGTTTCAAATGTAATACTTTAAAGTGTTCTGCACTGTAACATATTTTTGTGAAGCCTAAAAAAATTAGAATAAACTATAAATTAATAAATTCATAATAAAGTCAAGTCATATTCAAAGGTTTCCAGCAAAAAAAAAACATTTTTTTCTGAAAAAGTAGGCTTAAAATGTATTGTCCTTTCACCTAGTTGTATTTTTTACATTAAAATAATTTTTTATGCTTTAAAATGTCACAAAATCCTAATTTAAAATCTAGTTTAAAAAACCTGTCTCTGCATCACATGAGGTAGCATCCATTTTGTGAAGCTTACATGGTAGAGGATTTTAAAGGAAAGAATGGTGCAAAATGATTCATATTAAATAATTCCAATTTTCAGAATAAAGCTCACAGATGCTCCTTTTTTTAACAAAGGGGATAGTGATTTAAAGTTTTTAAAGTCCAATGGAAAAAAAATGGTCTGGTTCGCTTTTTTGATTTATTTTTTTACAAAAATGGTTTATCCCACTTTCTATGGGCTGTGGCCGGGCGTGGCTGCCTGTGATTGGCTGAGGTCTCCTCAACCATCTTCTCGTAGCGGTCCTCGTCCCCTTCTTAGCGTTTGCTTCGGAGGGTTCAGACGGTTTTTCCAGACTTCTGTGAGAAACGGTTTTCCTTGGATTTGAATCCAGAAAAGCGACTGCTGTGCTCATCGGAGGATTTCTTCTGCCCGGAGGACACTCGGACCAAACAGGGTTAACTTTTATCTCTGTTTTTCCGTGAGTTTTCTGTACGCCCTTCCCCCCTCTCTGTTTCTGCAGGCGCCATCTTTGACCCGGACTGAACATCTAGACGTCGAGGTAAGTCTGTTGTTTAGCCTAAATGCTCAAGAGTATTTTTGAAAACAATGTTTGTGCTTCGTGATTTTCGTGCTGCTGTGTAAATGAGTGTATTATTTGTGGAATTGATGGTGATTTTCGTCGGAGTCGCTTTTGTGGTGGATTACCGTAACATCAAAGGACTGTGCCGTCTTGTGAAGCTAGCAAGACGGCTAGCTTGCTAGCTAGCTTTAGCCGTAAGGTTCACTGAGGAATCTGCTTAAAAGTCCAGCTTCGTTCTTACAAGTTTTTTCCCGCGGGCTGTACACTGTATAATGGCTATAATGATTTAGGCTTGGTGTGTTTGATGAACGTTTATTTGAAATGGGTTAGCTGAGAGGTGCTTCGTGGCTATCGGTCGAGGGGGGAGCTGGATTCAGATCTCACTGGCTGTAGTTTGAACTCGAGTGGAGTCTAGTGGGCAGCTTGTTAACTTTTGTTGTTATGTCACGTTTTTCTTTCATTGTTCAGCGCTCGTTGTTCTTTTTCTATCTCTTAATCAATATTTAAAAATACTGAGCTGAAATCTGAGATCCGAGCAGCTATGACCCAGAAAGAAACTGTGTTTGTGTGGATTCTTATTATTATGAAGCTGGATGTTGGATTGTGAGGTGTAATTAGGTTGATAATAGTAGCAAAGTTGGCTATTTTCGAATGTAAAATGTATGATTACTAGTTGTTTATGAACAAAATGGCTGCATGGTGGTGAATTCTAACAAAAAGCAAAAAATAGTAGTGTTTGCATTTTCTCTTTGTACATGTATGGCTTTTCTCCAGATGCCCACTGTCCAAAATCATATTTCATGGGTCAACCAGTATCTGTAAGTTGTCCCTAGATGTGAGTTTTTGAGACTTCTAAGAGTTAGTTTGGCAACCTGCTGAGTGTGTGCTGCTGCTATGTGAGGGTTTTTATGTGTTGAGTGGATTTATGTTAATGTTTTTATGTGGTGTATGTATTGATTTATCTGAGGGCTTCTATATTTTTGTAAGCTATTATTTAACTTAAAGTGTTTGCTATATTTGAAAGTAGAAAAAAAAAATGCTAGAAAAGCCAAATCAAACAGATCATTGTGGCTTTATTGCACTACTATATACATTTTATATACATTTAAATGCGATTCAACTCTGCGATTTCCCTCTAAACACCAAGTAGAAGTAGAATGGATTGTCTGCATTAGCTTACTTTTAATATAAATATAGCCAATAGATTAAACCTATTGCCATTATTTTTAGCCAGATAGCCAGCTCTGGGTTTACAGGACTACTTACACAATTCTATAAGCGACCAAGGTCATTTTTTAGGATTCCTGCCTCTAAGTTCAGCTCTGTAATGTATATTTATGTTGTATTTCTCTAGAATGTTGAGACTATAGCATGAGAGATGGAATATCTTGTGAGTTATTCAAAGTTATGTTCCGTCACCACCCTGCTGTATTGTTGTGTTTAAAAACTTGTTTTTTGACCCAGTCTAATCAGCCCCGCCCTGCTTCTTTTGTGAGTACTTGGACGTCATCAGCATGCCTGAGACAATAGAGGCTTTATGATGCACCTGTCTGAATATTATTTTATACTAAATGGTTTTTTTCTCTGGTTTTTTTTTTCTTTCTTTTTTTTGTGTTTGTGTGTGTGTGTGTTTATGATCTGTTTGCAGATGGCGAGGGGCAAGGCGCACCGGAGGAACCGAGCCAGGAACTTCCGCCCCATGGACCGGTCCCCCAACGGCCATCCAAGCCCGAGTGCTCCGAGCTCCCGTAAGTGACCAGCACTTTTTATTCTGCTCCCAAATCTTTTCTGAGATGAGGCATGTATTTGTGATCTAAATCGCGCCGTGTTTGCTGCTTTTGTGCTTCCCAGGCTCCGGCACTGGGAGTAGGCATCCCGTACGGAGATGGCCCATCTCTGCTGCCACCGGTCGGAGCCATAAATGCCTTGTTCCACCGGAGTCTCACGGGGAGAAGGTAAACAATCAGTGAAATACGGTTACGTAGTGTACTCACGATTGTGGACATTTAAGTTATTGCAATAACAACAACTGTGTGTTGTTTCAGTTCGTCCTGGTGGTGGAGACTCCCACCTTCGGCCCTGGTGGACGGGATCGTCCGGATGCCGGCGGGTGGGGCGTGACCTTCGGGTTCATGTCCACACCTGGCGCCAGTGCAGCCGAGCTGTACACCGAGGTCAGTCACGCAAAGATTGCTCGTACCCCCGATCTTGTGTGTCTTCTCGCCCCCAGCAACAACCTGACGGCGAGCCGGACCCTTCCTGAGGCGGCCCAGGACTTCCGGCGGCTCCTGACCCTGCTCCAGTCCAAGTGGTCCAAGGTAAGTCTGTTTTTAACACTGCATGATAAAGAGACACATCTGAAGGAGAGGCTGCACCACAAAGTGTGAGCACTCCAGCCAACTCTGGTTTGTTTGTGGGACTGTTTTCCCAGCTCTTCGTCCTGGACTTCCCGCCGCGCCTGACTGTGCCCGTGGACCTGCAGACCTTCCTTCGCCAGGACTTCCACCGGGTGGCGGCACAGATGGGTATAGTACTAATTTCTTTTGTGTTTGTTATCTAGAATTATTTCCTGCTGGAACATTTCACTAACATACTCCTCTACAGGCATTAAGTACCTTTCTGTTGCTGAGCACTTCAGCTTGGACCGCTTGGCCTTGTGGCCCGTGACGGGGTAAGTTGACAGCGCTGATTGTATTTTACGCTGAAAGACTTTCTCAGCACAAAAAGTCTCAAAGCTATTTTTTTTTTTTTTTTTTTTTAAATGTGCCCCAGGTCCACCTGAGTGATGATGGAGGGATGGTCGTGCTGGCTTCCCTGCTCTGGGAGTACTCCTCCCAGCAGCTGGTGGAGCCGGTCGTCCAGGCGCCTCTTCCTGCGTCGCCCCGGCCTGTCGTCCGGCAGGTCACTCCTAAGGTGGTTGTGAGGGGCACTCTGTGTCACCTCGTCCAACCAACCCTTTTGAGTGGACTTGCAAGGTTAGTAACCCCAAGGTATGCATCAGCTCATTTCATACAAATGATACAAATCCTTTTGTCTGTTTTAACCTCTCAATGTGTTCAAGGGGAGCGGTAAACGCAGTTTCCTGAAGCCCAGACCAGAAGCAGAATGCGCCGGTCAGGTCGGTGGTCCAACGGAGAGTCTGGTAAAAATGTCTAACAAATTTTCTCTCCTTTTTCTCTACAGAAAGCCAGTCCTTCGGGTGCTGACCACTCTCCTCTGGCATCGTGGCGCGGGCGGGGATTGGAGCAGGTCAGTCATTGGAAAAAGAAGACTTGAGAGGTCATGTTTGTGCTCTGTCCATGTGATTACAATTTTTGTTCGTTTTTCTCCACAGCCTGCTCCTCTCCCGGCGTCGCCCGTGCGCTTCAGCCCTGCCATTCTGGCTTTGTTGGATAAGTTTTATCCTTCAGATCTGGACTGTGCAGGAGCTGAAAGGCCTGTTCCCGCTGGGAACAAGGTAACTGTTGCTTCTTGATACAGTTGAGCATATTTTTTCTGTTTTTTTTAACTGCCTCTAAATCAGTTTTTTTTCTGTATCTGTGGTTGTTTCTCAGACGTCTCGTGCCAGGCGTCGCCAGAGGGCTGTGGCTGCATCCCAGAGGGCTGCCCCCAGGCCGCAGGTAAGAAGATCACACATTGAAGGTGTGGAGGCAAAAACTGGTGTTCCACAACAGATACTTTTTTTATTTTAATTGATGCATTTGATAATACGCGATTATGTGTTGTTCTGTTTTTCTCTAAGACGGAGGGTCCCGAGCACGTGGAGGTGAAACCCCAGCCGTCACCTGCCAGGCGTGCCAGGAGGGAGAGGGTTCCTGCCCAGGTATGCTGACTTTGTAGTTTTACTCTGTTAAAATGCTACAGCATGTAGTTTATTGTAAAGAGTGTAATATTAAATACATATCATGTTTCTGTCCAGGGCCTGTGGGGGTGACACCGAGGTCACCTACCAAGGACGTGGGGATGGACCGGCCCGTGGACCAGGTGAGAGGAGGGGCACCCAATATTGTCTGTAGGACTGATTTTAAGTTTAACATGTTATGTTTATCTTCCTACTTAACCTTTTGTTGTGTGCTCCTTTAGTAAGAGACATGATTCGTGGGGAAGTATGATCAAAAGCTAAAATTCTTTTAATGAGCATTTATGATATTGAGTTTAAGTGTATTTATTGTTTAGGCTATGTTATAGAGGGAAATGTACATTTATTTATCAATGACATGTTTTTTTTTCTCTTCCTTTCCTAAAGGACCAGCAGCAGCGTGGACGGCCTGCTACTCCAGGTAAGAAGATCAGCAAAGGTAAGAGCTGTTCTCCTTCCTGTATTTGCTGTCAGCTTCAGCCACACACGGACCCCATCATTACGTTTGGCTTGGATGTTGACTGTGAGACGGTCCCTGCTCCGGACAGTTCGAGTTTTGTGGTTCTGCCAGACTCCAGTTCATCAGACTCTGAGGACGTCATCACATTTGGCTCCTCGGATGCTGAGCTGGACACGTCTGAAGTTCAGGTTCCTGTTGCTGCTGTTGGTACGTTAAAGTTCAACAGCATCACAGGATCGTTTCATCAGGGCAGTGAGCTGTGGGAAGAACGCTGGGCGGCAATGCATGGCCATCTCTTTGGTTGCTGCTGCGAAACACACTGTTAAAAGTGTGTTTCTGTGGGACAGCAGTGATTTGGATTCTGTGCTGCTTGCTGGAGATCAGGTTTACTCTGACCTGCTGAGACAGAATAAGATCACTGACTCAGCAGGTTTTCTGAGAGTGACTGATCTGCCAAATCAAGCAGTGGTTGAGGGGGTGGAGTTATCGTTTGTGTTTGGGGAAGTTGTTAGCGGTGATGTTGACGTTAATTCGGGGGAGTTAATTGATGAGGGTGTGTTAGTTCCCCTGAAGGAAGGTTTAGTTCGGATGACGGCACAGTACAACACATGTCTGCTGACACTGTGTGAGAATACGTGTGCCGTCATTGCTGAGAATGGACGCTGGGCTGTAACAGACTCCCATTCTCGTGATGCTGACGGGATGAGGGCTCCTGATGGAACGAGCATTGTTCAGTTTTTTAATTCTGTCGATGATGTTCACGACTACCTGCAGAGGTTAGTCAAAGGAATTCAGTTAACTGCGTTTGAAATTGTTGGTGTTGCTGTTTTTTCTGCTTCTGATCAGTTTAATCCTTTCTTAGGAAGCCCTGCAGAAAGTAGCTCCCGCAAACTCTGTAACGATGACCTCCTCTCTAACTCTTTGATGGACATTACACTGGAATCCAAAACAACAGCAACAAAACGAAAATTAGGCATTAAAAATAATCTCGCAGACCCATCATTTGAAGAAGGCGTTAAAAAATCAAAATTAGATGATGTTGCTGTGAAGGAACTGGATGTAATTTTTACTGGAGAGCCTGAGCAGGAAACATTTTACTTTAATCCTTTAAATCGTGATGTTTGCCAGGCTCTGTGCTCAATCTTAGGGATTGAGTTTCAAAAGTTTAATGCCCCAGTTTCTTCTCCAATTGGTTTATTAGGGCCACCCTGCACCAACGAAAGTATAGTGGGAGATGGGAACTGTTACTTTCGGGCCATCTCTCAGGCTGTGAGCGGATCTCAAAACGTCACAGAAAAATTCGGTTAGCAGTTGTTAAACATATGGAAAATAACCCTGATCAATATAGCTGGGTAATTGGACGGAGTTCTCCTCTGTGGCTGATTACATCAACAAATCTAGAATGCGTTTCGTTAGTGTTTGGGCGACAGATATAGAAATTCAAGCTACAGCTGATTTATTGGGAGTAAATATTTTTGTCTTGTTTGATGGCAGGTGGCTTAGGCATGAAAGCAACGGTAGGAAATTATCAGAAAATGGGATCTATATCCAAAATTGTGGGGGCGTGCATTTCGAAAATGTTGTCTGCGTCAAAGTTCCACATCAGGGCCTCTGTGTTGGCTGTTGTGTGTCTGCCAGCATTAATTCAAAAACCTACTACATGCGTTCACATGGAAAAAAATGACATTAGCTCTAAAAACATGAACAGTAATTTAATAATTGACATTAAAAGCAAATGTATAAAAAATAATTCCAAATACTTTCTATTTCAAAAAAGGCAACAAATGGCAACTAAGTATAAACGGAAAATTTACCGAGAAAATAAGAACTGACAAGTCAATTATAGTATCTATGAAAAATATTTGAAAATTCAAGATACAGACATAAAGTTAATGCAATAAATTCGAGACGTCTAACTAAAAAAATACATGGAAAATGTGGATTATAGAGAAATGTTAAAGTCAAAAGCAAAAAATAAAATATGCAGATCCCATACATCGGACCATGATGAAAGCTCTGAGCGTACACAAATATAAATCGGATGCCGCACACAGAGTTAAAATTAACTGCGAGTAAAAAGAAATATAGGGAAAGTCCTGCGTTCAGAAAAAGTGTTATAAATCATGTCAAATTGAAGAGGCAGTTGTCAAAGAAGAAGGCAGAGAGTTTTGAGGAAGTCATGAAGGACTTCCTAAGAAAGGTGGAAGATGGTCCAGAGTTTGTTTGCTCCGTGTGCAACAGACTTCTGTTCCGTCATCAGGTTCTGCTGTGTCTCAGAGAGACTTACAGTAAAACTGCACAGATGGCAGAGGTTGCAGATCGGTGCATTAGTGAAGACTACCTGCACTGCTGCAACAGGACTGTGAGAGTCCGTGTTTTTTATTGGGGACAGCACGGAGCGCTCTGTGGATTTGCCACAGCTGCGACTCCAAGTTAAAGAGAGGTCAGACCCCGCCTGAGTGGGTCGGTAATAAGTTGAAGGTTCATCCTGTCCCACCAGAATTGGCCGTGTTTAAATAGTTTAGAGCAGCATCTGATTGCACTGCACATACCATTCATGAAGATGCTCGCTTTACCTAAAGGTGGACAAAATGGAATTCATGGTCCAATCACGTGTGTACCTGCCAACTTAGTGCAAACAACTAATGTGCTGCCTCGGTCTGACATGGAAGGATCTTTATTGCGTGTTAAATTAAAACGTAAATTGACTTACAAGGGTCATTATGAGTATCAGTTTGGATACCATGCACATTAGGCGGGCCTTGCAGTATTTGAAACAAAATAATCAATACTATAAAGACATAGAGTTTAATGAATCTTGGCTCAATGACTTTTGTAAGGAAGAATTAGAAAACAAGAATCAAAATGAAGTAGAAAACAAGGCGGACAAAAAAGAACAAAAAGAGGAAGTGGCCGATGATGGAGAAGATGAGCTTCTCCATGACAGACAGACTCATTGCATGTTCCAGGATTCTGCTCTGTTTCCAGTGGACATCGGCCAAGAAGTCCTAGATCAGTATTTTGAGGACATTTTGAATTTGGCCCCGGCAGAAGGTAATAATCCGGTCCGACTATTATCTGATCGGGAAAATGAGGCTAAATGCTTCCCTGTAATTTTTCCCGACGGTAAAAACGTTTTCCATGAAATTAGGAAGCATAAATTGTCTCTTTCGCGGTATTTTAACAACAGGATCCTCCATGCTGACGGTAGGTTTGCACAGAACGTTGAATACATCTTCTTTGCACAGTACATGTCGGAGGTGGAGAAGGTTGTGTGTAGTGTGTCTGTGGCTCTTCGTAAAGAGAAGACCGGGAGTGCATCTGAAAGCGTAAGTGCCGATGCACGTTCCGAGAAGTCTCTGAAGAAGCTGTTAGAGGTGGACCAGGGGTATTGTTTCCTCCGGCCTATTCGAGGCACTCCGGCATTTTGGCAGGCCACACAAAAGGATTTGTTAGCATGTGTTCGTCAGCTGGGGGTACCCGTTTGGTTTTGTTCATTTTCTTCTGCCGATATGAGATGGAAAAATCTCCTCGACACTGTGTTAAGACAGGAGGGGAGAACCCAAACAGCTGACCAGTTGGATTGGACGGACCGTTGTGATTTGTTGCGGCGGAACAGCGTGACGGCAGCACGCATGTTTGACTTCCGCTGGCACTGTTTCCTCAGGGAGGTTCTGCTGTCTCCCGCCAATCCAATAGGAAAAATTATCGATTACTTTTATAGGATTGAGTTCCAGCAGCGGGGGTCCCCTCATGTTCATGCTTTGTTCTGGTTGGAGGAGGCCCCACGAATAGGGAAGGCGACGGTTGAGGAGGTTGCTGCTTTTATTGATAAGTATGTGACCTGCGAGATTCCTTTGGATGATGAGGTGCTGGCAGAGATTGTACTGTCTGTCCAGCAACACTCCAGGAGCCACACAAAATCATGTAAAAAGGGGGGGAAAACATGTCGCTTCAACTTTCCCAGAACAGCATCCGGCCGAACATTTGTTATTGACGAAGAAAAGAAGCTGAAATGTCCCAAATGTTCGGACCCGAATCAGATTGGCGAGGTGGGTGAGAAAGTGAAAGATGAGTGTATCTGCTGGCAGATCGTGATTAGGAAGCGAGAAGCCGAGATGGCAGCAGAAGCATTGATCGACATCACAAAGGAAATCTTCGACGAGAAATCCAAATTTGACACCCTGGAACAGATCTTTCAACATTTCCAAATTGACCAGGATATGTATGAAAGTCTGTTCAGGGCCTGTAATAGGAAAAGAAAAGTCGTCCTAAAAAGAGATAAAAATGAAATCTGGATCAACCCGTACAACAAGTCCCTGTTAAAGTGTTGGAATGCAAACATGGACATTCAATACATCGTGGACGCTTACGCCTGCGTCGTGTACATAATCTCGTACATTTCAAAAGAAGAGCGCGAAATGGGTCTGTTGTTAAGGAACGCCCAAAAAGAAGCGGAAAAGGGAAACGCCAGTGCAAAAGAGTCACTGAAGAAATTAGGCACCGTGTATTTACATAATCGGGACGTTTCAGCTCAAGAAGCCGTTTACAGATTGGCCAACATGCACCTAAAAGAATCTAGTCGAAAAGTAGTATTCATTCCAACCGGGGACAAAATCGTTAGAATGAGCAAACCACTGGCTGTTCTGCAGGAGCAGGGTGAGTCAGGAACCCAGTGGATGCTCAACATCGTCGATAGGTACAAAAACAGGCCAATCAACCAGGAATTTGATGACATGTGTATTGCTAGTTTTGCGTCTGAATATCGATTGTTGTCAAAAAATGAAAAGTGTAAAAATGCGATCGAACTCCGCAATAATTCCGGCTTGATTGTAAAGCGCACTCGTACCCGACCAGCAGTCGTCCGTTATGCGCGTTTTTCCGAAATTAAAAATCCAGAGCGGTTTCATTTGAGCATTCTTCAATTATTCCTCCCGTATCGCACGGACGACGACCTGAAACCGCAGGATTTCAAATTCTATCAAGATTTTTATGAAAAGGGTACGGTGCGTCTTAGAAGCGGAGAATACACTGTTGAAAGTGTTGTAGATAGGAACCGGGAGAAGTTCGAGCTTGAAGCCGAAGCGTTAGAGCTGGCCCAGGCCGAACTTACGGATGCAGAGATTCTGGAAGCTGCATGGGACACGTTGGCCCCCGGAGCACAATTAGAGCAGAGAGAGTGTGCTCAGGAGCTGCAGGAGAGACAGTCGGAGCATAGAGAGGTGGGGGAAGATCAGGATCCAGATATTCCAGATCTGGATGCTCTCCGTGCTGAACCTGCTCACCTGGAAAGGAGTCCAGGTCTTAGTAGGGAGGAGGGGCTGTCGCTGATTAGTTCTTTGAATGAGCTGCAGCTCTCCACCTTTTTTTATGTCAGAGAGTGGTGTCTGCAGAAAGTGGCTGGTCAGAACCCAGATCCTCTGCACGATGTTCGTTACAGGCGGTTGCAGGGACTGGAAAAAGCCACTTGATCAGAGCAATCCAGTACGAGGCCACAAGGTTGCTGTCACCTCTGTGTCTCCAACCGGACTCCATCTCAGTTCTGCTCACCGCCCCCACTGGGATCGCTGCCTATAGTCTGAAGGCAGCGACAATTCATACAACATTTGGAATCGGTAAAGATATTCGTCTGCCGTACTGTCCTCTTGGGTGAGGACAAAGTTAATTCTATGCGCGTTAAATATCACGATTTACAAATTTTGATTATTGATGAAATTTCCATGGTGACCACAGACTTTTGACCTACATCCACGGCAGACTGCGACAAATAAACAGACAGGCGACTTTTCGCCTTTTGGAAAAGTTTCAATCATTGCTGTCGGAGATTTCTATCAGGTTGCCTCCCGTTAAAGGGAAACCACTTTATGCGGAAAACATCAGATGTAAATTTGTGGTCCACGTTCTTCAAAGTGGTAGGAACTGAAAGAGATCGTCCGGCAGAAAGACCAAGCATTTGCACAGATGTTAAATAGAATTAGGACGCGTTCCAAAGAAGCCAAATTGTTAGCTGGTGATGTGCAAATGCTGAAGCAGCGTGAAACGGGCGAGGGCAGCACGGCTTTACACATTTTCCCCACAAATGCCCAAGTTTTTGCACACAACTTGGAGCAGTTAAAATGTATATGTGAAGATTATTTTGAGATTAGCGCAGAGGATTTCATTCCAAGTAAAGAAACAGGGAAACTGGAACTGATGAGTGGGCATCATAAAAAAGTCAAGAACAGCTGTTTGGAAGAGAAGCTGCTCTTGGGCGTGAACGCTCGTGTGATGTTGTGCAAAAATTTAGACATCACCGATGGATTGGTAAATGGGGCATGCGGCATAGTCACCCACATTGAATTGCATAAAGATAGGGGTTTTCCAAAATGCATTTATGTTAAATTTGATGATGGGGAAATTGGAAAAATATCTCGGAGAACATGTGCCAAAGCCGACTTGCCTGGATCCACTGCTATAGAGCCCGAGGAAGAGCGGGTAAATAACAAAGGGGGGGTGAGGCGACAGTTCCCACTCAAACTGGCATGGGCGTGTACCGTCCACAAAGTTCAGGGCCTGACTGTTGATGAGGCGGTAGTTTCGTTTAAAAAGATCTTTTCCGCCGGTCAGGTTTACGTTGCTGTTAGCAGAGTTCGGACGGTTCAGGGATTAATTATTCGGGATTTTAAAGAAAAGGCGATTTATTGCAATAAACACGCGAAGGCTGCTCTGGAGAAGATGCCCCCCCTCCTGACTGATGAAAGAAGATGTGATCCATCTTCTTTCAATGTTTTCCTGCTGAATGTTCAAGGACTAACCAGACATGTCTCTTATCTGGCCCACTGCACACAGCAGCTGCAGCTTAACTGCATTGCTGTGACAGAGACATGGCTGACCCCTAATTCGGACTTGCACGCTGTCCAAATTGACGGCTATAGTTTCCACAGCCGTCCACGAGCTCTATCTTACAGTGGTACCAACCCAGCATTGGTTGGGCTGAGGGGTCAGCAACATGGTGGTGTTGGTATCTACTGTGTGAACGGAGGAGACTATGAAATTTTGGAGAAGCCAGACCTTAATTTGGAGTGTGTCATTTACAGGAGTCTGGCTCTAGATTTGGCCATAGCAGTAGTTTATCGCCCCCCCTCCTACCCTGTAGTGCTGTTTAGATCCCACCTACAGGATTTTGTGATTTGGCTTGAGACTAAAAGTACAACAATTGTGGTGATGGGAGATTTTAATGACGACATCCTGAAGTCCTCTTCAATTTGTAACTTAATGACACACAGAGGTTTCATTCAGCATGTCACTTCTCCCACAACAGAGAGGGGGGAAACGATTATAGATCATGTTTATGTTAAAACAGACAAATTTAGTGTAAAGGCTGTGGTCAGTCAAATTTACTTCAGTGACCACGAGGGGATCCTTTGTTCATTCAGTGCAGCATGAGGGGTGAAGTTCTCTGCTGGAGACAGCCTGGTGTTTATTGCAACTGTTTTTCTCCCCTGATGAGGCAAGGGACGGTTGTCGTCTGAGTAGTGCAGGGATGGTTGTGATCCGAGTACGGTTATATCGAGCGTGTTTAAACTGTGTGACATATCGGCGTTTCTTCTTGTTTTTTTCGTTCATCTGTGTTACACTAGGGTTTTTGGTTGGGTAAGATGCAATTTGTCTGAGAGGAGATTGCAATCTTGATGTCGTATGATGAGGGTCCAAGTGTGATTTTTCTTTTTTTTTTTCTTCTCATAATTAGGTTTTTGAGTTTTTCCCTTGCATGCGTTCATTTTAAAATGTCATCTTATAAAAAAAAAAAAAAAAAATCATCTTGCCTTGTAAATGTTCATGTGTTATGAAATGTTTGGCTTCTTTTACTGTATTTCAACAAGCATGTGACACAAAAGCTACAATTTGTAATGTGTGGTTCTTTTTTTACTGTAAAAAATTAGTCCAAATAGATTTGACAATGTGAAGTTGCATGCTGGTTGGAGTACGGGTTTTGCTTTGCCTTCCATGTTCAGTCAAAAAAGCAAAAGACACTGGTAGTTGGTACTCTGGCTTCAGCTAGATGGGGTTCAACTCCCTGCGGTGTCTTTGAAAATTATTTGACTTTGACATGAAATATCAAAGTAAATTGTTTTTCCAAAAAAGATGAGAATATTTAATTTTTTTTAGACTCAATGTTGCTTAGCAGACTTTTCTCGGAATTGAATATAACAAAAGTAAATATATCCAATCTAAAATGTATAATTTTTTCTGTTGGTTTTATCTCCATAGCAACCATTTTATGTTTGGTTCGTCTGAGATCACCGAACAGTTCGATGTCAACATCATATGGATCGGCAAAAGTAATTTTTGGATTTCCTTAGCAACGGAGGTTATTTGCTAACCACGCCCACATTCCTTATATGGTCATCTTCTATGTTATTATGCCTTTTACAGCTTAAGCCTGGGTTCAACATATTAAAGTCTCATAGCAATGCATTGAAATATGAGCATGTATGAAACACTTTTTCTTAAAATGGTGGCTTTTCTGTTGGTTTTGTCTCCATAGCAACCATTTTATGTTTGGTTCGTCTGAGATCACCGAACAGTTTGACGTCAACATCATAAGGATCGGCAAAAGTAATTTTTGGATTTCCTTAGCAACGGAGGTTATTTGCTAACTACGCCCACATTCCTTATATGGTCATTTTCTATGTTATTATGCCTTTTACAGCTTAAGCCTGGGTTCAACATATTAAAGTCTCATAGCAATGCATTGAAATATGAGCGTGTATGAAACACTTTTTCTTAAAATGGTGGCTTTTCTGTATGTTTTGTCTCCATAGCAACCATTTTATGTTTGGTTCGTCTGAGGTCACCGAACAGTTTGACGTCAACATCATAAGGATCAGCAAATGTAATTTATGGATTTCCTTAGCAATGGAGGTTATTTGCTAACCACGCCCACATTCCTTATATGGTCATCTTCTATGTTATTATGCCTTTTACAGCTTAAGCCTGGGTTCAAAATATTAAAATCTCATAGCAATGCATTGAAATACGAGTGTGTATTAAACAGATTTTCTTAAAATGACGGCTTTTCTGTTGGTTTTATCTCCATAGCAACCATTTTATGTTTTGTTCGTCTGAGGTCACCGAGCAGTTTGACGTCAAGATCATAAGGATCGGAAAAAGTACACTTTGGATTACCTTAGCAACGGGGGGTTATTCACTAACCACGCCCACATTCCTTATTTGGTCATATTCTATGTTATTTTGCCTGTTACAGCTTAAGGCAGGGATCAACATATTAAAGTCCCATAGGAATGCATTGAAGTATGAGCGTGTGTTAAGACTACGCACGCACGCGCCTCCGCACGGGCCGCAGCCGCCCTTGACAGTGACCTTTGACCCCAAACTCACTTGCTTAGCACTCACTGTAGAACCCTAAGTCCCTCCCTATGCTTTCTGTATAGCTGGTCTGACATGAATGTGAGAAATGATTAAAAAAGCACTTTTTTCAAAATGCGGCTTTTCTGTTGGTTTTATCTCCATAGCAACCATTTTATGTTTTGTTCGTCTGAGGTCACCGAGCAGTTTCACGTCAAGATCATAAGGATCGGAAAAAGTACACTTTGGATTACCTTAGCAACGGGGGTTATTCACTAACCACGCC
This sequence comes from Oryzias javanicus, assembly GCA_003999625.1. NCBI lineage: Eukaryota > Metazoa > Chordata > Actinopteri > Beloniformes > Adrianichthyidae > Oryzias > Oryzias javanicus. The sequence goes on from CM012451.1 coordinate 14,725,088, forward strand.
CACATTCCTTATTTGGTCATATTCTATGTTATTTTGCCTGTTACAGCTTAAGGCAGGGATCAACATATTAAAGTCCCATAGGAATGCATTGAAGTATGAGCGTTGTTAAGACTACGCACGCACGCGCCTCCGCACGGCCGCAGCCGCCCTTGACAGTGACCTTTGACCCCAAACTCACTTGCTTAGCACTCACTGTAGAACCCTAAGTCCCTCCCTATGCTTTCTGTATAGCTGGTCTGAGATGAATGTGAGAAATTGATAAAAAAGCACTTTTTTCAAAATGGCGGCTTTTCTGTTGGTTTTATCTCCATAGCAACCATTTTATGTTTTGTTCGTCTGAGGTCACCGAGCAGTTTGACGTCAAGATCATAAGGATCGGAAAAAGTACACTTTGGATTACCTTAGCAACGGGGTTATTCACTAACCACGCCCACATTCCTTATTTGGTCATATTCTATGTTATTTTGCCTGTTACAGCTTAAGGCAGGGATCAACATATTAAAGTCCCATAGGAATGCATTGAAGTATGAGCGTGTGTTAAGACTACGCACGCACGCGCCTTCCACACGGGCCGCAGCCGCCCCTTGACAGTGACCTTTGACCCCAAACTCACTTGCTTAGCACTCACTGTAGAACCCTAAGTCCCTCCCTATGCTTTCTGTATAGCTGGTCTGAGATGAATGTGAGAAATTGATTAAAAAAGCACTTTTTTCAAAATGGCGGCTTTTCTGTTGGTTTTATCTCCATAGCAACCATTTTATGTTTTGTTCGTCTGAGGTCACCGAGCAGTTTCACGTCAAGATCATAAGGATCGGAAAAAGTACACTTTGGATTACCTTAGCAACGGGGGGTTATTCACTAACCACGCCCACATTCCTTATTTGGTCATATTCTATGTTATTTTGCCTGTTACAGCTTAAGGCAGGGATCAACATATTAAAGTCCCATAGGAATGCATTGAAGTATGAGCGTGTGTTAAGACTACGCACGCACGCGCCTCCGCATGGGCCGCAGCCGCCCTTGACAGTGACCTTTGACCCCAAACTCACTTGCTTAGCACTCACTGTAGAACCCTAAGTCCCTCCCTATGCTTTCTGTATAGCTGGTCTGAGATGAATGTGAGAAATTGATTAAAAAAGCACTTTTTTCAAAATGGCGGCTTTTCTGTTGGTTTTATCTCCATAGCAACCATTTTATGTTTTGTTCGTCTGAGGTCACCGAGCAGTTTTACGTCAAGATCATAAGGATCGGAAAAAGTACACTTTGGATTACCTTAGCAACGGGGGGTTATTCACTAACCACGCCCACATTCCTTATTTGGTCATATTCTATGTTATTTTGCCTGTTACAGCTTAAGTCTGGGGTCAACATATTAAAGTCCCATAGGAATGCATTGCAATACGAGCGTGTGTTAAGACTACGCCACTTTTGGAAGCTCGCCACGCGGGCGCCGTTCGAGATACAAAAGTTCTAAAGGCATCTTTCTCTTCCTTGTTCCTTCCCGATGATACCCAAAAAGTTTGGAAATGATCGGAGAAAAAAACCCCTGGGCTGAATTTTTAAAATAGCTTATAGTGAAATTGCTTTTTTTTTAATTCAAGATGGCGGACACTTCCCAAGGTCAAAGGTCAATGAAATTTTAGGGGTCATTGTAGACCAATGCTAGCAACTTGTGTGTAAATTTTCATTCAAATCGTGCAAATAAAAGGTTAATTTTTATGAACGTAAAAATCGCCAAAAATCAGATTTTGAAACAATATGGCCGCCAAACCATAGGTTGTGTGGCCATCCCATAATAATTTCAAAACTTCCTTTGGATATCCCCGACACAGATATATTACTTTCGTTTGTAGATTCCAAGATTTTTTTTCGCAAAAAAAATGATTTTAGCTGAGTCAGCACTTTTTTTTGCGACGGTTTTTTGCCTACCAGAGGCGCACTGTACGCATTACAGTTTCGTATGTTATGTCATTTCGTTCAGCTCGAGCCTCCGAACGCGTGAATACCACTTTTACACAATTTGGATAAAACATGTCCAACCTACATAAAACGGCGTCGGTTGCAAACTCGCCACGCGCACGCCATTCATATTCTACAACTTCTAATTGCAACATTTTTCCCCCAGTAGGTTCCCATTAATGCACAACTAAGTTACATAATAGTTGATAAAACCCCCTAGGAGGTATTTCTTTTCGTAGCTGTGAGTAAAAGTGCTTTTTTTGAATGTTTCAGGATATCGGCCTTTTCCAAAGGTCAAAGGTCAATGAAACTTTTTGGGTGTTTGTAGACTCCGACTTTGGACATGCTTGTCAACTTTCGTCAAAATCGGACAAACCAAAGTGTCGTTTTCCCATATTGATGAAAACCGTGAAAATCGCCATTTCTCAGTTTTAGGCGCCAGATTGGCACCAAGGCGTGGGTCGTGTGGCCATCCCATAATAATTTCAAATGTTCTTGGGCTTATCCCCGACACGGGTCATTGGCTTTTTTTTGCGTATTTCGAAATATTTTTTTTTGGCCCCATAAACGTTTTTTGGCCCATTCATTTTTTTCACGGAAACGCTCGCCGTGATGTCATCGTTTTGGGCGGGGTAACGCGCACTATGCCAAAAATTCATTTTCAATTTTCCCTACGTGTGGTGCGATTTTGAGGTACTTTTCGTTCATGTGGCGGGGGTGTAATTTTGGCTCAAAGTGCCAGATAGATAAAATAATAATAAACATTGCAAAAACAATATAGAAGAACTTTTTCGTGTGTGTGTGTGTGTGTGTGTGTGTGTAGTTTTGGTCCTGCTATACACTGGTCGGGTCCGTTTGGGCTTAGGCCGGTTCTTTGAGGCCTTTTTGGGGCTTTTTACGTTTTTTGACTCTAAGCAAAAACAATATGGTCCTTGCAGTCAGTAGACTGCTGCTGCGGGCCATAATTAAAGCCGCAAGCGGCGTTGGATGGCCCGCAGTCGCTATTCGCCCTCTCCCTCGCCGCCCTCTCCCTCGTTACCCGCCCTCTCCCTCGCTGCACCCACCGCCGCCAGAGCAACGCCGCACGCACGCCGCCGCCGCACGCACGCGCCGCCGCACGCACGCGCCGCCGCACGCATGCCCGCCGCACGCACGCGCCGCCGCACGCACGCGCCGCCGCACGCACGCGCCGCCGCACGCACACACGCGCCTCCGCACGGGCCGCAGCCGCCCTTGGTGGTGACCTTTGACCCCGAACTCACTTGCTTAGCACTCACTGTGGAACCCTAAGTCCCTCCCTATGCTTTCTGTACAGCTGGTCTGAGATGAATGTGAGAAATTGATTAAAAAAGCACTTTTTTTCAAAATGGCGGCTTTTCTGTTGGTTTTATCTCCATAGCAACCATTTTATGTTTTGTTCGTCTGAGGTCACCAAGCAGTTTGATGTCAAGATCATAAGGATCGGAAAAAGTACACTTTGGATTACCTTAGCAACGGGGGGTTATTCGCTAACCACGCCCACATTCCTTATATGGTCATATTCTATGTTATTGTGCCAGTTACAGCTTAAGTCTGGGATCAACATATTAAAGTCCCATAGGAATGCATTGAAATATGAGCGTGTATTAAGACTACGCCACTTTGCGAGCTCGCCACGCCCACGCCGTTCAAAATCTATAGCTTGTGATACCATTTTTTTTTTTTGCCAATGACTTCCCATTGATGCCAAAAGCATTAGAAAACGATTAAAAAAAGTCCCTGCAAGTGAAATGTGATTGAAGCTAATGCTAACGCTCGTTTTTTCGTAAATTAAAGATGTCGGCCACTTCCAAGGTCAAAGGTCAACGAAACTTTGGGGTTGTTGAAGACTCGTGCTAGCGGCGTGTGGGTCAAATTTCGTGACTATCGGACAAACTAAACGTTCGTTTCACCTCTCTGAAATCCCAAATTTTCAGATTTCGAAACAAAATGGCCGCCAAACCGTAGGTCAGGGAGACATCCCATAATAATGTAAAAAATAGCCATGGTTATATCCAACAAAGGTATGTTGGTTTCGTTTGCGAAATGCGAAATAAAAAAATTGAAATTGCTGAGTCAGCACTTTTTTTCGCGACGGTTTTTTGCGTACCAGAGGCGCACCGTACGCATTTCGGTTTCGTAAGTTATGTCATTTCGTGCAGCTCGGGCCTCCGGACGCGTGAATACCACTTTTATGCAAATCGGGCAAAATATGTTCGACCTAGCTAAAACCGTGTCGGTCGCGACCTCGCAACATGCACGCCATTTCATATTCTACAACTTCTAATTGCAACATTTTTCCCCCAGTAGGTTCCCATTAATGCCCAACTAAGTTACAAAACAGTCGACAAAACCCCCTAGGAGGTATTTCTTTTTGTAGCTCGTAGCAAACGTGCTTTTTTCGTTAATTTCAAGATGGCGGCAACTTCCCAAGGTCAAAGGTCAATCAAACTTCTTGGGTGTTTGTAGTCTCCAACTATGGACATGCTTGTGAAGTTTCGCGAAAATCGGACAAACAAAAGTGTTGTTTTCCCATATTGTTAAAAAACGTGAAAAACGCCATTTCTCAGTTTTCGCCGCCACATTGCCGCCAAGGCGTGGGACGTCTGGCCATCCCATAATGATTTCAAATGTTCTTGGGCTTATCCCCGACACGGGTCACTGGCCTTTTTTTGCGTATTTCGAAATATTTTTTTTGGCCCCATAATCGATTTTTCCCCATTCATTTTTTTGGCGAGAACGCTCGCCGTGATGTCATTGTTTTGGGGCGGGTGTCGTTCTCTTTAAAATAAATTATTTTACAATTTTCCCCAGGTTCGTGGAAATTTTCAGGACTTTTCGAGTATGTGGCGGGGGTCAAATTTTGGCAAAATGGTTCCGTAAGAAAGCGGAAGAAGAATAATGAAACAAAGCAGAAACAATATAGAAGTTTTTGCTCCTAGGCCTGTGTGTGTTTTTGTGTGTGTCTTTTTTTGTACTACACACTGGTCGGGTCCGTTTGGGCTTAGGACGGTTCTTTGAGGCCTTTTTGGGGCTTTTTACGTTTTTTCACTCTAAGCAAAAACAATATGGTCCTTGCAGTCAGTAGACTGCTGCTGCGGGCCATAATTAAAGCCGCAAGCGGCGTTGGATGGCCCGCAGTCGTTACCCGCCCTAACCCTCGCCGCCTGCCCTCCCCCTCTCCGCAACCAGCCCTCACCCTCGCAGCCCGCCCTCTCCCTCCCCGCTCGCCACACGCACCGCCGCCGCCCCCGCCGCCCGCCCCTACGCACCACTGCCGCCTTTGGCGGTGACCTTTGACCCCGAACTCACTTGCTTAGCACTCACTGTGGAACCCTAAGTCCCTCCCTATGCTTTCTGTATAGCTGGTCTTAGATGAATGTGAGAAATTGATTAAAAAAGCACTTTTTTCAAAATGGCGGCTTTTCTGTTGGTTTTATCTCCATAGCAACCATTTTATGTTTTGTTCGTCTGAGGTCACCGAGCAGTTTGACGTCAAGATCATAAGGATCGGAAAAAGTACACTTTGGATTACCTTAGCAACGGGGGGTTATTCGCTAACCACGCCCACATTCCTTATATGGTCATATTCTATGTTATTATGCCAGTTACAGCTCAAGCTTGGGGTCAACATATTAAAGTCCCATAGAAATGCATTGAAATATGAGCGTGTATTAAGACTACGCCACTTTGCGAGCTCGCCACGCCCACGCCGTTCAAAATCTATAGCTTGTGACACCATTTTTCTTTAGCCATTGACTTCCCATTGATAGCAAAAGCGTTAGAAAACGATTGAAAAAAGTCCCTGCAAGTGAAATGTGATTGAAGCTAATGCTAACGCTCGTTTTTTTCGTAAATTCAAGATGTCGGCCACTTCCCAAGGTCAAAGGTCAACGAAACTTTAGGGGTTGTTGAAGACTCGTGCTAGCTGCATGTGGGTCAAATTTCGTGACAATCGGACAAACTAAACGTTCGTTTCAACTTTGCGAAATCCCAAATTTTCAGATTTCGAAACAAAATGGCCGCCAAACGTAGGTCGTGGAGCCATCCCATAATAATGTAAAAAATAGCCATGGTTATATCCAACAAAGGTATGTTGGTTTCGTTTGCCAAATGCGAAATAAAAAATTGAAATTGCTGAGTCAGCACTTTTTTTCGCAACGGTTTTTGCGTACCAGAGGCGCACTGTACGCATTTCGGTTTCGAAAGTTATGTCATTTCGTGCAGCTTGGGCCTCCGGACGCGCGAATACCACTTTTAGGCAAATCGGGCAAAAATATGTTCGACCCTAGCTAAAACCGTGTCCGTCGCGACCTTGCAACATGCACGCCATTTCATATTCTACAACTTCTAATTGCAAACATTTTACCCCAGTAGGTTCCCATTGATGCCCAACTAAGTCACATAACAGTTGATAAAACCCCCTAGGAGGTATTTCTTTTCGTAGCTCATAGCAAACGTGCTTTTTTCGTTATTTTCAAGATGGCGGCAACTTCCCAAGGTCAAAGGTCAATCAAACTTCTTGGGTGTTTGTAGTCTCCGGCTATGCACATGCTTGTGAAGTTTCGTGAAAATCGGACAAACAAAAGTGTTGTTTTCCTATATTGTTGAAAAACGTGAAAAAACGCCATTTCTCAGTTTTCGGCGCCACATTGGCGCCAAGGCGTTGGTCGTCTGCCATCCCATAATGATTTCAAATGTTCCAGGGCTTATCCCCGACACGGGTCATTGGCCTTTTTTTGCGTATTTCGAAATATTTTTTTTTGGCCCCATAATCGATTTTTTCCCCATTCATTTTTTTGGCGAGAACGCTCGCCGTGATGTCATCGTTTGGGGGGGGTCGTTGTTCACTTCAAAATAAATTATTTTACAATTTTCCCTAGGTGTGGTGCGATTTTGAGGTACTTTTCGTTCATATGGGGGGTGTAATTTTGAGTTAAAGCGGCAGTAAGAAAGAAGAAAAAAAATAATAATAAGAATTAAAGCCGCAAGCGGCGTTGGATGGCCCGCAGTCGCTAACCGCCCTAACCCTCGCCGCCTGCCCTCCCCCTCTCCGCAACCAGCCCTCCCCTTCGCAGCCCGCCCTCTCCCTCGCCGCACGCCGCACGCACGCGCCGCCGCCCCTGCCGCCCGCCCCTACGCAACACCAGCCGCCCTTGGCGGTGACCTTTGACCCCGAACTCACTTGCTTAGCACTCACTGTGGAACCCTAAGTCCTCCCTATGCTTTCTGTATTAGCTGGTCTGAGATGAATGTGAGAAATTGATTAAAAAAGCACTTTTTTCAAAATGGCGGCTTTTCTGTTGGTTTTATCTCCATAGCAACCATTTTATGTTTTGTTCGTCTGAGGTCACCGAGCAGTTTGACGTCAAGATCATAAGGATCGGAAAAAGTACACTTTGGATTACCTTAGCAACGGGGGGTTATTCGCTAACCACGCCCACATTCCTTATTTGGTCATATTCTATGTTATTTGCCAGTTACAGCTTAAGGCAGGGATCAAACATATTAAAGTCCCATAGGAATGCATTGAAGTATGAGCGTGTGTTAACACTACGCACTTTGCACCGCTCCGCCACGGGCCGCAGCCGCCCTTGACATGACCTTTGACCCCAAACTCACTTTGCTTAGCTCTCACTGTAGAAACCCTAAGTCCCTCCCTATGCTTTCTGTATAAGCTGGTCTGAGATGATGTGAGAAATTGATTAAAAAAGCACTTTTTTCAAGAATGGCGGCTTTTCTGTTGGTTTTTCTCCATAGCAACCATTTTACGTTTTTCACCGTCTGAAATCCCGAGCAGTTTGACGTCAAGATCATAAGGATCGCCAAAAAGTACACTTTGGATTACCTTAAGCAACGGGGGGTTATTCACTAACCACGCCCACATTCCTTGATTTGGTCATTATTCTATGTTTTTTGCCCTGTTACAGCTTAAGGCAGGTATCAAACATATTAAAGTCCCATAGGAATGCATTGAAGTATGAGCGAAAACAAACAATGTCTTAAATATGCGACCGCACGCGCCTCCGCATGGCCGCAGCACGCCTTGACAGTGACCTTTGACCCCCAAAACTCACTTGCTTAAGCACTAACTGTAGAACCCTAAGTCCCTCCTATGCTTTCTGTATAGCCTGCGTCTGAGATGAATGTGAAGAAATTCAATAAAAAAGCACTTTTTTCAAAATGCGGCTTTTTCTGTTGGTTTATCTCCCATAGCAACCATTTTATGTTTTGTTCGTCTGAGTCACCGAGCAGTTTTACGTCAAGATTCATAAGGATCGGAAAAAACGTACACTTTGGATTACCTAGCAACGGTGGGTTATTCACTAACCACGGCCCACATTCCTTATTTGGTCATATTCTATGTTATTTGCCTGTTACAGCTTAGTTTGGTATTTCAACATATTTTGGCCCATAGGAATTTTTTCCCAATACAGCGTGTGTTAAGACTACGCCACTTTTGGAAGCTCGCACGCGGGCGCCGTTTCGAGATAACAAAAGTTCTAAAGGCAATCTTTCTCTGTTCCCTTGTTCCTTCCCGGATGATACCCAAAAAGTTGGAAATGATCGGAGAAAAAAACCCCTGGGCTGAATTTTTAAAATAGCCTTATAGTGAATTCTTTTTTTTTTAATTCAACACTGGCGGGACACTTCCCAAGGTCAAAGGTCAATGAAATTTTTTAGGGGTCATTGTAGAACCAATCTAGCAACTTGTGTGTAGAATTTTCATTCAAATCGTGCAAATAAAAGGTAATTTTTCCTATTGAACGTAAAATCGCCAAAAATCAGATTTTGAAAACAATACTGGCCGCCAAACCATAGGTTGTGGTTGCAAAAAAATGATTTTAGCTGAGTCAGCACTTTGGTTTGCAACGACGCGTTTTGCCTACCAGAGGCGCACTGTACGCATTACAGTTTCGTATGTTATGTCATTTCCGTTCAGCTCGAGCCTCCCGAACGCTGTGAATACCACTTTTACACAATTGGGCATAAAACATGCCCAACCTACATAAAACGGCGTCGGTTGCAAACTCGCCACGCGCACGCCATTCATATTCTACAACTTCTAATTGCAACATTTTCCCCCAGTAGGTCCCATTAATGCACAACTAAGTTACAAATAGTTGATAAAAACCCCCTAGGATGGTATTCTTTTCGTAGCTGTGAGTCAAAGTGGCCTACACTTTGGATTACCTTAGCAACGGGGGGTTATTCGCTAACCACGCCCACATTCCTTATATGGTCATATTCTATGTTATTATGCCAGTTACAGCTTAAGTCTGGGGTCAACATATTAAAGTCCCATAGGAATGCATTGAAATATGAGCGTGTATTAAGACTACGCCACTTTGCGAGCTCGCCACGCCCACGCCGTTCAAAATCTATAGCTTGTGACACCATTTTTCTTTTGCCAATACTTCCCATTGATGCCAAAAGCGTTAGAAAATGATTGAAAAAAGTCCCTGCAAGTGAAATGTGATTGAAGCTAATGCTAACGCTCGTTTTTTCGTAAATTCAAGATGTCGGCCACTTCCCAAGGTCAAAGGTCAACGAAACTTTAGGGTTGTTGAAGACTCGTGCTAGCGGCGTGTGGGTCAAATTTCGTGACAATCGGACAAACTAAACGTTCGTTTCACCTTTCTGAAATCCCAAATTTTCAGATTTCGAAACAAAATGGCCGCCAAACGGTAGGTCGTGGAGACATCCCATAATAATGTAAAAAATAGCCATGGTTATATCCAACAAAGTTATGTTGGTTTCGTTTGCGAAATGCGAAGTAAAAAATTGAAATTGCTGAGTCAGCACTTTTTTTCGCGACGGTTTTTTGCGTACCAGAGGCGCACCGTACGCATTTCGGTTTCGTAAGTTATGTCATTTCGTGCAGCTTGGGTCTCCGGACGCGTGAATACCACTTTTAGGCAAATCGGGCAAAACATGTTCGACCTAGCTAAAACCGTGTCGGTCGCGACCTCGCAACATGCACGCCATTTCATATTCTACAACTTCTAATTGCAACATTTTTCCCCCAGTAGGTTCCCATTAATGCCCAACTAAGTCACATAACAGTTGATAAAACCCCCTAGGAGGTATTTCTTTTCGTAGCTCGTAGCAAACGTGCTTTTTTCGTTAATTTCAAGATGGCGGCAACTTCCCAAGGTCAAAGGTCAATCAAACTTCTTGGGTGTTTGTAGTCTCCGGCTATGGACATGCTTGTGAAGTTTCGCGAAAATCGGACAAACAAAAGTGTCGTTTTCCCATATTTAAAAAACGTGAAAAACGCCATTTCTCAGTTTTCGACGCCACATTGCGCGCCAAGGCGTGGTCGTCTGGCCATCCCATAATGATTTCAAATGTTCCTGGGCTTATCCCCAACACGTGTCATTGGCTTCCATTTGCGTATTTCCAAATATTTTTTTTTTGGCTCCATAGTCGATTTCGGCCCCATTCATTTTTTTGGCGAGAACGCTCGCCGTGATGTCATCGTTTGGGGGGGTCGTCGTTCACTTTAAAAAAATTATTTTCAATTTTCCCTAGGTGTGGTGCGATTTTGAGGTACTTTCGTTCATATGGCGGGGTGTAATTTTGAGTTTAAGCCCAGTAAGAAAGAATAAAAAAGAATAAACAATGCAGAAACAATATAGAAAAATTTTGCGGTTAGGATGAAGCGTCGCTGTGTTTCGTTTTTGTCCTGCTATACACTGGTCGGCGTCCGTTTGGGCTTAGGCCGGTTCTTTGAGGCCTTTTTTGGGCTCTTTTACGTTTTCACTCAGCAAAAATAAATGGCAAGTAGACTGCTGCTGCGGGCCAATAATTAAAGCCGCAAGCGGCGTTGGATGGCCCGCAGTCGTTACCCGCCCTAACCCTCGCCGCCTGCCCTCCCCCTCTCCGCAACCAGCCCTCCCCTTCGCAGCCCGCCCTCTCCCTCCCCGCTCGCCACACGCACCGCCGCCGCCCCCGCCGCCCGCCCCTACGCACCACTGCCGCCTTTGGCGGTGACCTTTGACCCCGAACTCACTTGCTTAGCACTCACTGTGGAACCCTAAGTCCATCCCTTCGCTTTCTGTATAGCTGGTCTGAGATGAATGTGAGAAATTGATTAAAAAAGCACATTTTTCAAAATGGCGGCTTTTCTGTTGGTTTTATCTCCATAGCAACCATTTTATGTTTTGTTCGTCTGAGGTCACCGAGCAGTTTGACATCAAGATCATAAGGATCGGAAAAAGTACACTTTGGATTACCTTAGCAACGGGGGGTTATTCGCTAACCACGCCCACATTCCTTATATGGTCATATTCTATGTTATTATGCCAGTTACAGCTTAAGTCTGGGATCAACATATTAAAGTCCCATAGGAATGCATTGAAGTATGAGCGTGTGTTAAGACTACGCACGCACGCGCCTCCGCACGGGCCGCAGCCGCCCTTGACAGTGACCTTTGACCCCAAACTCACTTGCTTAGCACTCACTGTAGAACCCTAAGTCCCTCCCTATGCTTTCTGTATAGCTGGTCTGAGATGAATGTGAGAAATTGATTAAAAAAGCACTTTTTTCAAAATGGCGGCTTTTCTGTTGGTTTTATCTCCATAGCAACCATTTTATGTTTTGTTCGTCTGAGGTCACCGAGCAGTTTGACGTCAAGATCATAAGGATCGGAAAAAGTACACTTTGGATTACCTTAGCAACGGGGGGTTATTCACTAACCACGCCCACATTCCTTATTTGGTCATATTCTATGTTATTTTTGCCTGTTACAGCTTAAGGCAGGGATCAACATATTAAAGTCCCATAGGAATGCATTGAAGTATGAGCGTGTGTTAAGACTACGCACGCACGCGCCTCCGCACGGGCCGCAGCCGCCTTTGACAGTGACCTTTGACCCCAAACTCACTTGCTTAGCACTCACTGTAGAACCCTAAGTCCCTCCCTATGCTTTCTGTATAGCTGGTCTGAGATGAATGTGAGAAATTGATTAAAAAAGCACTTTTTTCAAAATGGCGCTTTTCTGTTGGTTTTATCTCCATAGCAACCTTTTTATGTTTTGTTCGTCTGAGGTCACCGAGCAGTTTGACGTCAAGATCATAAGGATCGGAAAAAGTACACTTTGGATTACCTTAGCAACGGGGGGTTATTCACTAACCACGCCCACATTCCTTATTTGGTCATATTCTATGTTATTTTGCCTGTTACAGCTTAAGGCAGGGATCAACATATTAAAGTCCCATAGGAATGCATTGAAGTATGAGCGTGTGTTAAGACTACGCACGCACGCGCCTCCGCACGGGCCGCAGCCGCCCTTGACAGTGACCTTTGACCCCAAACTCACTTGCTTAGCACTCACTGTGGAACCTTAAGTCCATCCCTTCGCTTTCTGTATAGCTGGTCTGAGATGAATGTGAGAAATTGATTAAAAAAGCACTTTTTTCAAAATGGCGGCTTTTCTGTTGGTTTTATCTCCATAGCAACCATTTTATGTTTTGTTCGTCTGAGGTCACCGAGCAGTTTGACATCAAGATCATAAGGATCGGAAAAAGTACACTTTGGATTACCTTAGCAACGGGGGGTTATTCGCTAACCACGCCCACATTCCTTATATGGTCATATTCTATGTTATTATGCCAGTTACAGCTTAAGTCTGGGATCAACATATTAAAGTCCCATAGGAATGCATTGAAGTATGAGCGTGTGTTAAGACTACGCACGCACGCGCCTCCGCACGGGCCGCAGCCGCCCTTGACAGTGACCTTTGACCCCAAACTCACTTGCTTAGCACTCACTGTAGAACCCTAAGTCCCTCCCTATGCTTTCTGTATAGCTGGTCTGAGATGAATGTGAGAAATTGATTAAAAAAGCACTTTTTCAAAAATGGCGGCTTTTCTGTTGGTTTTATCTCCATAGCAACCATTTTATGTTTTGTTCGTCTGAGGTCACCGAGCAGTTTGACGTCAAGATCATAAGGATCGGAAAAAGTACACTTTGGATTACCTTAGCAACGGGGGGGTTATTCACTAACCACGCCCACATTCCTTATTTGGTCATATTCTATGTTATTTTGCCTGTTACAGCTTAAGGCAGGGATCAACATATTAAAGTCCCATAGGAATGCATTGAAGTATGAGCGTGTGTTAAGACTACGCACGCACGCGCCTCCGCACGGGCCGCAGCCGCCTTTGACAGTGACCTTTGACCCCAAACTCACTTGCTTAGCACTCACTGTAGAACCCTAAGTCCCTCCCTATGCTTTCTGTATAGCTGGTCTGAGATGAATGTGAGAAATTGATTAAAAAAAGCACTTTTTTCAAAATGGCGGCTTTTCTGTTGGTTTTATCTCCATAGCAACCTTTTTATGTTTTGTTCGTCTGAGGTCACCGAGCAGTTTGACGTCAAGATCATAAGGATCGGAAAAAGTACACTTTTGGATTACCTTAGCAACGGGGGGTTATTCACTAACCACGCCCACATTCCTTATTTGGTCATATTCTATGTTATTTTGCCTGTTACAGCTTAAGGCAGGGATAACATATTAAAGTCCCATAGGAATGCATTGAAGTATGAGCGTGTGTTAAGACTACGCACGCACGCGCCTCCGCACGGGCCGCAGCCGCCCTTGACAGTGACCTTTGACCCCAAACTCACTTGCTTAGCACTCACTGTGGAACCTTAAGTCCATCCCTTCGCTTTCTGTATAGCTGGTCTGAGATGAATGTGAGAAATTGATTAAAAAAGCACTTTTTTCAAAATGGCGGCTTTTCTGTTGGTTTTATCTCCATAGCAACCATTTTATGTTGTTCGTCTGAGGTCACCGAGCAGTTTGACATCAAGATCATAAGGATCGGAAAAAGTACACTTTGGATTACCTTAGCAACGGGGGGTTATTCGCCTAACCACGCCCACATTCCTATATATGGTCATATTCTATGTTATTTATGCCAGTTACAGCTTAAGTCTGGGATCAACATATTAAAGTCCCATAGGAATGCATTGAAGTATGAGCGTGTGTTAAGACTACGCACGCACGCGCCTCCGCACGGGCCGCAGCCGCCCTTGACAGTGACCTTTGACCCCAAACTCACTTGCTTAGCACTCACTGTAGAACCCTAAGTCCCTCCCTATGCTTTCTGTATAGCTGGTCTGAGATGAATGTGAGAAATTGATTAAAAAAAGCACTTTTTTCAAATGCGGCTTTTCTGTTGGTTTTATCTCCATAGCAACCATTTTATGTTTTGTTCGTCTGAGGTCACCGAGCAGATTTGACGTCAAGATCATAAGGATCGGAAAAAGTACACTTTGGATTACCTTAGCAACGGGGGGGTTATTCACTAACCACGCCCACATCCTTATTTGGTCATATTCTATGTTATTTTGCCTGTTACAGCTTA